>JBAIZL010000001.1:73028770-73638770 GCA_036971475.1 Prosapia bicincta | reverse complement strand
ATTCTATAACTAACAAAATACAAATTAGAGTTAAAATAAAATATTTTAATATTTTAATCGATCATATTGTATTATTTGTAATTAGGTATATCTGTCACAGATTTGTGATACATCCAATGTGTTTACACTGCAGTCGTCGTACTCCGTGATTTATATTAAAATAACTTCTAAACAAATACATGTGAAATGTTTATAAAAATAATTGTGCTAAGATAAAAATAGAGTTAAAACTAGTAAAATGTCTCCATAGAAATATAAAGAAAGCAGTAACACTTGTATTTTATAAGGGGCTGAGGGACAATATATCTCACGTCAGAGAATGGTGTGTTATAAATAGAATTAGCTAAAGGATATAAACTCTAGTTTTCTGTGATGGCGGGAATCATAGCTTTCTCAGAGACAAGCTTAGTCTCTGCAGCATGTGTTTATGGATTGATCTTCTGCCAATATGAAAAAAAAACTTAAAGTACCATGTTTTCGGGAATAACACTAAACGCAAATGGCTTATTAAATTTGTAGGAGTAAAAACCGTATCTGTTTCAAATAATTTCAAAACCCTCCGTCATGGTTGGGGTTCGATACATAATCAAAAGGGAGAAACAACTACTTTAGAATAAAGCTGAAAGGAATTTACACAGAAAGCCTAATCTTATTCGGATAGCTTTTGGATCGGTGTAGTATAAAATGGCAAATGTCGGAAGAGGGTCTCGAAAGCTAAAAAACTGAAAATCGAATGAATAATGTCTCCAACTACTGTAAATTCAACAACATCTGTTTGGAATATTATAAATCAAAATGACCTGAACAGTTTTTTTAAAAATTTAGATATAGACATTTAATTTGGAGAAAAATCTTGTCGAGCTAAACAAGGTACCTCTACAAGGAACCATAAAGAGGTGAGTGACAGAGACCAAGAGAGAGAGAGATAGAGAGAGAGAGAGAGAGAGAGAGAGAGAGAGAGACAGACAGACAGACAGACAGACAGAGGATTATAGAGAAAAGAAAATATATACAAAATTTATGTAAGTACATAAAATCATAAGTACTAAATTTAATATGGAAGTCACTTTTGCAAAATAAATTTACTGTTTTATTCAAAGAGAAAATAAAATTTTGTTTTTAAACTACACTACTAACACATTACCACGCAATAAAAAGACCTACTCTCTAAAGCTCACGGTATATGTAACATTACATTGACTTACCAGAGACTATATAGTAAGTGGAGCAAGAGAGAAGAGGGAGGAAGAGAACAAGAGAGGGAGGGAGCAGAGGTCATTCCAAACTGCCGTCTGTTGTCAGAAACTCGGCGTTTTGACACGGTTGCCGGAACTTGTTGCTACTGAAATGCCCCGATATAATATCCTGTGTTTGTAACGTATTTATCAGGTCGCGATGCGATTCCGTGCGTCCGACGACCGTAAATCAAACGAACAGAGTTGACATTTCTGTGATATTAATAAACGAAATTGTTATCGTAACAAAATAATCAAACTTTAACCAAACTTTTATTAGTTTCCTTTTTTTAAACAGAGTTTACATGTTTACCGTTTCAAAATAATATACCTGTATGATTGTTTTTCCGAATAACTGTTAGACACTATTTATGAAAACACTACCTAGCTCGTGGAAGGCTTGGTAAAGAAGGCGTTTGTATATGGTAGGATAACAATGGTACTCCTTTCTCATCCTGTGCTTTCAAACGGGATTCAAACGAGCAATGTCTTTTATTATATTCTGCTCGACATTAGCCCTACTTAAGGGATACAGGGATTAGGCCTATTTTAGGGATGAAAGGATTAGGTCTACTTACGAAATTCAGGGATTAGGTCCACTTTAGGGTTGCAAGGCCTATTTGAGGAATGCAGGGATTAGGCCTACTTACGGGACGCAGGGTTTAGGCCCATTTTAGGGCTGCAGGGAATATGCTCATTTACGGGGTGCAGGGGATAGGTCCATTTCAGGGATGCAGGGATTAGGTCAAATTTCAGGGATGCAGGGATTAGGCTCACCTACTAGATACAGGGATTAAGCTCATTTCATGGATTAGGCCTAATTGCGGGATGAAGGGATTAGGCCCATTTCAGGGATGCAGGGATTCGGCTCACTTACTGGAAGCAGGGAAATCCCTACTTCACGTATGCATGGATTGGGCTCACTTACGGGATGCAGGGAATAGTAGTAGGTACTTGACGGATGCAGGGATTAACCATACTTCATAGATTCAGGGATTAGACCTACTTACGGGATGCAGGGATTAGGCCTATTTCGGGGACCGAGACTAGGCTTATTTTTCAGATCCTGGGGATAATCCTACATTTGACCCTTCGTCACGATTCTGATTTTTTTAACATATGTGCGATGCATTTTAATAAAAAGATAATGAACTATCAATTATGTGTTATCTCTGTATTAGTAGCTATGATGAATTAAAAGATAAAGCGAATGCCGATCTGAGATAAAAGAAATAATATTATAATTTATGACGCAACCACCAAGGATTTCTGGTCCGTTTGTTAGTCACCGCATCTTCTGACTCTGGTGTCGCAGTCTCACTTGAACGAGCTCGACACTCTCTCTCTCTCTCTCTCTCTCTCTCTCTCTCTCTCTCTCTCTCTATCTCTCTATCTCTTTCTCTCTCTCATATCTCATAAAAAACGTTCTTGGCTTTCCGAACAACCAGAGTATATCTGCGTATGGGAAGTAGACTGAGAGAGAGTACGTTTGTCGCATGTGTTACGCTATCACAACCTACACAGCTGAACCGACATGATACAATTTATACAGTTATACTAATCACGGCCAACAATAGAAACTAAACAAGCGAAAAGTGACAATAATTTTTAATTATTTAATCACATGCTTTTGTTTCAAAAACGAAATCTCCGTAATGCAATTGTTGAAATATCAGCTGACGAGAAGATTTGATCTGTTTAGTTAATGAATTAGTTGGTAAATCCGTGACCAACTGTTTTGATTGAATCGGTAAAATAAACCTCGCGGTTAGTTAATGAAAAACAAATATCAATTGAATTACAATACTTCATTATTAGTAGGAAGTGGACATTGCATTAGTGAACGAGGTATTTGGCAAATACCGGTGGAGGGATAATGCACACATGACTAGGGCAAATGAGTAGCTTGAAAGCAATGGTGGAAAATCAATTGACTGCAAAACCAAAGAACGAAATTAAAGAGAATACTAGTTTCGCATTGTTTGAAGTCACGCAAACTCTATTAAAACAATTTGTTTTTAAAACTGCGATAGTAAACTTTGACAAGGGTCAGCACGGGGCTGACTTTGGTCAACGATGCTTGTTAAATATTTTTATCTCTGTGACCGTTGGTAGGGCCGTCGCAAAAGTAACATGGCGTCCAACTTTCGTGGGGCATGAATTACAAGCCAAAGAACAAGTTGGTAGTACACATGCTCCATACAAAGGGGCCGATCGAGTTAAGTTGTTAGACTTACTCGTATAACAAAACGGTCCCTCAAGTAAACAAAAGCCATGGCTTAATTTGACCTAGATGTGTAAGAAATAAATAATAACAGAAGTGAAGGGTAAAAAGGAGAGTAAATAAAAATAAATAATGAACACTTATAATGGGTTAAAAAATTGTATTTCCAATAATAACAATACAGGCTATTAAAAAGAGTACATGAGTATAGATAGGTAGAGAGTAATGTTTTAAAAGAAAGTGAAAATAAATAAAAATAGTTAAATTGAAGAAATTTTTTTTTTATAAAGAATATAACTAAAATCTAGTATGAAGAATAAGGGTTGAAAGGAAAAAGTTCAGGAAATAAAGAAATGCACATATGGAAACCACGAGTCACATGAAGTACTACAGATTCTATTATATATATATATATATATATATATATATATATATATATATATATATATATATATATATGTATATATATATATATATATATATATATATATATATATATTTATATATATATATATTTATATATATATATATATATATATATATATATATATATATATATATAAGCAAAATCGAAAAGAGAGATAAAATCAAATTTTATATAGATAAGTAACAAGATGGAAATAAAATGAAGAGACGCTATGGCTAAAAATTCAGAAAAAAAATCCAGGCAGCACCCGTAAATATGAGTTACGGGACAGATATATGTAATTATATGTTTTGAACCGCATAAGCAATAATCATAATTGAAAAGAACAGGTATAAACTATTATATTTTATTAGTACATACTATCGTGGCATGTTTTACAAAATCTAGGGTAGAGAGTGTGTATATTTCTGCAAATAATGAAAAATGTAATATATCTTTAAAACGTCGACGCGCAAATTACCAAGACTCTTGTTTAGGTTCCTTAAAGTTAAAGTGGTAAATTAATTCAAGAAAACAATGTTACTATAGTTAAATACACAAGTCCATACGTACATACTAACTTACACATCATTTAAACTTTACATTTGTAAATGGATTACATCAAACAATAAATTACTGAGGTACACGTAAAATTCCTTAAAAAGCGAACATCGATATACAAGAGAGTATTAATATCGCGAAGTGCTTACAACTTTACTCAAGGACGCTGGGAGGACAACGGGACCGGGAAAAGGTAACGATAAGGAACGCCATAATAAACTGACGTCATAAAATGGCCTCAACTCACAATACCATACAGTAATAAAATATTGTGTTGTGCTCAGACTATATGTCTTGGGCATCGCTTTACGAGTGGGCAGAAAATAATTTTCACTATATCCCTAATGTGCTTTCTAAAATAAATTTCAAAATACATTTGTCCAAAAAATCATTCGTCAAAACATTCATTTTGTCGGGATTTAAATGGAATCATATACGTATCACCAATATTTATAATATTGACACCTTAATATGGAGTGGCACATTACCTAGTAGAAGCAGGCTTTACCTGAGTTATACGGTACTAAGGAGAGGCAATGCTACCAACACTACACTTCGACTGAGCATTATCCCCTTAGGTTTGGCCGTAGGCTCTCAATTCAATAGGTTGAGTAGACCTGGTACCTGAAAATGAACATAAAAATTCTTTGGCACGATTGGGAATCGAACCTAAATCCTATAGTCTCGTAGTCAAGTGCAAGATGTATTTTATAGTAAATATCAAACGATTTACGCTCTACTGGTCTCGACTAGTTCTTGAAAGAACTAGTGGTCGATAAGGTCACAAGTTCAGGCTTTACAGTAAGGTTGCAAGACTCTTGCATACTGGCACCTGCCTATGAGCACCCCTTCCCTCGAGCGGGAATCACGTGTGTTATAGCTCTATATTAAATATTTTCCCACTTTTATGTTTGTGTTTTTTGACAGGGATTTAAAGACGAAAGATTGGTACTACTTGTTGCAACCATTATTTTTTTCAACATCTTTCCTTTTTCTACACTTTTCCGCACAACAGATTATTGAATGTCTGTCCTTGGGGAAACCAGGTTCGACCAGTTAATGTTATACAGACGAAGTAAACGTAGGTTAAAACGTGGATAAATGCATCTAAAATACCCCATCCTTATTCTTGAAGCCGATAACAAAAAGCAGTTGCACCCATTGCCCATCGTGGGTAATTCAACCAATTGACAGTTTACATATTAAATAGTTTTTCCCGTTACAATTTCATTTCACTTTATTTTCAATAGACCCCGACAAATTATTTTCATTTATTCTACAATCTGTGCATCTATTTGGTTACGGCTTGTTCTGCGTCATCCAAATTTGGTCTCGTTCCATATGGACTTCGTGACCCTCTCTAAACCAGATGGCCAACATACTTGACCGGATCTTATCTGTTCTCGCGTATTACGTTCTGTAAAGTGTAGCAGATTCGTTCCGTACAAGTTCTGTACAAGCAACAAATAAACTAAACCACATGTTCCACCAGAGAGCGTGTCCTCCGGCGTTTTCGAATACGCATAAAACATTACAATAACGTGTCTCGCTTAAGCGATAAGAAATGACAATATAATCGCAATGGGACAGATAAGAATATTAACTAATTAATACGAAAATCGACATCTAAAGACTGTTTCTAGAGTTAAATTTTATTCTTCTTTTACTCAATAGAATTGTTAATGTGTTTTGATGAAAATTTAAACGTCCTACAATAACAACTCACACCATTTTTGTACAGATATTATTATTGACAAAAATTACTAATTTTAAAGAAATTAACCTATATTTCTTTTCTAAATTTTCTCTGAATGCCGGAAATGATGACAGTATCCCATTTTACTGAGTACTATTTCAGATTCCCAAACTCCTCCGTTGAATAATCGAAAATTGAATCCTGACTACATCCTCGATAACAGGATTTCGGATTAAAACGAAAACAAATCGTAAATGTTTTCTGAAAATCCAAACTAATGCAGTAAAATATATTCGTTCTTTGCATATTATTAATATTATAACCAGTAAGAAGTAGAAAAAAGTAAGAAGTAACACATTCTTAAATATACACATTCTTAAATTTATATTATAAATACTTTGAATAAAACAGTAAACACAAGTACATTATTTGTGCATAACACAGAGAAAAGATATAAACACTGTTCAAGTAATATTGACTTTAAATTAAACGTTGTACGGTGAAAACGTTCGCCCTAGTCCCCATAACGAAGCTTTAATCCCGTAAAATATTAGCGGGATTTAGGACTCGACCGTAACTCTGGGATTTTACTTCCGGAAGTTTATAAACCGAGGACCGTATTATAATAATGCCTTCCACAGAATAGCCGGCAATAAGTAAGCTACTTAAATCCACGGACTCTGCCAAGTTGACCCGAACGTATTTAATGTCTAATTTATTAATAAAATTTAACCGACGTCTGCGTATGTTAGGAGTAAAATATAAACTCTGGTAAAGAAGCAAAAAGAGGTAAGTAAGAAACAGGACAATAAATGATTAACATTTCTAATTTCATGTTTACTATTTTAAGACATGGGATTGTTTGATTCTTTTCACCAGTATATAAATTTGACCACAGAGGGGGATAAATGAAGAAGCTTCCATCTTCTATGTACTGTATAGGCAAAGGGTGTAGTTTATTTGCAAGGTAAACCTTTCCTATAAACCAGTCATCTCGTTTTAAGAAATCTCCTGCTGCGCAGTCATCTCCTCTCAAGAGGTCATATCCTCCCAGTCAGTCATCTTCTTCTAGGCAACCTTCTATCGGACAGCCGTTTCCTTGTAGGCTGCCTTCTACCAGACATTCATTTCCTTCTAGGCAGTCTTCTACCAAACAGTCATTTGGTTCTAGGCAGTCTTCTACTAGACAGTCATTTCCCTTTAGGCAATCTACTACCGGACAGTCATATCCTTCCAGGCAGTCTTCTACCGTACCGTTATTTCCTATTAAATAATCTTCTACCTGAGAGTCATTTCCTTGTAGGCAGTCTTATACCAGACAGTCATATCCTTCCAGGCAGTCTTCTACAGAAAAGTTATTTTCTTTTAAATATTCTTCCACTGGACATTCATTTTTTAGGCAGCTTTCTACCAAATAGTCATTTCCTTCTAAGCAGCCTTCTAAGCGGCAGTCATAACCTTCTAGGCAGTCTTCTAGCGTACCGTTATTTCCTGTTAAATAATCTTCTACCTGAGAGTCATTTCCTTGTAGGCAGTCTTATACCAGACAGTCATATCCTTCCAGGCAGTCTTCTACAGAAAAGTTATTTTCTTTTAAATATTCTTCCACTGGACATTCATTTTTTAGGCAGCTTTCTACCAAATAGTCATTTCCTTCTAAGCAGCCTTCTAAGCGGCAGTCATAACCTTCCAGGTAGTCTTCTACCGGGCAGTCATTACCTTCTAGGCAGTCTTCTACCGAACAGTCTATTCCTTTTAGGCAGCCTTCTACCGGACAGTCATATCCTTCCAAGCATTCTTCTAACGGACAGTTATTTCCTGTTAAATATTCTTCTACTGGAGAGTCATTTCCTTCTAGGCAGGCTTTACTGGCCACTCATTTCCTTCTAGATAATCTTCTAACGGACAGTCATATCCTTCTAGGCAGGCTTATACCGAACACTCATTTCCTTCTAGGCAGCCTTCCACCAGACTCATTTCCTTCTAGGCAGTCCTCTACCAAACAGTCATTTCCTTCTAGATTATCTTCTACATGTCAGTCATTTCTTCCTAGGCAGCCTTCTACCAGTCAGTCATTTTTTTTCTAGGCGGCCGTCTGCGGGACAGACATTTCCTTCTAGACAGTCTTCTACCGTACCGTTATTTCCTGTTAAATAATCTTCTACCTGAGAGTCATTTCCTTGTAGGCAGTCTTCTACCAGAGATTCATATCCTTCCAGGCAGTCTTCCACAGAAAAGTCATTTTCTTTTAAATATGCTTCTACTAGACATTCATTTTTATTAGGCAGCTTTCTACCAGACATTCATTTCCTTCTAACCAGCCTTCTAAGCGGCAGTCATATCCTTCCAGGTAGTCTTCTACCGGACAGTCATTTTCTTCTAGACAGTCTTCTACCGGACAGTCATTTCCTTCTAAGCAGCCTTGTAAGCGGCAGTAATATCCTTCCAGGTAGTCTTCTACCGGACAGTCGTTTCCTTCTAGGCAGTCTTCTACTGGACAGTCATTTCCTTCTAAGCAGCCTTCTAAGCGGCAGTCATATCCTTCCAGGTAGTCTTCTACCGGACACTCATTTCCGTCCAGGTAGTCTTCTACCGGACCGTCATCTCTGACCTTTTTCCCTATAATTTCATATAGTAAATCTTTAAGGGATTAAAGGTATAGTACCTTGTATGCTACTCCATAATAACATAAGGAACATTTTCTCAGCACTCTTACAACTAATCAATTTGAATTTTTTACCAGTGTTTTATGAGACCCTTTTACAACCTTTGACTAGAGCATTTGTTTTCCCCCTTTTTAGTTTAATAAAAAAATTTATTTTCGGCAACATGTTTGAACTCTTTCTATTTTTGTCTTGTAATTGTGCATAAATTGATTTAATTTATTGTTAGCAAAATTTTCTCTGGTCAAAAGTTGCATCTTTATGCCTGTAATGTACCCTGAAAATCTTGGTCAATTAACTTAAACGGTCTATGAGAAAATGTTCCTTATGTCTCAAAAAAACAAATTTTCGGGATATCGCAAAAAACTGAAACAACATAATAAAAACTGTCCAACCTTAATGCATTCCAGCTTCATAGTCAGACAAATTGTCATTTTCTTCATTCAACTTCTTTTTGGAAAACTTCCTTCTTCTTCTAACATCTCTTTCATAATCAGAAAATTCTTTTTCTGAACTTCTTATTCTTTCTGCATCTAAAGTTTTCATAGACGTTACCATAAATAACCCAGGTTTCAGTCCCAATCTCTGAAATACCTTGCACTTACTTTTGTAACCTCCTTCTTCTTCTAGCATCTCTTTCATAATCAGAAAATTCTTTTTCTGAACTTCTTATGCTTTCTGCATCTAAAGTTTGCATAGCCGTTACCATAAATAACCCAGGTTTCAGTCCCAATCTCTGAAATACCTTGCACTTACTTTTGTAGCCTTCATTGAAACATGACACACTATCATAAACTCCTAAGCTCAAAGTTTTAATTCCTACAAAAAACATTTTTGGGCACTGTAGTCCACACAACGCTATTGAACGACTCATTAGCATTTTGAGTTTTACCGTGTGCACACCTTTGCAATAAAACTGGATCTGCAAGATCTTTAAAAACTGGTTTAATTACCTCCATTATTGCACCAGCAATACTTCTTTCATGCTTGTAATTTCCCTCATCATTATTTTGGAGAAATCTTTTGTATTTACACCATGTATCTGGCGTAGAAGGACATAAACAATGACATGGGTGTTTATCTGTTGACAGCTTGTGAAAATATATTGCCCAAGTTGCTTGTTGAATATTTTTGACTGAGTCTAGATTTTTTCTTATTGCGTTACCATAGTAGGTTTGCAATTGGTCAATGGTAGCATCAGTTAACCTGTTTTCTCCTCTAATAGGCAGATTATCTGAAAGTTTTTTACTCTTCATTTCTTGTTTTATGTTTCATAGTCGGCTCTCCAATCTTTTCTGTATGTGAGCAATACATTCCAGTTTAGTGATCTGAATATCACCATAAGGTTTGGCTTCATAAACAGACTTGAAAGACTTGCTGTCCCCATCACCTAGATACTGTGTATACAAAACATTATACTTTTCAACAGACCGACTAAAGTGTTGACCCAACCACAAATTAAGAAAAACTTAGTAGTTGAGGATAATTGACATAAAAAAATAAATAGTGAAAGAAAACTAGTATGATTACAAATTATACATCATTTTAAGCAGAAAATTCTGTAGATTAATTTAGGCAAAAAAAAAATGTGGAAAATTTTTTTTTTCGCAAGGTCCGGGCCCCTTAAGCAATTTTCAGCTCTGGATTTTTAGCCCTTATACACGTTTCAATTACCAATTTCATCGTCATCAGTGACACTGCAACAAATCATTTACTGCTACAGTTGCCTGCAATACTGTGCATCCATTCTCCCATTGAATAAAATGATACCACAAACTTAGCATTGGGTACAAACAGGATATAACGCATTCCAGCCTCACTCAATTTATTATTTACTCATACGTTTCAAAGCGTTTTGAAGATCATCCATCCTTCAAAGCAAAAACGTACTACAATATAACAAATAGTAGTACGGTATGGAAGGAAATATTTTACACCATAGATTTAACGTTTCCCTAGCTCAATGAATAAGATGCCAATATATTTACGTCAAGCCATGGTAATTCAATTTCTTCTATCAACTCACGCTCTCCTTATATATATCTTGTACACAATTTCAATCGTACAAAATACTTTTTTATTCATACAAACTAGTTCAAATACTTTTTTTAACCTGTAATGGTTGACAGTTATTCATTAAATACAATTTTTTTAAAGTGATGTCGGATCGAATTCGAACTGAATTATTACATGTTTAATTTCCAGCAGTTTATCACTGAGCCAACTTTCTCATTGCTAGAAATTTTCGACTTGAAGATGTATTTGAAAGATATATGGAACTTCCAACAATGAAGCGAATACAACAGATGGGTAGAATAAGAAATTATAGATCAAGATCCGTTTCATAAATTAGAAACAAAAACAAAAGAGTGAATAAATGTTTACAAACAAAACATCGTAGTTCAACACAATAAACCGTATAGAGCAGGAAATTGAAAATTGCAATTATATTCGGTTTCTATTTTCTCACATAATATTGCAATTCTGTCACAAGTATAAAAATATTTATATTATTGTAATTATAAAATAAAAAGTAACTCAAATTAATTTTTATTTGTTGACCTCAGTAGGAAATTACTTTGAACTTTACTTAATATAATACTTGTCAGATACTTTGTTGCAATAATGGTGTTTATTGACTCTATTGAAACAATGTAGGTTAGTTACAAATCGCGGTTAGTCGCAACTTTTTAGGAAGACTTGGGTGCTAATTGTATGGTTTGATGCGCCTCTCTGTCACCCAGCCATGCTACGAAGGACTCCATTTTAACAAACAAAATTAGTAGAAAGAACAGAAAATAGAGTTTAAAATAATAACATGTAACCTTAAGAGTTTACAAGGAAACTCCTGTCTAATCTACCTACACATAGGCTAACCTTAAAATGCAGTAAGCCACTCCTGTTACATCAAATACCGAGGGAGATTTGTACCTTCCTTGGTTCTATGTGCATGTGTGATAATTTTTATCTTCCTTTCGGTCTAACCTGTAAACACAGAGAGTAGATGCACTTCAGCCATGCAGCCCTACATGAGAATCACCTTTTTTATCCTTCATTATTTCCTAAATCCTAAACAAGGGAGTTATATATCTTCTCCCTAAGCCTACCAACATTCACACTCTTCCTTCGGAACCTGATTGTTAGTTGAGAGCAATTTAATCGTCAATACTGAAAACATATTTACATTGTATATTTATTATAAGGATGTGATTAAAACCGTCAACTGTCCTATGTATCCATATGGATGGCACTTATATGGAGGTGTTCATGGACACAGATTAAAGGAATGTTTGCTTGACTATTAAGAGTTTCCTCGTTTATCTTTATTAGGTTCCTCTCAAAGTGCCAAGCTTTACTTTATATTTCTTTGGCAGTTGAATTTGTTAGTTATTGTAATACTTGTAAGTTTTATTCTGAGGTTGATTGTTGGTTAACAAAACCATGGGCATATACAATATGTAAATGTATCAACATTTGTATAAAGCTTTTAAATAACAATTTACCTATTTGTAACTATAGCATATAAACTGTTATGACTCTAGAATAGGTGATAGTTTGACGAACTATCTCTGTAGCTATTTGTTGTCTTGTTAGATAACCGTAGGCACGTTAGGAATCAATGAAGTAATTTTCTGTGTCTAGAAGGAAAATCTTCACAAATACATTTGTCACATAAAAAGTAGATGTTTTTGAATATTTTTTTTTATGTAATAAGCTTAATATGGAGGGCAAATATATGGAAATGTCTATGGACATAGATTAAAGGAATGTTTCCTAGACCAGTAAGAGTTTCCTTGTTGATCATTATTAGGTTATTCTCAAAGAGCCAAGCTTCACTTTACATTTCTTTGGCAGTTGAATTTGTTAGTTATTGTAATACTTATAAGTTTTATTCTGATGATGTTTGTTGCACAAAAAAATCATGAACTTAAGCGAAGTGTAAACATAACAACATTTGTATAAAGTATATAAATAATAATTTACCTATTTGTAACTATAGCATATAAACTATTTGACTTTAGTGTAGGTGATAGTTTGACAAACTATCTCTGTAGCTATTTGTTGTCTTGTTAGATAACCGTTGGCACGTTAGGAATCAATGAAGTAATTTGCTGTGTCTAGAAGGAAAATCTTTTACTGCAACTCATTTACTGCAACAGTTGCATGCAATATTGGCATCCATTCTGCCAGTGAATAAAATGATACCACAAACTTAGGATTAGGTACAAACAGGTTATAACGCATTCCAGCCTCACTCAATTTAATATTTACCCACAAGTTTCAAGACGTTTTAAAGATCATCCATCTTGCAAAGCAAATACGTACTACAATATAACAATAGTAGTACGGTATGGAAGGAAATATGTTACACCATAGATTTAACGTTTCCCTAGCTCATTTGAAACGATGTAAATATATTCAAGTCAATGCTATGTTAATTCAATTTCTTCTATCAACTCACACTCTCCTCATATATATCTTGCACAAATTTTCAATCATACAAAATAATTTTTTATTCATACAAACTAGTTCATATAGGTTTTTTTTTACTTGTAATTGGTTACAGTTCAAGTTAATACATTTTTTTAAAATATTTATTCCTTAAATAAATTTGTTTAAAGTGATGTCTGATCGAATTCGAACTGAATTATTACATGTTTAATCTCCAGCAGTTTATCACTGAGCCAACTTTCTCGATGCTAGAAATTTACGACTTGAAGATGTATTTGAAAGATATACGGAACTTCCAACAATGAAGTGAATACAACAGATGGCTAGAATGAGAAAATATAGATCACCATCGGTTTCATAAATTAGAAAAAAAGTGAATTATTAGTTACAAACAAAACATAATAGTCCAACATAATAAACCGTATAGAGTAGGAAATTGAAAATTGCAAGGAAATTCGGTTTCTATTTTCTCACATAATATTGTGATTCTGTCACAAGTATAAAAATATTTATATTATTGTAATTATAAAACAAAATGTAACTCAAATTAAATTTTTCTTTGTTGACTTCAGTAGGAATTGACTTTGAATTTTTTTTTTTTATATAATACATGTTTCATTTTAAATATTATGGCAGATGAAACTTACACAGATAAAATTGTAGAAAATATATGACTTAATATATCTTCTTAATATAACGTCCTAGAGTTGTAAATGTGTGTGTGGAAATATAACTGTTCTTCCGCTATAATCACTTTATTCCAGGAACAGCTAACACCTGCCAAAACAAAACAATGATATATATTAAGGTGACAAGCTTTTTTACTTGCAATAAAAATTCTAGTACATAACATATTTTTGTTAATGTTCCTGGTTTCATGCTCTTCTTAGAACAAGTGAGAGAATACAGAAGAGATAATTTAAAAAATCTTTACGCTACAAATCTTCACATATGTAACAGAGCCACTTTATTAGTTATACGTCATCTTCCAGCAGTGCAAGGGTAATAAATTTCACTCCGTCTGTAATTAAACCATAAACTTTAATAAAACATACGAACGATACCAAACTGGGAACATATGTTACGTTTTGTCGTTCAGAGTAATTTATAGAGTTAAATTTTGCGATGCCTATTTTGGGCATGGGTTCTTCTTGATTGCATTTTAGGGTAAAAAGTACAATCTGTGGTTAAAAGGATTCCCTGGTGCTAAAGTACTCTGTTACCTTTAAAGTCTGTACATAAAAAACGATTGGTACACTAAGATAAATTAAGGATAAAAAGAATGAAGATAGGTAGGATAAAATAAAATACAAAAGATTTATATTCCTTAACCAGACATATATAAATGATCTTTAAGGCCTAATGCTTCAATAACATTTATTAAAAGTAAGCACTACGGTGGTTCCCTATCACGCAAATGAAAAGAGCCACAGTAATAGAGCTGCGACCTGTTTAATCCATTTACAGTAAATACACTGACATCAATAGAACTGTTTGATGTCTCGTTCAGTTCAATACATCGTCATTTCTTTTCCTCTCAATGTACAGTGATACTTTATCATTCATTGTGGCGTAAATGCAATGCTTTCAGTCACATGTGATTACTCTGCTACGAAAGCACAAAAGTGATCCCGTAAAGAAATCGAAACCGCAAAACCTGAAAGCAAACGTTAATACAATTGATACTCGATTGTCGACAGAGTGGGGTATCACTGCGAGATACATGCGATATACAATGTCTTACGTCACAACCACTATGACGTCATAGTGTCCCCTCATTATTACGTCCTCTACTATATTGATTCCTTTACACCTACAGCATACGATATGCCCCTCACTGTCACCGAAATGTACGTCTTCTCCTGGTTCCGGGCGTGAACCATGATCCTCCCCTACATCCCAGACGAAGGGTCTTACGCCTACTTGCTATAACTTATCCATCAAAGACTTATTTATTTGAACCGATAGCCTTAGATTTTACCATAAATGTCATGTTAGCCTATGATGTTTCTGTTCTTAGGAACCGTCCTTTATTTTGGTAATAAAAGAGCCTTTACCCCTCAGTTAACGATTTTGTCGTTGACATTAACCAATATTATAATATTTTTATAATTTATTTTGCTATGGAGTTTTATAGTTGAAACAACTTTTGGCAAGATTATGACGATTGCTTAACCAACGACTATAATTATGAAGCGATTAAAAAAAAAAATGATTTCCAACACAACCAAATATTTTGGAAAAGTCTTCAGTCATTGTTTGTATATTTGTATGTTCCCCACACCTAACAAAATAAATCAGTGACGGGTAGTGATTTGCAAACTTGTGATTTAGTCACTGTCATTCGCAAATCACTGTTTGGTTGCAAAATGAAGTACAGTAGTAGGTTCTTGGTTAACTACACTATGACGTAGTGGCAAATCACGCCTCCCGTGAAGCGGGCCCAAACTGTATATATTTGTCACAGCCAAACAAACCGCGGGGGGCGGGGTTAGGGTCGCATTGTCAGTCACTGATTTGACAATCCTTACGGAGCAAAATAAGTTGGAAATTAGAACCTTTTCTTTTACTGTGAAACAAATAATTTGTTTCATTTCAGTCGATTATTTGTAGGGGTTATTTTTAGTATATACCACAATACGTACAGTCCTTGCCTGAAAGTGAAACGACTGGAGTGAATAAAAAAACACCAAGAGACGAAGTCGGAACGTTATTTGGACATTGTTTACTGAGGATGAAAATAATAAGGAGAATCAAATGGCATTTATAACATTTGTAAAAGTAGGTTTACTTTCAAAACTTTAAAATCCAATTTAAAAAGACACATGACCTCAAAGCACCCTACAGTTTCAATAACCTTTTCCATTCCTGTTTCACAACCTCAATTAACTTCGGCACAAGAAGAACCAATGTCAAGTAACTATAAGTTATACTTATATTACAACCACCAATAATATAAAAAATATATATAATAGGCAAAATATCACGAAAAGTTTTATATATCATTATAGAAACAGTATTTCTATTGTAACGGTTATAATGTATATGAATTATATTGAGCTACATGATATATCAAATAATAAATAAAAGTACAAACTATAAAAAATATTTTATTTAATATTTATGAAAACACAAAAATGTTTTGCGAACGTTTTTAGTCTCACTATTTTTACACAAATTTCAAAAAAATTGCGTTTTTAATACCTTACACACTCTCTCCCTCCATCTCTCCCTCTCTCTCCACCTCTTATTTTCCCCCTCTCTATACCTCCTTTCCCCTATCTCTCTTTCTCTCTCTCTCTCTATCTTTCTCTCGTTTGATTCATACTCCGATTGAGTCTGATATTTTAAAATAATATATTTGCAAATATTTTTTCAGTAATTAAATTAAAATAACATATTTTAGATTTATAATAAATTAATTACATATTAAAGTCTTTCCAATATTTAATATCTAATATTCTTATTTGACAAATATTTTGTTATATTTTAAGTAAAGTTATAAAATAATTTTTCTTCTATGTAGTAAAATATAAAACATCAAAAGCAATGAGTAAAGACATGTGAAATAAAATAACAGAAGGTTTTATAAATATTGTTCTCATTTTAGCTGCTAAATGTTCAAGGAAAAACCTTCAGCTTGTTAAAATAGTTGTTAACGCAACTATTAATTAATATAAAGCAATTATACTGACTTGGCCAACTGAAATATCATTACCTAACCTCAATATATAATGGCAACTGACATATCATTACCTAACCTCAATCTCTAATGGCAACTGACATATCATTACCTAAACTCAATATCTAATGGTAACTGACACATTATTACCTAACTTCAATATCTAATGGCAACTGACATATCATTACCTAACCTCAATATCTAATGGCAACTGACATATCATTACCTAACCTCAATATCTAATGGTAACTGACACATTATTACCTAACCTCAATATCTAATGGCAAATGACATATCATTACCTAACCTCATTATCTAATGGCAATTGACGTATTATTACCTAACCTCAATATCTAATGACAACTGACATGACATTATCTAACCTCAATATCTAATGGCAACTGACATATCATTACCTAACCTCAATATCTAATGACAACTGACATATCATTACCTAACCTCAATATCTAATGGCAACTGACAAACACAGTTAAAAATTACAATCACGGCTAAATAATGTTATTTCAAAGTAGCTTGTACAGTTTGACCTGTAAGTGTGAAATGACTATAAGTCATATCCCACACTGTTAGAAATATAAACACACTCCAGACGAGTTTTTTTATCCAACCAATTTTTTACTACTTACCTTTCTTACTTTATTCCATATGTGAGTGTATTTGCAGCCCAAATCTTGAGCCATGGAACATAAGTATTTTCAGTTTAGTGTAACGCACAAATTCGTATTATTTCTGTAACATTACTACGTGGTTGGTTTAACCCATTTATTCGTATCCAAATCTAGGGAAATACCAGGCGATTACTTTTATTTTATATACATGTAATGTTGGTTATATTTTACTACAAAATTATAAAAATAATATCATTTATGCAACCCAAAATTTCATTTTGTAGGTGTTTACAGTGGACTACATACAGTGGAGAATGTAGTATACGATGTAGCTTATATGCAACCAGGTCATGATGAGATAAATTGTTTCAATTAATTACCAAAATATACTAAATGAACTGTTTGAACTGAACTGAGTGAAAGAAATAAAAATATCGAGTAATAATTAAGCAATTTCATTGGCACGTAAAATATATTATTATATATCATATATAGAAAAGTAATTAAAAATAAAATATTTGTAGTTAGAAGTATGTGATATTACTCACAAATATGCAACTAAACTAAATACAATTTTATTGCATCGGCAAGAAAATTTTTATAGCAGATAAACTTTCTTCGCGACACTTTTTCAAAACTCTCAAACTACCGACACTTGGAAATCGGTAAAAAAAACCTAACACCTGTATTTATATTTAAAAACTTTGCTACACAAACACTCTTTGTCAATTGAAATATTACATTTAAAAAAAATAAATGCTGTTGATAAGCCCTTTGGCATTTCACCACCAACGATACTCAAACACAGGTGTTTATATATCGGCACAGAAATACAACCCTGTGGTATCTGATATTACCATTTCTATTATATAGTCATTCTTTATACGTTGGAATGCATTTGCTACTTTTAAACCTTTTGTATTCATTTTTAGTCAGGCACTTTGATTCTTTCCCCATGCTAATCGTCTATTTACCACCATCATGCCAAATCGTTTTCCCACACAGCGCCACCCGTTAATGTTCAGGTTTCGGCCCAGCACAATGTTGCCCCATACAAATTATTCCGCTAATCGCTTCCTTCTTTGCCTCGAGACTTGCTCACAAAACATTTCCTCTTGTACAGTTACCTGGTCTCTAGCTTTGTTCATGCACCTAATCTATCTTATAGTTATGTTATGTTAGTTATAGTTATGTATGAAGAACATATCTCCATCCAAATCGTCATTATTATCATCGTCATCGGTGTTACAGTCAGGTACAGTCCTCCAGAAGGAATTGTGATATCCGTGCGATATCGTCTGCCCTATCGCCTATCACCTATACGTTCGTCAGCCGAACAGAATGCGTCACCATTTTTGTTTCTCCTCCGTCATTGTCATTATATAATTAGAGGATATAATATAAACTCTCTAAATTTATATTAAATTTCAATACTCGAATCTCCAAAATACACCTCTTAAGTTATAAGGCCTACTTTAAAAGACACCTCCGTCTATATCTTACTATATGGCATTACTACATCTTGCTATATCGCATTAGAAGTTGTTAAATAAAAATACTTTCCAAACACACTGTACCCTTTTTAACATTACACATCCTCGACTCCATATTTACGTAGAGCCGTGGGTTTGATGTATGGCCTAGAACAATGACTTTTCCCTTTCTTGTCAAAAACAGCTGACTCCGTAATCACGAATCGTTAGAGCCTTCTTTTGTTTGAACGCTGCCAACGTGTCACCGCTTTCACCAAGTTTAATATATTTGCTTGCGCTGTATTGTTGACTTAGTGTTTGTATTCATGCACATAATAAATAACTCAACTGAGATAAAATTTGGATAGATTTATCGCGCATGCGTGCGTGCGTTTGCCTGCTCGTGTACAACAAAATTTTAAAAACACCAAATAAAAACATTCATGTTATTAGATCTGAACAAATAGGAATCCGTAGTCAAAATATTGTGTTGTATAAATTTAAGGGAAGAAAAGACCGTTACAAACAGATGAAGATTAAAACGAGAAGTAATGTTAGCGTACTAATGTAGCCTCGGTTCTTGATCACATACCGACATCTACACATGGGAATAGTAAACTCATTACTGTTAAATCAGTACTTGGTTGCTCCTTAGCAAGTATACGCAACCCTCGAAGAGAGTAAACAAGTATAGTGTGGACCATGTAACCGTGTACCTGGCCTCGAGAGATCGCAGTAGGTGAAACAAAAGGTAGAAGGCTAGTTTAAATATTTTCCTACAAACATGATAAAGACTATCAAAAAAATGACTTGCATGTGAAGATCGATATTAAATAGATTCAAATAGATTCATTACTTGTGGACATATCGGATGCAGGAGCTGTTGAAATATAGGACAATTTCAATATGTTATATGTTTTTAGAAGTGGTAGTATACAAGAAATCTTTTGTTTTCTATCACGGCCAAGTTCACGGTAACGCGATTTGCACTATACGAGCCCTCGATGTGTACAGAGAACAACGAAGTTTGAGTACTAGAGTATATTATAGTCCTACAAATAGCCAACATTTATAAATATATATATATATATATATATATATATATATATATATATATATATATATATATTTATCACTTTCACTTATGTACTTAAACAAGCATCTTACTTGGTATTTATGCGAGCTAACTTTCAATGGCTGGTCGTGCCGTCATCCTCGGGCATACTGAACAGGGTTGTTGTGGACTGCAAGCTGAGTGGATCTCCCGTTGACCTTGGTGTACCGTTATGTTAAGGTCAACGGGAAATCCACTCAGCTCGCAGTCCACAACAACCCTGTTCAGTATGCCCGAGGTTGACGGCACGACCAGCCATTGAAAGTTAGCTCGCATAAATACCAAGTAAGATTCTTGTTTAAGTACATAAGTGAAAGTGATAAGTGTATACAAGAAAACAGTGTTGCATAACTACAAATATATATATATATATATATATATATATACATATATATATATATATATATATATACATTCAGGGGATGAGGATTTTGCTGGTACAACTGAAAACATGATTGGCAGTCAACTAACTGCTCTAGCGACGGTCCGGTGAAACAATTCCCAGAATGAAAGGATAAATTTTGAAACAATTCCGTAACATGCAATCTTTGTGCCGTTCCTGCTATTTTGTGTTACGATAAATATAAAACATGGAATAACGACAAATTCAATTAATGATACTAATTGCTTCAGTGTAGAGCCTATTGCAATTGTTGAGCGTTTTTCTCAAACTGAGAAACAAAATATTCACGTTTCCCGTCCTAAGATGGTTGTGGGAGGAGGAAGGAGAAAATCCTTAAATGGGAGGAGTAGATCGTCCTAATTATTATATAAATGAATATAGGATACATAATCAACACAACCATAATTAGAAATAAGAAATGGTATTGGCCTATATATCTTGGCTACATGATATTGCTACACAAAGTGAAGCTCGAGGAACAAATAAAAAAAATCAGTAAACTTAACAGTCACCATGAAGTTTTTCAGTAGTATCTCTAGAGGTGCGGATGCGTGATGAAAGTAGTTGGAGGGACTATAGACTTACACCAAGTTCTTCAAACGTTTCTAAAGCACTGTGATTAGATGAGTGAAGAAAATTTGTCCACAAAATTATGCAGAAAAATGTACGTAAGATGGGAGCAAAATAAAACATCCGCATTGTGCTAACATTATGGTAAGTGTGGGCTGTGTGTTGACTGCCCTGAAGATTAACACAGCTCTAAATTATTCTAGTCATAATGTTGTTAAACAATTATTGTCTTTTTTATCTCAATTAGTGAAAATATAGATTTTTTTATTTTGACGATTTTGCTTATTCCAGATACTAGCGTAACCACGTGGATACCAGTAAACTATTGATAAGAAAATTTCAAAAATAATGTTTGATAGTATACTTAATCAAACTAAAGGAATTTCGCTATAACTCAAATGTTTCTACAAAACGTTACCTCTTACAGTTGAGAGTTTAAATGTCTACACATATATTTTTCAAATTCGTATAGATGTGTTGTCAGAGACTTTGTTCCAATAATGATTGTGTTTATTAGACTCTCTATTGAAACAATATAGATTAGTCACTCAGCCATGCTACGCAGGCCTCCATTTTAATAACATGTAACCTTAAGAAGTTTACGAGGAAACTCCTGTCTAATCTACCTACATATAGGCTAACCTTCATATGCAATACGCCACTCCTGTTACATCAAATACCGAGGGAGATTTGTACCTTCCGTGGTTTTATGTGTATCTGTGATAATTTTTATCTTCCCTTCGGTCTAACCTGAAAACACAGAGAGTAGATGCACTTCAGCCATGCAGCCTTACATGACTATCACCATTTTTTATCCTTCATTATTTCCTAAATCCTAAACAAGGGAGTTATATATCTTCTCCCTAAGCCTACCAACATTCACATTCTTCCTTCGGAACCTGATTGTTAGTTGAGAACAATTTAATCGTCAATACTGAAATCATATTTACATTGTATATTTATTATAAGGATGTGGTTAAAACCTTTAACTGCCCTGTGTATCAATATGGAGGGCACTTACATGGAGGTGTTCATGGACAAAGATTTCCTGCACTCATTTCCTTCAATCCAGCCTTCTACCAGACTCATTTCCTACTAGGCCGTCTACCGGACAACCATATCCTTCCAGGTATTCTTCTACCGGACAGTTAATTCCTGTTAAATAATATGCTACCGAAGAGTCATTTCTTTGTAGGTAGTCTTCTACCGGACAGTCATTTCCTCCTAGGCAGGCTTTACCGGGCACTCATTTCCTTCTAGATAATCTTCTACCAGACAGTCTTTTCTTCTAGGCAGGCTTAACCCGGACAGTCATTTTCTTCTAGATAATCTTCTACCGTACAACCATTTCCTTTTAGGCAGCCTTCTACCAGACTGTTTACCTTCTAGACCAGGGGTTCCCAAAAATGTTTGTACCACGCCCCCTCTGGTTATTTGGAGACCCCCACGCCCCCTACACAATATCAGCTTTCCATTTTGCAATACCCTATTTCCACGGTGCCGTACATACCAACTCCTACTTGTACAAGTACATGAACTTGTACAACTATATGCCTACTTGATACGGTGAGTAGGTAGATTTTTTAGTTTACTGTTGAATGCAGTAACGCAGAATGGAAAGATTCAATAATTGTACGTATGATGAAAATTAAAACAAGTATTACATGAAAAACGAATATAATTACTGATACAAAATTTAACATTGTAACACAGATACATTTTCAATTTAAGGAAGGTGAAACAATAGGCCTACCTTCTTACAAAAACATAAAATGTAATTTAGTAAGATGGGTGCGCTTGCATGTTCTGAATAAGTTGACAGATTCTGGGTTGAGTTTCAGACAAAGGACAGCGTGGGTCACTTTCGACATCAAGTTTGTTGCGGTATTTGGTTTTTATCGCCACAAGAGTTGAAAACGCTTTCTCGCACATGTATGTTGTTGAAAAAGGCAAGTACATCCGAACAGCTTTCTCTGAAACACTGGGGTAAACTTTTAAGTACTTTAACCAAAATGAGGGCTTGTTCATTTGTTCGAAATCGTATTTTGCAGCAGAGTCATTTTTTATTTATATTCCCTCCTCTTGCAACTCTTCTGGCAGCAGCTGTATGTCCATGTGGAACGGGTCGGTTGATAGTTTGTAAAACTCCTGACAAGTTAGGAAAGTACTTGCTGAACTCCTCCTTGAGGTTCTTTAAATGGTCAATTATCAAGTTTTTCAAAAGCGGTCTTTCAAAAACGTCCTCAAAACATGCTTCTTCTGAGACTGATGCTACTTTGCTGAAACTTGAATAGTTGCTGGGGTTCATTGACACTTTACGTATCCAAAGTTGTAGTTCCTCAACGTACATCTTGATGGCATCCTGATGTGTTACTATATTTGAGTCTGTACCTTGTAGTCTCAAGTTTAGGTTGTTTAATGTGTCAAAAAAGTCTGATAAATAGGCCAAAATCACTTGGTTACTGGGTTTTTTGAGCTCTGCACTAAGCTCGTTTTATTTCTGCTCGGCCAAAAACGTAATAACTTCATCACGGAGCTCAAATAGTCTTCCCAACATATTGCCTTTTGATAGCCATCGTACTTCTGTATGAAATAGCATCGATTTGTGGTCACTTCCTAAATTTTCATAGAGAACTTTAAGCAGTCGAGTATTTAATGCACTGTTCTTAACGTATTTGACTACTTTAGTACATAGCTTTAAAGTAGTAACATAACTTTAAAAGCGTTTTTGCTACCAAGGCTTGGTGGTGAATAAAACTATAAATCCAAACCACATCAGCATTTTTTCCATTTGACCAACTACACAAAGCCTGAATGAGAACCCAGCATTCAAGGAGCACCATCTGTGCATACACCAATAAGTTTTTGACAAGAAAGTTAGTGTATCTTAAGAAAATCTGATACTGCTTCCATCACATCTACAGCTTTAGTAGTGGTCAACAGCTCAGTAGAAAACATCAGTTCATTCTTCATTCTTTCATTTTCAATGTAACGAACATATACAATCAAATGAGAACATTGTGTTATGTCTGTAGTCTCGTCAAGCTGGGTTTTTAATGTCCTCGGCCATATCATCAATTCGGCGTTTTACGGTGTTGTCTGAAAGTGGTATTTGCGATAGCTTTTGCATACTATCAGTTCCAAGGACAACATTGGCTGCTTTTAAAAGCCACGGTTTAACAAGCGTTTCACCAATAGTGTGACTTTTCTTTTCCTTAGCAATAAGAAGATATAATTCATAGGAAGCTTCAAGCACTTTTAGAGATGACTGAGCAGCAGATCCAGTGCTATCTAACTTCATGCGCTTTAAATTCTGAGATTTTGCAGCAAAAAACTCTTTAGGTTTGTCCTTTAAAGAGGCATGTTTGGTTGACAAATGTCTCAGAAGACGATTAGGCCTCATCGCGTCATTGCTTAATACTTCATAGCAAATAACGCACTGAGGGTGATCAACATTATCTTTAAGCAAGGAAACAACCCCATATTGAATATAATCGTCAATATACTTGCGTTTCTTTGCTTCACACAGAACTCACACAACACAAAAACAATTACTCCAATTCAAACGTCGCAGCAATTACAGAACACCCACAATACAGCCAACATGCTGACTGATAATTCACGGAAAGTACTGTGCCAGAACGGACTAGTTACAACGCAAGCACTGAACAAACTGCATTGGATTGAAGATCACTAGCACTCACGCCAAGGCCAAACAGAGGTATCGGTACACACTCCATACAACTTTATTGAAACTTTACAAAAACAATTATGGAAACTTAGAAAGACTTTATTTCAAAGATCTAAAGAAATTATTTTTGTAATTTTTTTATTTATTTCATTTGGGTGTCACGACCCCCTGGACTTTCTCCACGCCCCCCTGGGGGCGCGCCCCATAGTTTGGGAACCCCTGTTCTAGACAGTTTTATACTGGACAGACATTTCCTTCTAGACAGTCTTATACCGGACATTCATTTCCTTCTAGGCAGGCTTTTACTAGACAGACATTTCCTTTTAGGCAGCCTTCTACCGAACTCATTTCCTTCTAGGGAGTATTATACTGGACAGACATTTCCTTCTAGACAGTCTTATACCGGACAGTCATTTCCTTCTAGGCAGGCTTTTACTGGACAGACATTTCCTTTTAGGCAGCCTTCTACCGAACTCATTTCCTTCTAGGGAGTATTATACTGGACAGACATTTCCTTCTAAACAGTTTTCTACAGGATAGTCATTTCCTTCTAGATAATCTTCTACCGGACAGACATTTCCTTCTAGGCATCCTTCCACCAGACTCATTTCCTTCCAGGCAGTCTTCTACCAGACAGTAATTTCCATCTAGATAAACTTCTACCAGTCAGTCATTTCTTCCCAGCCAGCCTTCTACCAGTCAGTCATTTCTTTCTAGGCGGCCTACTACTGGACAGTCATTTCATTATAGGTAGTTTTTACCGGACAGTCATTTCCTGCCAGGCAGTCTTCTACCGAAAAGTTATTTCCTTTTAAATATTCTTCTACTGGATAGTCATTTCCTTCTACGCAGCCTTCTACCGGACACTCATATCTGTCTTTTTTCCCTATAATTTCATATAGTACATCTTTAAGCAATTTTTAGCTCAGGAGTTTTAGCTCTTATACACTTTTCAATGACCTATTTCATCATCATCAGTGACACTGCTACAAATTATCTACTGCTACAGTTGCCTGCAATACTGTGCATCCATTCTCCCACTGAATAAAATGATACCACAAACTTAGCATTGGGTACAAACAGGATATAACGCATTCCAGCCTCACTCAATTTATTATTTACTCACACGTTTCAAAGCGTTTTGAAAATCATCCATCTTTCAAAACAAAATCATACTACAATATAACAAATAGTAGTACGGTATGGAAGGAAATATTTTACACCATAGATTTAACGTTTCCCTAGCTCAATGAAAAAGATGCCAATATATTTACGTCAAGCCATGGTAATTCAATTTCTTCTATCAACTCACGCTCTCCTTATATATATCTTGTACACAATTTCAATCGTACAAAATACTTTTTTATTCATACAAACTAGTTCAAATACTTTTTTTTAACCTGTAATGGTTGACAATTATTCATTAAATACATTTTTTTTTAAAGTGATGTCGGATCGAATTCGAACTGAATTATTACATGTTTAATCTCCAGCAGTTTATCACTGAGCCAACTTTCTCATTGCTAGAAATTTACGACTTGAAGATGTATTTGAAAGATATATGGAACTTCCAACAATGAAGCGAATACAACAGATGGCTAGAATGAGAAATTATAGATCAAGATCCGTTTCATAAATTAGAAACAAAAACAAAAGAGTGAATAAATGTTTACAAACAAAACATCGTAGTTCAACACAATAAACCGTATAGAGCAGGAAATTGAAAATTGCAATTATATTCGGTTTCTATTTTCTCACATAATATTGTAATTCTGTCACAAGTATAAAAATATTTATATTATTGTAATTATAAAATAAAAAGTAACTCAAATTAATTTTTATTTGTTGACCTCAGTAGGTAATTACTTTAAACTTTACTTAATATCATACTTGTCAGAGACTTTGTTGCAATAATGATAGTGTTTATAGACTCTATTGAAACAATATAGGTTAGTTACAGATCGCGGTTAGTCGCAACTTTTAGGAAGACTTAGGTGCTAATTGTATGGTTTGATGCGCCTCTCTGTCACCCAGCCATGCTACGAAGAACTCCATTTTAATAACCTGTAACCTTAAGAGTTTACGAGGAAACTCCTGTCTAATCTACCTACACATAGGCTAACCTTAAAATGCAATAAGCCACTCCTGTTACATCAAATACCGAGGGAGATTTGTACCTTCCTTGGTTCTATGTGTATGTGTGATAATTTCTTCCTTTCGGTCTAACCTGTAAACACAGAGAGTAGATGCACTTCAGCCAAGCAGCCTTACATGAGAATCACCTTTTTTATCCTTTATTATTTCCTAAATCCTAAACAAGGGAGTTATATATCTTCTCCCTAACCCTACCAACATTCACACTCTTCCTTCGGAACCTGATTGTTAGTTGAGAACAATTTAATCGTCAATACTGAAAACATATTTACATTGTATATTTATTATAAGGATGTGATTAAAACCGTCAACTGTCCTATGTATCCATATGGATGGCACTTATATGGAGGTGTTCATGGACACAGATTAAAGGAATGTTTGCTTGACTATTAAGAGTTTCCTCGTTTATCTTTACTAGGTTCCTCTCAAAGTGCCAAGCTTTACTTTATATTTCTTTGGCAGTTGAATTTGTTAGTTATTGTAATACTTGTAAGTTTTATTCTGAGGTTGATTGTTGGTTAACAAAACCATCGGCATATACAATATGTAAATGTATCAACATTTGTAAAAAGCTTTTAAATATTAATTTACCTATTTGTAACTATAGCATATAAACTGTTATGACTCTAGAATAGGTGATAGTTTGACAAACTATCTCTGTAGCTATTTGTTGTCTTGTTAGATAACCGTAGGCACGTTAGGAATCAATGAAGTAATTTTCTGTATCTAGAAGGAAAATCTTCACACATACATTTGTCACATAAAAAGTAGATGTTTTTGAATATTTTTTTTTTAATGTAATAAGCTTAATATGGAGGGCAAATATATGGAAATGTCTATAGACATAGATTAAAGGAATGTTTCCTAGACCAGTAAGAGTTTCCTTGTTGATCATTATTAGGTTATTCTCAAAGAGCCAAGCTTCACTTTACATTTCTTTGGCAGTTGAATTTGTTAGTTATTGTAATACTTATAAGTTTTATTCTGATGATGTTTGTTGCACAAAAAAATCATGAACTTAAGCGAAGTGTAAACATAACAACATTTGTATAAAGCATATAAATAATAATTTACCTATTTGTAACTATAGCATATAAAATATTTGACTTTAGTGTAGGTGATAGTTTGTAGCTATTTGTTGCCAAAACTATCTCTGTAGCTATTTGTTGTCTTGTTAGATAACCGTAGGTACGTTAGGAAACAATGAAGTAATTTGCTGTGTCTAGAAGGAAAATCTTCACACATACATTTGTCACATAAAAAGTACATGTTTTGGAATATTTTTTTTTGATATAATAAGCAAGAATTTGGATATATATATATATATATATATATATATATATATATATATATATATATATATATATATACTTACTTCGAAAGCTAAGGGTTATTTATTTACGATATTATTAATATTTGGAATATTTTATTAGTCAGATTACTGTGTTTTCAATTATATATATATATATATATATATATATATATATATATATATATATATACACATTCGTATTGTTTTTTCCACTTAAGATAATTTATAAAATAACTATAAAAACAAAGTACTCTAATAAAATTCTTTTATGTAGCGCTCGCAATTAAAATCTCTGCTGTTTTGACGAAATGAAACATATTTCATGTAGTAGCTCTAATACCCAATAAAGTCTTAGCGGTGTTTATAAATTAATGAAAAATACAATTTAACCCAATGCAAGTGCATTCAATTCCATATGTGGCAGCCCATTGCCTTTCAATTAGCCTTATTAGTGGCCTCGTACTTCAAACTTAGTCCCTATGGACTGCAATTAAAGTTTTCACGTGGCAACAAACTATTTGAAAGCCAATTTGACCCGTCAATATATTTTGTAGATCTCGCCAACACAAACAGGTTTTATCCATTAGTTATTGGATTTGTGATAAATGAGTTTATAGCACTGGGCAAAGCTTTTGGCAGACGGTTTGACCTTTCATTGGACACACAATACTTCTGTCAACAAATATTTTCCCATTATATGTGTGTAATCGTTAGATAGTTATTTGTCAAATATATTCCCCTACACCAATTATATAAAAAATAAGACCTATCATAATTATCAGAAAATTATAATGGAATAATTTAAAACATATAACTTATAAGACAATAATCTTATAGTGAAATATGTACGAGTTAAAAGCTACTAATAAAGACAAAATTTGCCAAAGTAATTTTATGTATTGTATTATTATTTACAAAAACATCAGTTTAACTCAACTTACACATGGTAATGGTATAAGTAGTGCAAAAAGAATAAGTATACTTAATTTAAAATAAAACACGTATTATTATTATACAACTGTAAAATGTTCTGTCCTTGGATAAATTCTGCAAAGAGAAACTAATTAGTAATGTCAAAATTAAGCGACATTTGGTAGGAATGGCAAACGTTTAACAGAAAAGACTCACATTTTTCCTTCATGAATAATACTTGCGTAAAACAGCGGTTTCAAACCTGTGGTACGCGTACCCAATGGTTACGTAGAATCGTCGGGGAAGGGGGGTTTAATTACGAGAAAATATTTTTTTTGAATTTTGTAGTCCATTATGTTCGGTAAATGTTATTAATCACTTAAACAATAGTTTATGACTATTGTTTAAGTGATTGAGAAAATATTACCAGTAATGGCGGACATCACTATTTAACACTTCAGATATGAAGCAAATACGTGGTTACACTAGTTGTTGAGAAGGTGGTTGTTGATCGTAAATTGCGTGGAGCTTGTAAGTTTGTGTGCGACTGAAAGCACAGAATATAATAACGATGGGACACATCTATTCCAGATTTAGGTGAAGAATACAAACGCAGGAATGGGTTTACGATTTTATGATAGGAAACTTTCGGGGAACCGTCTGTCTTATTGCGCACACAAAATTATCGTATACACACAATTTCATCTATTACCCATAATATTGCTCCATCCATTACTTACAAGGCAGTCAGGGAGCCACTCTTTGTCTTAACCGCATTAAATTACCCTACACGGAATCTCTTTCGTTTTGTTTGTTTCCTATCATATAATATCGTTCCTGCGGGCTTACACGGATAGAAACTATGTCCACTTCAGACATATGAGATCATGCCATTATATCTCTGCTTTAGTCGTACTCAGCCTGAAACATCTGCCTACACTGAGGTGTTCCTTACAATCCTTTATTTGTGGGCCTCTTCAACCATGGTTGTTCCCTATTTCTCCATATAGGAAGCTACTTCTTTTTATCTACTTACTGTACATCTACTTACTTGTATTAAAATCTCCTTAAAACAAACAGGATATTAATAAAAAAATAGGAAATTACTTATAAAATATTTTTAGTTAAATATATGTAATAAACGGATTTTCAAACTAATAAGGAATTTAAATGTAGTTTAAAAATACAATGCTAAAATAATAGATACCAAGTTAAAATATTTTAAATTTGTATAATCGTATTAATCCGTTGTGAAAGATATTATATTTTAAAAGTTTAAAAGAACTTTTAAAAGAAATCAACCACTATTATTAGATCTATATAAAATTAGTTTTTCCTTTAAAAATATTAAAACCTAGATGATTTTGTTCTCTTAGCTATTATTATCCCTTGCATATTTACATTCTTTTCCTATTTACTGTGATTGTGATTTTAATCAATATGTTTTTGTGATTTTAATTTGTTTGATTTTTCTATAAAAAAATTACAATAGAAAACCTTTTGATTATAATGCTTATTTTGAATATTAAAACTTTTATCTCGGATGCCCAAAGTGTTTTATTATTAAATAACAACGGAGAGTTTGCAACATTATTTCACATTCCAAGCTGCGTAAAATGAATTTTCCTTCTACATTTGAACAAAACTCAACCAATATGATTATATCTATATTAAAATAGTTTTTCCTTTATAAAATTATTAAAACCTAGATGATTTTGTTCTCCTAGTTTTTAATATCATTTGCACATTTACATTATTTTCATATTTACTGTGATTGTGATTTTAATCAATATGTGGTTGTTATTATAATTAGTTTGATTTTCAATCAGAAAATTACAATAGAAAACTTTTAGATTAAAATGCTTATTTTGAATATTTAAACTTTTACCTCGGATGCCTAAAGTGTTTTATAATTAAATGACAACGGAGAGTTTGCAACATTATTTCACATTTCAAGCTGCATAAAGTGCATTTTCCCTCTGAATTTTAACACATATATCGGATATGTTACAGATATAAATGTTCCACATTTCATGTTTGGTTTATTGTGACGAACCCATTATTTTATGTTTATTTGTCGCTGCCAGCTGATCCGCTGACAGTTTTATTATTTAGGCTAGCTTATCGAGCTTTTGCCGACTGTTATTGTTAAATTAATCCCCGGACGTCGATATGTGCGCATTTTGTATTTTCCACGATATCAAATAAACATTTCACTTTGACGAGTAACGAACACAACAATGGACAAATATAAACAGTTATGAATATTAAAAAACAATAAAGACTCTGGAATCCATAAGAAAATTCTTCTTAGAAAGAAAGAAAACCAATTCCAATTCGTATCGTAAGCTTTTCTAGATATTTTCAACTGAAAATGTACATTCATTTCACGTGTTATTAACTTTTTACAGTGTAATAAATGCTTAAATCACGGTTTACACAATGTCCAGTTCCTGGCACAAATTGTTGGGCGGGGGGTATCGACGATTTAACGATCATTTTCAAGTGTCCACAAAATCAAAAAGAATACGATTCGATTTCTTAGACTAACGTGACATGACTTTCTCTAGGACCAGTAACAGGCAATCATTATCTCCTAACCATAATCAATCTACACCAATACTTGGTATAAGGCCGCAATGACAAACTAATTATGAGCTAACCATTATTAAAACTTTTTTAACTTACTTTTTCCTCCTATTTTATTTACCTTAATTCCACCATACCTCACCGTCTCTTACGACATCCTCACATATCATAAAAATCACATTGATCTGTTTCAACATCCTAACTACCAAACGTGTTACCTCTAACCACGATTTGTGTATATTTGCGCACAGTTACGCTTTTACGCACACACAGTTACGCCTGCGTCTCGCATGATCATTACGGCAAGAATTCAGTAACAATGAACACTGTTATTGTTAATTATTAAATCCAGGCGAGAACTGTCTCAACAATAGCAGCCTATCTGTTTAACCGGAAGTAGCAGAGTTACACAACCGGATGTGGCTGCCAGCTTCAGAGCTCCAGTCAACAGAGGCAATTACTGCCCGTAAAGCGTTGTCGCTTTGGCACTTTAAGGTAGTTGTTGCGAATTAAGGAGGCTTTGCCTTTGTTCGGTCACTTTATTATGCCAGACAGGCCTTAGCCATTAAATATAATGAACTAATGAATTAGAGAATACTTTCAAAAACCACCTTTTTACACAAGGAAATTGCTGAAATGTTGTTTTTGTAGGTTACACGTGTCTACATAGTCGTCTTAAGTAAATTACGTACAAGACAAAAACCAATTAATTGACAAAAATGCAATTGTGAAACATTAACGTCACGCCTTAAGAGCGATATTTCGTTTTAACCTATTTATTTAAAACAAATAGTTCCTCATATTTTGTAATATACACAGTTCCTCATTTCTGTGTGTTGAGCTTAACCTTGAGTCTACAAACTGGAGTAAAGATTACAATTTCTGCACTCCCCGCCGGGAGTAATGTCGGAATGTAAGAGCTAAAAGGATCGGATTTTAGGACCGCATGTCCCCTAGTAGAGAATTCCTACTAGGATATCACAGAGCAGGTGTGCCTACTAGGATATCACGTTACGGAAACCAAAATATTCTACAATCATAATTATATGTAACAACAATATTTTCTCATATGTACCGGAGAACATCATACACAAGTAAGATGATAGGAATGAAAAGTAGTATAACACGTAAAAATTTGTATTATGTTACATAGGTTTTCTTTATTTTATGCATATCCCGGCAGGGGGATAACAAAATGTCTTAGATACGTTTCTCTAAAAAAATATTTAGAATGAGCCATGTTGAATTTATTAACTCTAGGTCCCCTGTGTACAAGAGCTGCGACGAGGACCAAGAGGAAATCCAAATCTACGTGTTATGTTAGTGTCCTGCATTAGAAGCAGCAAGAATAAAGTGGTTTGACAGGTATGTACACCAGAAGGTATCAGAAAATTCATCATCCAGTAGATACTAGGGTTCTGCAGAGGTAGGTATCCACTAAGCTAATCCTGTGTAGGAATGGGAAGAGAGTTCAAAGGCTGTAACTAAGTGTTCTACACCGATAAGGGCCCTCCCAGTTTCTGATATTAATTCAAAATGTTGAATTATTAGATTGAGGTCCCCTATGTACAAGAGATGCGACGAGGACAAAGAGGAAAGTGAAATCCACGTGTTCTGTTAGTGCCTTAAATTTGGAGCTGCAAGAAGAAACTGGTTTGGCTGGCTGGTATATACACCAGAAGGTACCAAGAGAATCAGCAACAGGTGGGTATTTCGATTTTGCTGAGGTAAGAATCCACCAAGCTAATCTTGTGAAATTTATGGGAAGAGAGTACAATGGCTGTAGCTAACTGCTCTACACCGATAAGGACGCTCTGAGTTTCTAATAATAATACAAAATATTGAATTATTTGAATTTGTAGAGAGTAGACAGCATCATGTAATACCAAAATTTGAAACTCGTTGGAAAGTATATTGCCCCTTTCAAACGGAAATTATAGTAATAGAGTATGACGTAGCTAATCATACTGCAGGACATCAAACAATTCTGATGAATGCGTCTTCAATGCATTAGTGCGTACATTCGAAGCAATCAATATACTTCACGAAATGCATAGAAAAATCTATTTCCTACTAATGGCTCCTTTGCATTTATTGCTCCCGAGACATATCCTGTTGGTGGTTCTGTAAGATGGTACGTAATATGAGTAGGAAAACTGAAACTTAGAATAAGTGAACTGAACATATTGCAGGCCAAGGTAGATAGATACTTGGATGTTTTAGGCAGAAATGAAGAGTGAAAAAGTGCAACTATTGCAATCTAGATCAGACGGATGTAGAAAAATGTAAATTAAGATGGTAAAAGTTATATGTTCTAAGCAGATACCATGGTGAACGTTTTTAAATCCAGTATCATATACAATGATTACGAGGACGGAAAGTTGTAGAGACTGTGGAAAGACGTAGACAGCAGGACAAACTACGAGGAAATTAGAATGGGTTCGAGTCAGACGGAGGAAGAAATATGTGATCTTAGATGACCTTATAAGTAGGTGGAAAAAAACCATGTCTCCTTTCCATTCCCTCTCTACACTATGCTATACCATTTTTATACTCTGTATAGTTTTGATTGAGCACAGGATTTTGTTTTTTTGACAGGGATTTAAAGACGAAAGATTGGTACTACTTGCAACCATAATTTTTTTCAACATCTTTCCTTCTTCTTATTATAGATTATTGAATGTCTATCCTTTTCTATTATACGACCGCATGGCTCAAAATATTTTCTATGAAAACATAGTAATATAAAAGCTTTTTTTCTTACCTCAAATAATAACATTATCCATAAAATGAAAGGTTTTAGACAGGTTTTAGACAAAAAAATTATAATTGCAAATATGTTCCTATGTTCCCTCTCTATACCTCCCTCCTCCTCTCTCTCTCTTTCACTCTTTCTCTCTCTCTTTCTCTCTCTCGTTCGATTCATACTCCGATTGAGTCTGAAATTTGAAAAATTATATTTGCAAATATGTTCCTATGTTCCCTCTCTATACCTCCCTCCTCCTCTCTCTTTTCTCTCTTTCTCTCACTCTCTCTTTCTCTCTCTCGTTTGATTCATACTCCGATTGAGTCTGAAATTTGAAATATAATATTTTGCAAATATGTTCCTATGTTCCTTCTCTATACCTCCCTTCTCTTCTCTCTCTCTTTCTCTCTCTCGTTTAATTCATACTCCGATTGATTCTGAAATTTGAAAAATTATATTTGCAAATATGTTCCTATGTTCCCTCTCTATACCTCCCTTCTCCTCTCTCTCTTTCTCTCTTTCTCTCTCTCTTTCTCTCTCTCGTTCGATTCATACTCCGATTGAGTCTGAAATTTGAAATATTATATTTGCAAATATGTTTTCAGTAATTAAATTAAAATAACATATTTTAGATTTATAATAAATTAATTACATATTAAAGTCTTTCCGATATTTGATATCTAATAATCTTAATTGACAAAAACTTTGTTATATTTTAAGTAAAGTTATAAAATAATTTTTCTTCTATGTAATAAAATACAAAACATCAAAAGTCATGAGTAAACACATGTGTAATAAAAGAACAGAAGGTTTTATAAACATTGTTCTCATTTTAGTTACATTTTGATAATATAATTATCTTGATAAATTGAGAGCTGCTAAATGTTCAAGGAAAAAACCTTCAGCTTGTTAAAATAGTTGTTAACACAACTAATAATTAATATAAAGCAATTATACTGACTTGGCCAACTGACATATCATTACCTAACCTCAATATCTAACGGCAACTGACATATCTTTACCTAACCTCAATATCTAATGGCAACTGGCATATCATTATCTAAACTCAATATCTAATGGCAACTGACATATCATTACCTAACCTCAATATCTAATGGCAACTGACATATCATTACCTAACCTCAATATGTAATGGCAACTGACATATTATTACCTAACCTCAATATGTAATGGCAACTGACATATCATTACCTAACCTCAATATCTAATGGCAACTGACATATCATTACCTAACCTCAATATGTAATGGAAACTGACAAATACAGTTATAAATTACAATCACGGCTAAATAATGTTATTTCAAAGTAGCTTTCACAGTTTGACCTGTGAGAGTGAAATGACTATAAGTCATATCCCACACTGTTAAAAATATAAACACACTCCAGGCGAAATTGTTTATCCAACCATTTTTTTACTACTTACTTTTATTACTTTATTCCATATGTGAGCGTATTTGCAGAACAAATCTTGTGCCAGGGAATATAAGTATTTTCAGTTTAGTGTAACGCACAAATTCGTATTATTTCTGTAACATTACTACGTGGTTGGTTTAACCCATTTAATCGTATCGAAATCTAGGTAAATACCAGGTGATGAATTTTATTTTATATACGTGTAATGTTGGTTATATTTTACTACAAAATTATAAAAAAGGCTCATTTATGCAACCAATAATTTCATTTTGTAGGTGTTTACAGTGGACTACATACAGTGGAGAATATAGTAGACGCTGTTACTTATATACAACCCGGTCATGAATAAGATAAATTGTTCCAAATAATTACCAAAATATACTAAATGAACTGTTTGAACTGAACTGAATGAAAGACGAGTAATAATTAAGCAATTTCATTGGCACGTAAATATATATTATTATAAATCATACATAGAAAAGTAATTAAAAATAAAATATTTGTATTTAGATGTATGTGATATTACTCACAAATATGCAACTAAACTAAATACAATTTTATTGCATTGGCAAGCAAATTTTTATAGCAGATAAACTATCTTCGCGACACTTTTTCAAAACTCTCAAACTACGATATTTTTTTCGTAAAACACCAGAAACTATCTAAACTCGGAAATCGGTAAAACCAAAAATCTGTATTTATATTTAAAAACTTTGCTACACAAACACTTTTTGTCAATTGAAATATTACATTTAAAAAAAATAAATGCTTTTGAAAAGCACGTTGGCATTTTACCACCAACGACGCTCAACCTAGGGGTTTATATATCGGCACAGAAATACAACCCTGTGGTATCTTATATTACCATTTCTCTTTAGAAATGGAATAAGACCATTTCACTCTTTAGACCTTGGAATACAATAGACCTTAGAATATAATTTTACACCTTTTGTATTCTTTTTTGGTCAGGCCCTTTGCTTCTTTCCTCATGCTATTCATCCATTTACCACCATTATGCCAAATCGTTTTCCCACACAGGGCCACGCGTTAATGTTCAGGTTTCGACCCAGCACAACGTTGCCCCATACAAAGCATTCCGCTAATCGCTTCCTCATTTGCCTCGAGACTTGCTCACAAAACATTTCCTCTTGTACAGACACGTCACTTATTCTCTGACTTAGTTCATGCGCCTAATTTACCTTATAGTTATGTTCAGTCTATAGGGTTTACTGGTATTGTTTATTTGCACTTTTTTAAAAGCATTTTTCGAGTTTCTTCTAAAAACGTCTTACTGATTGTATGTTTCTTTATTTGGAATAATTTACTGCGGTTAAATAATAATTATTAACATATGAAAAACCTATAACTACAAATATTTGTATTATGCTAACCTTACAATATTTGTGGTTAGAGGTTTTTGTGTATTTTTTATTTGTATTGTCATTATTTTCTAGGTTTTTATTATTTTAATTGTGTCTTAGAACATATCTTCATCCAAATCGTCATTATTGTCATCGTTATCGGTGTTACAGTCAGGTACAGTCCTCTAGAAGGAATCGTGATATCCGTGCGATATCGTCTGCCCTATCGCCTATCACCCTACCTATACGCTCGCCAGCCGAACAGAGAGTCAACATTTTTGTTTCTCCTCCGTCATTCTCATTATATAGTTAAGGGATATAATATATACTCTCTTAATTTATATTAAATTTCAATACTCGAATCTCCAAAATACACCCCTTAAGCTATGTACTTTAAAATACACCTCCGTCTATATTTTACTTTAACGCATTAGAGCTTGTCAAATAAAAATACTTTCCAAACACACTGTACCCTTTTTAACATTACACATCCTCAACTCCATATTTACGTAGAGCCGTGCGTTTGATGTATGGCCAAGAACAATGACTTTTCCCTTTCTTGTCAAAAACCGCTGACTCTGTAATCACGAATCGTTAGACCCTTCTTTTGTTTGAACGCTGCCAACGTGTCACCGCTTTCACCAAGTTTAATATATTTGCTTGCGCTGTATTGTTGACTTAGTGTTTGTATTCATGCACATCATAAATAACTAAACTGAGATAAAGGTTGGAAAGACTTACAGCGTACGCGTGCGTGCGTGTGCCTGCTCGTGTGCAACAAAATTGTAAAAACACACCAAATAAAAACTTTCGTGCTATTTAAGATCTGAACATATATGAATCCGTATTCAAACCATTATTGCATAGATTTAAGGGAAGAAAACAATGGGCTATGCTACGCTGGGCTCTGTCTAAATCACTTGTAACAATAAGAGGTTTGACGAAGAGACTCCTGTAAAATCTACCTACACGTAAGCGAGCCTTCACATGCAATAAACCATTCCTGTTACATCAAATACCGAGGGAGATTTGTACCTTACTTGGTTCTATGTGTATCTGTTATTATTTCTATTTTTCCTCCGGAATCTGATTGGTAACTACGAACAGATTATTGTCAATATAGAATTCATATTTACATAGTATAGTTAATATAAGAATGTGATTAAAACCTTGAATTACCCTGTTTATTCATAAGGAGGGCACATATATGGAGATGTCCATGGACACAGATTAAAGGAATATTTGCTTCACTAGGTTTCCTTGTTGATCTTTATTAGGTTATTCTCAAAGAAACAAGCTTTACTTTATATTTCTTTGGCAGTTGAATTGGTTAGTTATTGTAATACTTGAAAGTTTTATTCTGATGTTGTTTGCTGCACAACAATATCATGGACATAGACGAAGTGTAAATTTAGCAACATTTGTATAAAGCTTCTAAATATTAATTTACCTATTTGTAACTACAGCATATAAACTGTTTTCACTCTCGTATAGGGGATTGATAACAAAATATTTCTGTAGCTAGAAATATATACACATTGAAATTGTTTTATTGTTCCATGAAAATAACTATAAAACAAAGTACTCTAATAAAATTCTTTTATGCAGCGCTCGCAATTAAAATCACTGCTGTTTACACGAAATAAAATATATATCAAGAAGTAGCTCTAACTCTCAATAAAGTCATTGCAGTGGTTATAAATTAAGGAAAAATACAATTTAACCCGGTGCAAGTGCATTCAATTTCTATTTTTCAGTACATATATAAAACGCAATTTCATATGTGGCAGCCCATTGCCTTTCAATAAGCCTTATTACTGGGCACGTACTTCAAACCCTATGGACTGCAAAATAAGTTCTCACCTGGCAACAAACTATTGGAAAACCAATTTGACCCGACGATTTGTTTTATAGATCTCGCCAACACAAACAGGTTTTATCCATTAGTTATTGGGTAAATGATAAATGACCTTATAGCACCATGCAAAGCTTTTGGCAGACGGTATGGCCTTTCATTGGACACAAAATACTTCTGTCAACAAACATTTTCCCATTATATCGGTGTAAGAGTTGGCTAGTTTTTTGTCAAATATTAATTCACACACGCCCATTATTAAAATAAAAGACACCTGCATATATATCAGAAAATTATAATGGAACAATTTAAAACATATAAGTTATAGGACAATAATCTTATAGTGAAATATGTACGAGTTAAAAGCTACTAATAAAGTCAAAATTTTGAATTTGCCAAAGTAAGTTTATATATTGTATTATTATTTACAAAAACATCAGTTGAACTCAACTTACACATGGCAATGATGTAAGTAGTCTAACAAGAATAAGTATACTTATTTTTAAAATAAAACACGTATTATTATTTCACAACTGTAAAATATTCTGTCCTTGGATAAATTCTGTAAAGATAAAATTATCGGGAGTGTAAAAATTAAGCGACATTCGGTAGGGATGGCAAATGTTTAACAGAAAAGACTCACATTTCTCCTTCATGAATAATAGTTGCGTAAAACAGCGGTTTTAAACCTGTGGTACGCGTACCCAATGGTTACGTAGAAGCGTCGGGGAGGGGGGTTAATTACGAGAAAATATTTCTTGAATTTTGTAGTCCATTATGTTCGGTAAATGTTATTAATCACTTAAGTGATTGAGAAAATATTACCAGTAATGGCGGACATCACTATTTAACACTTTAGATATGAAGCAAATACGTGGTTACACACAATGTTGAGAAGGTGGTTGTTACGTATTTAAAATTAATATAGACTCATTTCCTTTATTTTGAACCCGCCGCCAAAGTCAGAGAAAGCTCACCCGTGATAAAGCTTGTTCTGCAGTTTGAACCGGCAGAGCAAGTTAGACCTTTCGGGAGTGTAGACAGTGAATGAAACTATTTTATTAATGTTTATACCGAATGTGACCAGTGCTTGGAATACGAACAAATTTTCTGGCCAGAAATCGCTTATTTAATACGTGAGTGTAATAAGTGTGTATTCCTCGGTGCACGTAAGTACAAACTATTAATTTATATAATTGTAATAATTATTGGTACTCCAAAATTATTGTTACCAAACAAATTTGGTCCTCCGGGCCGGATCTTGAGCCTTAAGACCTATATAAAAAATAAAATAAAATACAATTCATTATATGTGTTCATTCTACAATTTCTACAAGTTTTTTCAAACTTTGTCTGTGCATGCAAACACTGGAAAACTAGTTTCATGTCGCAGTGTATGAAACAGCCTATCCTCTCTTATCTTTGTTTGGCTTTGGCGTGCATTAATATGTTGGTTTCAATTAATTGTAAAAGTTTATGAAAAGTGAGTTCAGTTGTTAATAAAAGGTTATCTCATTAACCCTACGTCGATTTGTTGTTTACTTAGGCTTATTTACCTCTCCGTTAAATATATACGCTCATAGGCCTAATCTCTTTAAAACATTTTGTAATTTAAAAGTTAAAGCAGTTATCTCATCTTCTACTATAAAACCATCATTTAATCATGGCAAAATCTTTGGCAGTTATTAAATCAAAGAAAGACAATATATTTAGTCAAATTCAAGAGATTTTTGATCTAACAAAAAAAAAACATCTGATAAGTCAATCCTGCAAAAATTGTTGGTGCGCGCTAAATCTATAAATAGGCTTCGTGAAGAATTTTCTGATATTTTAGACATTTATCATGAACTAGAAATACAGGCTACCCGAATTTTCAACCCAACTACGCTCCTCTTTACAGCATCAACGAGTTAGTCGATTATGTTGATTCTACCGTATATTCGATAGAAAGTAAGATGTCATCAACAAGGCCTAAATGCGAAATAGTTACTCCTCAGTTACATATACGACTGCCTAAGCTTGAACTCAAGCATTTCGATGGTGAATTTCTCGAATGGATGTCATTCATTAATATATTTAACGCTATTATTCATGAAAATGCATCGTTACCAGCAGTTCTAAACTTCAATATTTATTGAGCGTTATCTCAGGAGAACCCCTAAATTTAATTATATCTCTCCCTATTTCTGACGCTAACTATAACGTGGTCTATGACTTATTAAAAGAAAGATATCACTTGCCGAGGCGGTTAGTTACTTTACACCTTAATCAAATTTTAGATTTGCCCTCTGTAAACAACACGCCTAAACAAATGAGAAATTTTGTAAATTTATACTCAGAAAATATACAAGCTCTTAAAGGTCTTGACATCGATGTCACTAGTAAAAATCCTTTGTTATCTGCTGTGCTTTTACAAAAAATGGATAGTGAACTTAGGAACCGTTTTGAAAACTTCCGTTCATCAAGTATTACTCAAGAGAGAGTTGACTCTACTACAATACCTGTTGCAGCGGAAATTATTAAGTTTTTAAGTAAAGAATGTAATGAAGTTGAAGATGCCAATCTTCATTCTCCTTTCACCTCAAAACCCTCCTCGTCTGGATCACGCACCCCCTCTGGTTCCCAAAATAAATACTTTAAACAAAAAGTATCACTGATGTCCTACAATTATGGAGAAGGCTCCTCCATTAAAGTTAAACCTCATCCATGCTTTATATGCAATAAAATTGACCATAAGCTATATGCGTGTCCGGACTTCAAGAGTCAGGACACCAAATCCCGTCTCAAAATTGTAAAGGAAAAGGGGCGTTGTACCTCATGCTTAGGTACTCACCATCTTAACGATTGTAGGTCAAAGTTTAGATGCTACAAATGCCACAAAAATCATCATACACTATTACATTTTGAAAATTACTCTACGCTGCAACGGACCTCACCTCAAACTTCGCGTCAAGACTCTCCGACACTTCAACAGGAAATAACCCCTTCTCCAATCACTATGACCTGTCAAGAAAAGCAGAATACGTCTAAAATCTCTAATACTGTTCTCTTAGGCACTCTACTTGTTAAGCTTACCTCGTCTAACGGTATTACTCATGTATTTCGTGCTCTTGTTGACTCTGGCAGTCAATCTTGTTTTCTCACCGAGCGTGCTGCTCAATTATTGTGTGCTCCTCGTACTAAGACCACTCATAGTGTGGTAGGATTGTCTCAGGTACGCTTACGCTCAAAAGGTCTCACCTCAGTTGCTGTTGAAACTCTTGGGGGCAAGGTTATTTCAATTAATGACAGATTTTTAATATTGGAAAAAATATGTTAACCTACCAAGCACACAAGTAGACTCTGAAGTTCTTTCTAAGGTTCGTCCTTATGTTTTGGCAGACCCTACGTTTCACTTGCCAGTAGGCATAGACGTTCTTCTTGATGGTGCTTTATTTCCACTCATACTCAAGAATCTTATAACCTCGGACCTGGTTTACCCAGGCTAATAGGCACACACTTTGGCTTTTTAGTAATGGGTAATGCACCACGTCTATCTGGCAGTGAACTTCATAGTAACTCCAGCTCTCAATTATCAACTACACTTCTGGTTGTCAACGACATTGACCTTCACTACTCACTACAAAGGTTTTGTCATCAGGAAGAACCCCCTGCTGTGTCTAAGCTTTCTCAAGAAGATACATTATGTGAAGATCACTTTCTCGCCACTCATACTCGGGAGCAATCTGGCCGATATTGCGTCCGACTACCATTCAAGACTGAACATCCTGCTCTGGGTCAATCTCGTTTAAATGCAGAAAAAAGACTGCACTCTCTAGAGAAGAAATTTAGTGCTCAACCTCAATTTAAATCCCTATATACTGATTTTATGGCTGACTACTTAGCCTCTGGTCACATGATATACGCTCATAATACTGATCTAACTGTACCTCATTACTTTCTTCCTCGCCATGGTGTTTTAAAGGAGTCTAGCAGCACAACTCGTTTACGTACTGTATTTGATGCTAGTTCTGAAACCTCTAATGGTATTTCTCTTAGTAATATTTTATTAACAGGCAAAAAGACGCAAACGAATATTTGTGATTTATTACTAAATTTTCGGATTCATAACGTTGTTTTTTCTTGTGACATTCGTCAAATGTATAGACAGGTAAAAATGCACCCTGATAACCAGTGCTATCAGATGATCTTATGGCGTGAAAGTCCAGATCAGCCCTCTTTAATCTACAAGCTCACGACAGTGACTTACGGAGTGAATTGTTCAGCGTATCTTGCCATTAGAACCTTACATCAGCTCGCTGCAGACGAAGGTGACTCCTATCCTGAAGCTGCAAATATTCTACGTACGCAGACGTTCGTAGATGACATAATCTCTGGAGCTGACTCTGAAGAAAAGGCTTTGAGCCTCCGTAAGCAACTCATCTCGCTCCTGGCTCGCGGAGGCTTTGAACTACGCAAATGGACATCTAACTCCTGTCAACTGCTGCAAGATCTTCCTGATGCTCATTTAGAGACCCCTGTATTCCTTCAAGGCAGTAAACAACCACATTTCACTATATTAGGTCTTCAATGGTCACCCTCTACCGATACGTTTACCTATAATTTGAATTTTCCTCACAATTCCAGGACTAAACGTCAAATTCTCGGTATCATTGCCCAGATTTACGACCCTTGTGGTTTTCTCTCACCCATTGTTATGTGGGCCAAACGTTTTATGCAACTACTCTGGATCAAAGGATTGAACTGGGATGAACCACTTCCATCTGAACAATTGAAATTATGGCAAACCTTTACGGACTCGGCTAATACTCTACGAGAAATTGTAATTCCTCATGCATTACGAATAACACACTCGAGAAACTTTGAGTTACACGGTTTCTCAGATGCTTCTGAGAACGGTTATGCCGCCGTCGTTTACTTGAGATGCCAACTTAGCGACGACTCTGTGTTAATTCGGCAAGTAATATCGAAGACTCGGGTAGCCCCCTGAAAAGGCTCACGGTACCTCAATTAGAGCTAAGTGCAGCTCATTTACTCGCCCAACTAGTGGGATATGTTATCTCTCTTTTTGAAAAAGGGGCGGAATTTTCTTCTGTATTTCTATGGTGTGATTCGACAGTAACACTGACATGGTTACAAACACCTCTTCATCGATTGAAGACGTTTGTCGCCAACCGGGTAGCCCAGATACAAGAATTAGTGCCTTCTCATTACTGGAGACAGGTAGCGAGTGAAGATAATCCTGCTGATTGCGCGTCGCGTGGGTTACTTCCTAAAGATTTACCACAGCACTCATTATGGTAGTACGGCCCCCTTTGGCTAGAAAAATCTAATGATAACTGGCCTGTATCTCATTTTAGGTCTGCAAAACTTACTGACAAAGGAGAAGAGAAACCCATTTCACCTATATCTCTCATATCAACTGCTCCTCATGAATAGGAGCTCCTCACTCAGTTTTCTCACTTTAGCCAACTCCAGCGTGAGATGGCTTATATTTTGCGATTTACTCATAACGCTCGTCATTCAAGAAGGCTCGTTGGTCCTCTCAACACTCTGGAAATGAGAGCGTCAAGACTGGCAATTTTCAAGATGGTTCAAGAATCAGCGTTCAGAGACTACATCGTTAGGATCCAACTACACCTGCCTCGTTACAACTCCGCCGACTCTCCCCTTTTCTCGACAAGGATGATATCCTACAAGTGGGAGGATAATCTGAACGCTTTAAAACTTCCTACGGATGTGCAACATCCTGTGATTTTGCCCAAACGACATCTTGTCGTCAACCTTCTTATTGATTTTTATCATCGAAAATACTTACACTCGGGCGCTCAATTGACTCAATCACTTCTTGCACAGGATGTGTGGATACTCTCGGCCCGAAGTGTAATACGATCTCGCATTTTTCAATGTGTTGTATGTTTTCGACACAAGCCTCACAATAAATCTCCGCTCATGGGTGATTTACCAAAAGCCAGATTAACTCCTTCTCGTCCGTTTCTCAACACCGGAATTGTCTACGGAGGTCCTTTTAACATCAAAATGCACAATTTGCGCTCCATTCGCTTGAACAAAGCATATATTTGTATCTTTGTTTGCCTTGTGACAAAGGATGTACACATTGAAGTAGTATCGGACCTGCCGACAGATGGGTTTATTGCCGCTCTCCCCCGATTTGTGTCTAGACGCGGTCTTTGTACAAATATTTATTCTGACTGTGGAACGAATTTCGTTGGAGGGAATAATGCTTTACAAAATCACATCATCTCTTCAGGCCGAACCCCTCTTGCTGAATTCTCATCACAACACAATATCAACTTTCATTTCAACCCGCCTGCAGCTCCTCATCAAGGTGGTCTTTGGTAAACATCAATCAAGAGTGCAAAACATCACCTCCGACGTGTCATCGGTGAACATATTTTAACTCTATGTGAATTTTCCACTCTCACAACTCAAGTAGAGGCTATTTTGAATTCGAGACCTCTCACACGTCTGTCAAACTACGCCTCAGACCTCAATGCACTCACCCCGGGTCACTTCTTAATAGGATCTTCATTGGTTTCAGTTCCAGAAGAGGATCTTTTCAACGTTCCTGCCAACCGACTCAAGCACTGGCAGCTAATCAAGGCCTTTCACCAGCGTATTTGGAAGAGATGGCATCTAGAATATATCCATACTCTTCAGCAACGGGGGAAGTGGAACGTGCCAACTGTCAACCTGCGGGTCGGCGACCTCGTGTTAGTGCATCAAACTGCACCACCTCTCGCATGGCCTCTGGCTAGGATGAGTAGTGTTTCTCCAGGAAAGGATGGTGTAGTAAGAGTGGTTCATTTGAAGACAAAGCAGGGAACCTTGACAAGACCTGCTCACAAGGTTTTCCCTCTACCTCTACGCTCATAATGAACTTGCGCCATAGTGCGCTCAATTTTTGTAAAAAAAGAGATATTTTTCATTTCCTTTATGAACTTTTTATTTTTATAAACTCTCAACATATTATATTTGTGTTAGTTCTCTTTGAATCCTAGAAGATTCCTATTAGGCCCCCGGTACGTTACGTATTTAAAATTAATATAGACTCATTTCCTTTATTTTAAACCCGCCGCCAAAGTCAGACAAAGCTCACCCGTGATAAGGTTTGTTCTGCAGTTTGAACCAGGCAGAGCAAGTTAGACCTTTCGGGAGTGTAGACAGATACCACTACGTTCTAGTATACTATTATACTTTTCAATCTCCGTACCTTAGGTACTAGAATACGTGAATGTAACTATATTATTAATTTTTATACCGAATGTGACCAGTGCGTGGAATACGAACAAGTTTTCTGGCCAGAAATCGCTTATTTAATACGCGAGCGTGATAAGTGTGTATTCTACGGTGCACGTAAGTACAAACTATTAATTTATATAATTGTAATAATTATTGGTCCTCCGAAATTGTTGTTACCAAACAGTCGTTGTTGATCGTAAATTGCGTGGAGCTTGTATGTTTGTGTGCGACTGAAAGCACAGAATATAATAACGATGGGACACATCTATTTCAGAATTAGATGAACAATACAAATGCAAGAATATGTTTACAATTTTATGATAGAAAACTTTCAGGGAACCGTTCTGACTGATTGCCAACACAAAAATATCGTTTTCACATTTTCATCTATTACTTACAATATTGCTCAACCAATTATTTACAAAGCAGTCAGGCAGACACTCTTTCGTTTTGTTTGTTTCCAATCATATAATATCGTTCCTGCGGGTTTACACGGATAGAAACTCCAGATAGAACTCCACTCCAGACATATGGGATTATGCCATTATATCTCTGCTTTAGTCGTACTCAGCCTGTAACATCTGCCTACACTGAGGTGCATTAGCTTCTATTTACTTTGATTTTGATATTAATCAATATGTGGTTGTGATTTTAATTCGTTTGATTATCCATTATAGGAAATTATAATACAAACCCTTTTGATCATTATAATGCTTATTTCGAATATTTAAACTTTTATCTCGCATGCCTTAAGTGTTTTATAATTAAATAACAACAGTGAATTGGCAACATTATTTCACATTCGAAGCTGCATAAAGTACATTTTCCCTCTGCATTTTAACACACATATTTGATATGTTACAGATATACATTTTCCACATTTCATGTTTCGTTTATTGGGACGACCCCATTTATGTTTATTTGTTGCTGCCAGCTGATCCGCTGACAGTTTCAATATTTACGGTAGCTTATTGATCTGTTGCTGACTGTTATTGTTAAATTAATCTACGGACATCGATATGTGCTCATTTTCTGTTTTCCACGATATCAAATAAACATTTCACTTTGACGAGTAATGAACACAAAAATGGACAAATATAAACAGTACGAAAATTATAAAACAATAAGGTCTCTAAAATGCATACGGCTGCAGAAGGCTCTTTAATTTAAGGAAAACTCTTCTTTCAAGGAAAACAAAGATAGAAAACAAATTCCAATTCGTATCGTAAACTTTTGTAGTTATTTTCAACTGAAAATGTGCAACTGTTTCATGTTTTATTTGATATTTTTCAGTCTATTAAATGCTTAAATCACTGTTTACACAGTAGCCAGTTCCTGACACAAATTCTATTCACGACGATTTAACGATAGTTTTCGAATGCCCACGAAAATAAAAGGATTACAAATCGATTTCCTAGACTAACATGGCATGACTTTCTCTAGGTCCAATAACAGGCAAGCATTATCTCTTAGCTTTAATCTATTTATACCAATGGTTGGTGTTTGGCATCGACGATTTAACGACCTTTGCTGAGGGTCCGCCAATTCAAAAATTTTTGGACTCGAAACGTTAGACATGAGTTGAAAAGATTCATTCTAAGACCAGTATCAGGCTAACAATTTTTGCCAACTATATTCTAACTACACCAAGACAAAAACCAACTAACTGATAACAATGCAATTGTGAAAAACTAGCGTCACGCCTTAAGGGAGATATTTTGTTTTATCCTATTAATTTAAAACAAATAGTTCCCGATATTTTGTAATGAAATTAGAAATTACAACGCCACATTTCTGTGTATTAGTATTAAGTTTAAGTCCACAAACTGGGGTAAAGATTACAATTGCCGCACTCCCCGCCGGGAGTAATGTCGGAATGTAAGACCTAAAGGGATCGGATTTTAGGACCGCATATCCTAATGAAGAATTTTTACTAGGATATCACAAAGGATACCACAGGTATAACTTCTGTTAGTGTCCTACATTAGGTGTTGCAAGAGGAAAACGGTTTGTCAGGTATGTACAGCTGAAGGTTTTAGAAGATTCAGCATCAGCTGTTTCTGCAGCACTTGGATTCAGCAGTGGTATGTTTTACTAAGCTAATCCTGTGGAATTGATGGGAAAAGAGTACAAAGGTTGCAGCTTAGTGCCTTACACCAAAAAGGGCCTTCCATCATATTGCAGGACATCAACAAATTCTGATGAAAGCGTATTCAATGCATAAGTGAGTACATAGTGTGACGTAATCAGAACAATCAAAGTACTTCACGCAATGCATTCAAAATATTTCTTACTAATGGATGTCACATTTTTTACATTCATTGTTCCCGAGACATCTCCAGTGGGTGGTTCTTGTAAGGTGGTACGTAGTATGAGTATAAAAAGTGATATTTAGAATAAGTGAACGGGACATATTGCAGGGGAAGGTAGATATACACTGGGATGTTTTTGGCATAGATGAAGATGAAAAAGCAAAGAAATGAAAACTACGATGGTCTATGTGAGTTTGATGAGTATGAAATGGAAACTGGAATAACATAAAAGAAAATTGAATAAGGCGGATTGAAATCCAAGATGGACAAGATGATGATGAAAAGACAATAAACGTAAACACACTATTCCTAGAGCAGTAAGAAGGATAGAATAGACGAGGCGAAAATAAAACACACAAACCGGAAACTTGGACGACCTTAAGACATAAAGGATAAAAATGGTAAAAAGATCTATACGAAGATAAAAGACAGAAAATGGACATATAATCTAGTTACAATTTGAGAACAAAAGCTTAAATTAACATGTCTGGTTGCATAAATCATTAAAAGGTTAACAAATTAGCAGATGGGACGATAAAATGTAGGAACTACGATCATCTATTTCCAAACAGAAGTGGATATATGTTTAAGAAATGGAGTTCAAAGGTATCAGGGTACAGTAAGCTTTCATAAGTGGCGACTTTTAAAAATAATAAATTTAATTACAGATTTGTAAAAACCCTTCAGGTTATAGAAGTCCATGACTTTAGTTTTAGTTATATATTTAAAATAAGTAACAAAGTTTCTGTTCGAAAAAACGAAACCATTATTTCAAATTCATTAGGGAAACGTTTTACGCAAACATCTCTTGGATTATAAATATTGTAAATTGTGCAGTGAGACTGTAACAGATGCAGGACAGAAGCAACGTCTAATCATTTTATTCATAATAATAATTTAAAGCGTTTGTCAAGTAATATTTACTTGAAATATAATTTACCTATATAAGGACTTATTTATACACTAATTAAAACGTTTTTAATTAGCGTATCTCTGCGATAGTTACGGACAGAGTAACAGAGACATAAAGAGAGCGGATATACCTGATTACACTCGACAAAAATATCGCTCCGCGACGTTGTACGTGACGAGGTTGCGACAATGTTTCCACTTTGTTGTTACAATCATCTCGGTTTACAGCCGTATTTATTTACAGCAAGTGAGCAATATTTACCTGCGCCTAGCCAGCCGTACCAATTGTTATTCTTGTACTTGGTGTGTATATACAAGCCACAAGTCAGTTGTTTTTATTACTCGGCGACTTGTGAATGATATTTCTAAAGTGAGACTATGTTTTTCTTGCGTTCGGGTTCAGTAGCAAACCCTTGGGGATGACGTGACAGGGAGTGATTGCAGCTCTTATGACGATCATGGATACTCACAGCTGCAATGAATTAATATAGTTTAGTAAACGGAACTATACATTTGATATATACATATATGTATATACAACTATACATTTTTCTGCCTTTCCTATCTTACAATATTTTCATTTGTGGACGCGTATCGGAATGACCTCATTTTCAAAGCCTAATTTGTAATCCTTATTAATGAGAGTTGTGGAAATAAAGACATTCTAAATCTCGTCAACCGAGGAAAATATTGTAAAGTTGGGAAGGCAGAAAAATATACTTAAATGTACACAAATATTTATTAAAGGAATGAAGAGAATGTTAGGAGTTTCAAATCGAACAATGTCTAATTAACGATACTGTTCAACATACGACGTCATACAGGCATTGGTACTTTAATGTATTTGTAATATCGAAACCTCGGGAGTACAATATTTTTTTTTTAATTTGAATGTGAGGCTGTTTTTATTATATAGCTACTTTACAAAGAAACAAAGTGTCCAGTTAGGGTGGATGCAGGAACAGTACGTTTTCTAATGTAATACTTTCGCGAAAAATGGAGCCTACTCTTTCACTTCTGTAACCGGTTAGCTCACTTTACACAATTTATGTTTTGGCTTTGTTCAGCCAAATCTATCACAACCGATTACCTTGCACTTATTCGTAATATAACTCTGTTGAAAATAAAAAATTGAACACCCGGATTTAAATTTTGTTTTTAAAGTTACTTTGTGTGTATTTTTTAAAGTTATTTATTAAAGATTATATCTATCGAAATGTATTTTTAAGTAACATTTGTATTCATAAAAACAATATGGGAGGTGAAACCCTAATATACCTTTAAAACAAAACAATTATATTTAAAACTAAACGTTCTTACTACAAATAATCCAACGAGATATCACAACAGGTATTTTATTAATAAAACTTGCAGTGTTTGTGTTGTTCGTCTTGAGGTTCTTCTTCTTCTCCTTAAATGACAAACACACTCATAATCAAATACTGTATTTACCACAAAATTAACAACTACTCTATGAACAATAATCCACCACAGACTCATACCAACACAACACACCTTAGGAGCCGGTCCTATCCGTGACCAGAAGAATTGAGCAATGCACGGATCTATTGTGAAAAGCGTCTGCTGAGAATATTCAGTAAATTACGGTTTATGCGAAGTAAATTGATAAATAAGTGACAAATGTCATGGCAATCGATAAATCGTATTGCTTATTATAGGATTTATGTACATCAGTAAGATTTCTTTACGATATTCACTGTGAGTCCGGGAGGTTAAAACTCTGTCGCACGTGACTCTGTAATTTCGATCCCAACACCGTGTTCTAGGCCTGCTGCAGTTAACAGCTGATTAGATACGTTAACGCATATTGTTATTATATGCTTCTCACACAATAAAGCAAATTGAAATATATCTAATCACGTAAGCAATATAAAACATGTCAAAATGCTTTTTTTAAAACTCCCTGTGCAACATGTAAGGCCAGTAGCCGAGAAACAATATCAAGCTGAAAGTACTGTGCTTTCATGTCACTTAATTACTGCTGAAGAAATACCAAAGGCAGCGGAAATGAGAACGAACATAACTGCTCTGGTCAGCGAACTGGAAGTAATTATGTTTACACTTAAACACTAACACAGTGAGAATGGGATGAGTTAATTAATAGGATGACTTAGTTATCTTGAACGGTGTTTTGGTTAGCCACTAGGAGGCGTTGTTGAGCTAAACTGTGGAGGTTTTGACGCAGATGATTTGTTATGTGGTTAAAGAGTGCATTTGTTTTGTATGTTCACTTATGGCCTTGTTTCGTGTTTTTGTAGGTTTATAAATTTCATAATCCTGTAGTATCTACCTGCACTGATACAACGGGATTTTCTTTCTCACTTGACCTCAGCACTGCATGCTTTCGTCTTGTCACTACGTAACGTCGTGTACCTTCCGAGGTTTAGTTACCATCCTTCGGAAGTTTAGGCGATAACATGATAGTTACCAAACAGTTTTGCTAAGTGCTGCTCCCGTGTATCAATAGTAGAAAATATTAATAATATTTCCTACTATATTTTATTTTATTGGCTGAGTTTTAAGTAAATTAAAACTCATATATAAGAGAATTCATACATTTCCAACAATCACATTGCAGAAAACAAAAAAAGAGTTTGTTTAAATATGTGGTTATTACTGAATAATACGAACAGGTTATACTCTACAAATGGAAGCGATTAGACTCACACATTATAAACACTAACCCATTAACAAACACTAATGCATTGCTCCTATTATGTGGCCCCTATGCAACACTAATTATCCTTCACGCCCCTCGCTCTGGCAGCAACTAATTGCAACTGGAGATGTGTCCCGTTTTAAACTCCAGGGGAGCCTTATTTACACAATCATAGCAAATTGTTATAATAAAGCAAAAGGTACATATGCAAAGTTTTGCTTAATGTATTCTAGCAGCTGAATGTGTCAATAGCGGCGTCTTTTTCTATAGTATTCATCTTCAGTTTGAAATGTAAAAACCACGGATAGAAAGGAGTAAAGATGCAATACATTTTCTATAGCATATCAAGGAATGAACATAAGTATAAATCTGTCATATTTAGGTAAAAAGTAGGAAATCCTTACGATCCAGAAGCAGGAATGACATGACATCTTGCATATGTCCTTCTTGAACTATGTTATCCCACCTTATTGCTCACAAATCGTTAGAATATTTAGATTATATCTATAAACAAAAATGCTCGTGTAACAACCATGGTGCCGTTATGTGGGTCAGACGCCACACGAAGTAGAGGGAGAGACCAATGACGGCCTTGTTATATTTTTAAATACAAGAGCACTTCACAACTGAACTTAAAAGATTATGTATAAACTATTATATTTTATTAGTACATACTATCGTGGCATGTTTTATAAAATAACTAGTACAAAATTCTGGGGAGAAAGTGTGTATGTGTCTTCAAATATTGAAAAGTATAGCATAGGCCTAAAACGTCGACTCTCAAATTACCAAGATTCTTGTTTTGGTTTCTTACACTGTGAGTGATAAATTAATTCTTGAAAACAATGTTTCAGTAGTTAAATACACAAGTGCATACATACATACAAACTTAAACTCCATTTTAAACTCTACATTTGTAAATTGATTACATCAAACAATAAATTACTGAGTTACTCAAAAAACTCCTCAGAAAGCAAACATCGATATCCAATGATATAATAGAGTATTAATATCGCGTAGTGCTTACAACTTTGCTCAAGGACGCTGGGAGGACAACGGGACCGGGAAACGGTAACGATAAGGAACACCATTATAAACTGACGTCATAAAATGAGCTCGACTCACAATAACGCACAGTAATAAAATATTCTATTGTGCTCAGACTATATGTCTTAGGCAACGCTTTACGAGTGGGCAGAAAATAATTTTCACTATCTCCCTACTGTGCTTTCTAAAATTCATTTCAAAATAATTTTTATTCAACAAAACATTCATCAAAACATTCAGTTTGTCGGGATTTAAATGGAAGCATATATTAACAATATTTGTAATAATAACACCTTATTATGGCGTGACACATGATCTAGTAGAAGCAGGCTTTACCTGAGTTATACGGTGCTAAAGAGAGGCAATGCTACCAACACTACACTTCCACTGAGCATTATCAACCTCGGTTTGCCGTAGGCTATTATTGCAATTGGTTGAGTCGACCTGAGACCTGAAAATAAACATAAAATTCTTTGGCACTATTGGGAATCGAACCTAAAACCTATAGTTTCGTAGTCAAGTACAAGATGTATTTTATAGTAAACAACAAACTATTTACGCCCTAATGGTCTCGACTAGTTATGGAAAGTGGTCTGTTATAATTTCCGATGGGCGGTAAGTACGTTTAGAAGACGAATTTAGGCCTTACAGCAAGGTCGCAAGACTCTTGCATACTGTCACCTGCCTATGAGCACCCTCATCACCAGAACGGGAATCACGTGTGTTATATGCTCTATATTGGAAATTTTTCCATAATTATGTTTGTGTTTTTTGGCATGGATTTAAAATCGAAAGATTGGTACTTCTTCCAACCATAATTGTTTTCACCACCTTTCCTTCTTCTACACTCTTCCGCACAATAGCTAATTCAATGTCTATCCTTGGGGAAACCAGGTTCGACCAGTCAATTTTATACAGACGAAGTAAATGTAGGTTAAAACGTGGATAAATGCTTCTACAATACCCCATCCGGATCTTTTCTATTATACGACCGCAAAGCGATAGCAAAATATTTTCTATTAAAACATAGTAATATAAAAGCTTTTTTTCTTACCTCAACTGATAACATTATCCATAAAATGAAAGGTTTTAGACAGGTTTTAGACAAAAAAATAGTAATATACTTTATTTCTCAAAATACATAAACAAAGAACATTTAGCACACAAATTTATTTCTTGAATTTAATAAAATTAAACATTGATATGATATTCAGACTTCTGGTAGCCAAAATACTTTAATATCCTCGATAATTTGCTCGAAGAGATCATTTCCGTGGTTATATTTTCGCCAAAGGAACTCACACAAGTAACATTCGATTACGTTTCTACTGGTTCCACACTCTTTACGGTTACGCCTTTTGGCAGATGACCACAATGGTTCTATTCTTTGAATATGAGCTCCGCTTATGGGGTCAACAAAGTTTTCAGAATGATTAACTGTAAGATGGATATACTTCATGTCAAGTATACTTGTTATGCCACTGTAAGAGTTCCAAATATCTGAAATGATAGTAGTTCCCGGCTCAATACAGTATTTTATAGTTGTAAGTAGCATTTCAGCTGATCTGTTTGGTACAGCGTACAGGAAGCACTTGTTATCCTTCCTACAGATCCCACCAAACACCCATTGTTGAGGATAAACTCGGCCAACAAGATTTTTTGTTTTCGAAAAACACGACTCGTCAATTTAGACAGTTTTATTTACACCGCCAATTTTCGTTTTATTATCAAGAATGGAATGTGCACTTACTTCTCTTAAATAATTTTTCCAATCGGTTATTGAACCTGCACTTATACTTAATTCTTCCGCACAAAACTTAGTGGTAGTGTACTCTTTTGACCACGACTATATGAAAAAAATAATAGTTTCAAAAGGAAGTTTACTTGCTTCGAGCCACGTACCTTTCCTCAGGCCAACTGAAACGCGGCAAACGTTTCTGTTACACCGCCTCCGATCATGAGCATTTGTCAAACTTGGCGACATTTCGTGTCCGTCATCACAATTACGTGAGTTATGTAGTATTCCTTTATTACAAAAATAACTTACTGCTTTTCCCTTAATATCTATCTCACGGACTAAACGTATCAGTGACATGATCAATACTGAAGCACTAACAGGACACTGATGGCCAAAGTACGGTGAACGTCTCGCAGTAACTGATAAGATAAGGAAACTTGTTGATTTTTTTATATAGTCTTAACTGGTTTATTTGATATTTATTTTATGTACAAAGCAATATGTATGTATGTGGCAAAAAATTAGTGTTCTAATTTCCATAGAAAAAATTTTGAACCATGCGGTTATATAATTGAAAATACCCCCCCCCCCTCCCTCTTCCTGAAGCCGATAACAAAAAGCAGTTGGACTCTGAGTAAAACCCATTGCCTATCAATCCCTTGGTGGGTAATTCAAACAATTGACAGTTTACCTATTAAATAGTTTTTCCCATTTCAATTTCATTTCACTTTATTTTCAATAGACCTCGACAAATTCATTTCTTTTACAATTTGTGCATCTATTTGGTAATGGCTTGTTCTGCGTCAGCAGAATTTGGTCTCGTTCCATATGACCTTCGGAACACTCTGTAAACGAGATGGCCAACATACTTGACCGGATCTTATCTGTTATCGACGTATTTCGTTCTGTCACGTCTAGCACACAAGTTCTGTACAAGCAACGAATAAACTAAACCACTTGTTCCAGACTGGGATGAACCCAGAGAGCGTGTCCTCCTTGATTATTTTATAAACGTCCTACAATAACAACTCGCTAGCATTTTTGTACAGATATTATTGTTGACAACAATTACTAATTTTAAAGAAATTAACCTATATTTCTTTCAAAATTTTCTCTGAATGCCGGAAATGATGACAGTATCCCATTTTACTGAGGACTATTTCAGATTCCCAAACTATTCCGTTGACTAACCAAAAATTCAATCCTGACTACATCCTCGGCAACAGAATCTCGGATTAAGAGGAATACAAATCGTAAATGTCTTCTGAAAAACCAAACTAATGCAGTAAAATAGATTCGTTCTTTGCATATTATTAATATTATAACCAATAAGAAGTAGAACAAAGTAAGAAGTAACTGCATATACACATTCTTAAATTTATATTATAAATACTTTGAATAAAACAGTAAACACAAGTACATTATTTGTGCATAACACAGAGAAAATATATAAACACTGTTCAAGTAATATTGACTTTAAATTAAACGTTGTACAATGGTGAAAACGTTCACCCTAGTCCCCATAACGAAGCTTTAATCCCGTAAAATATTAGCGGGATTTAGGACTCGACCGTAACTCTGGGATTTTACTTCCGGAAGTTTATAAACCGAGGACCGTATTATAATAATCCTTTTCACAGAATAGCCGGCAATAAGTAAGCTACTTAAATCCACGGACTCTGCCAAGTTGACCCGAACTTATTTAATGTCTAATATATTAATAAAATTTAACCGACGTCTGCGTATTTTCGGAGTATTATAAACTCTGGTAAAGGAGCAAAAAGAAAGATCTGCTTAGAGATTTGTTGATTCTTTTCTGATTTTTAAAGATAAAATATATTTTATAAGTAAGAAAGAGGACAATAAATAATTAACATTACTAATTCCATGTTTACTATTTTAAGACATGGGATTGCTCGATTCTTATCACCATTTTAGAAATTTGACCACAAGGTTGGATTAAATAAAGAAGCTTCCATCTTCTATGTACCGTATAGACAGAGGGTGTAGTTTATTTGCAAGGAAAACCTTTCCTATAAATCAGTCAACTCGTTTTAAGAAATCTCCGGCTGCGCAGTCATCTCCTCTCAAGAGGTCATATCCTCCCAGTCAGTCATCTCCTTCTAGGCAACCTTCTATCGGAAAGCCGTTTCCGTCTAGGTTGCCTTCTACCAGACATTCATTTCCTTCTAGGCAGTCTTCTACCGTACCGTTATTTCCTGTTAAATAATCTTCTACCTGAGAGTCATTTCCTTGTAGGCAGTCTTATACCAGACAGTCATATCCTTCCAGGCAGTCTTCTACAGAAAAGTTATTTTCTTTTAAATATTCGTCCACTGGACATTCATTTTTTAGGCAGCTTTCTACTAGACAATCATTTCCTTCTAAGCAGCCTTCTAAGCGGCAGTCATAACCTTCCAGATAGTCTTCTACCGGACAGTCATTTCCTTCTAGGCAGTCCTCTACTGGACAGTCATTTCCTTTTAGGCAGCCTTCTACCGGATAGTCATATCCTTCCAAGCATTCTTCTATCGGACAATTATTTCCTGTTAAATATTCTTCAACTGGACAGTCATTTCCTTTTAGTCAGCCTTCTACCGAACAGTCATATCTTTTCAAGCAATCTTCTAACGGACAGTTATTTCCTGTTAAATATTCTTCTACCGGACACTCATTTCCTTCTAGGCAGTCTTCTACTGACCAGTCATTTCCTTTTAGGCAGTCTTCTACCGGACAGTCATTTCCTTCAAGGCAGGCTTTACTGGCCACTCACTTCCTTCTAGATAATCTTCTAACGGACAGTCATTTCCTTCTAGGCAGCCTTCCACCAGACTCATGTGTTTCTAGGCAGTCTTCTACCAAACAGTCATTTCCTTCTAGATAATCTTCTACAAGTCAGTCATTTCTTCCTAGGCAGCCTTCTACCAGTCAGTCATTTCATTCTAGGCGGCCGTCTACCGGACAGACATTTCCTTCTAGGCAGTCTTCTACCGTACCGTTATTTCCTGTTATATAATCTTCTACCTGAGAGTCATTTCCTTGTAGGCAGAGTTCTACCAGACAGTCATATCACTCCAGGCAGTCTTCAAAAGAAAAGTTATTTTCTTTTAAATATTCTTCTACTGGACATTCATTTTTTTAAGGCAGCTTTCTACCAGAAAGTCATTTCCTTCTAAGCAGCCTTTTAAACGGCAGTCATAACCTTCCAGGTAGTCTTCTACCGGACAGTCATTTTCTTCTAAGCAGCTTTCTACTGGACAGTCATTTCCTTCTAAGCAGTCTTCTACCGGACAGTCATTTCCTTCTAAGCAGCCTTCTACTGGACAGTCTTTGCCTTCTAAGCAGCCTTCTACCGGATAGTCATTTCCTTCTAGGCAGTTTTCTACTGGACAGTCATTTCCTTTTAGGCATTCTTCTACCGGACAGTCATATCCTTCCAAGCATTCTTCTACCAGACAGTCATTTCCTTCTAAGCAGCCTTCTAAGCGGCAATCATATCCTTCCAGGTAGCCTACTACTGGACAGTCATTTCCTTCTAGGCAGTCTTCTACTGGACAGTCATTTCCTTCTAAGCAGCCTTCTAAGCGGCAGTCATATCGTTCCAGGTAGTCTTCTACCGGACAGTCATCTCTGACCTTTTTCCCTATAATTTCATATAGTAAATCTTTAAGGGATTAAAGGTATAGTACCTTGTATGCTACTCCATACTAACATAAGGCACATTTTCTCAGCACTCTTACAAGTTATCAATTTAAAATTTTTACCAGTGTTTTATGACACCCTTTTACAACCTTTGACTAGAGCATTTTTTTCCATTTTTAGTTTAATACAAATTTTTACTTTCGGCAACATGTTTGAACTCTTTCTATTTTTGCCTTGTAATTGTGCATAAATTGATTTAATTTAATGTTACCAAACTTTCCTCTGGTCAAAAGTTGTATCTTTATGCCTGTAATGTACCCTGAAAATCTCGGTCAATTACCTTAACCGGTAAATGTTCCTTATGTCTCAAAAACAACAAATTATCGGGAAATCGCAAAAAAATGAAACGACATAATAAAAACTGTCCAACCTTAATGCATTCCAGCTTCATAGTCAGACACATTGTCATATTCTTCTTCCAACTTCTTTTTGAAAAACCTCCTTCTTCTTCTAGCATCTCTTCCATAATCAGAAAATTCTTTTTCTGAACTTCTTATTCTTTCTGCATCTAAAGTTTTTATAGCCGTTACCATAAATAACCCAGGTTTCAGTCCCAATCTCTGAAATACCTTGCACTTACTTTTGTAGCCTTCATTGAAACATGACACACTATCCTAAACTCCTAAGCTCAAAGTTTTAATTCCTACAAAAACATTTTTGGGCACTGTAGTCCACACAACGCTATTGAACGACTCATTAGCATTTTGAGTCTTACCGTGTGCACACCTTTGCAATAAAACTGGATCTGCAAGATCTTTAAAAACTGGCTTAATTACCTCCATTATTGCACCAGCTATACTTCTTTCATGCTTGTAACTTCCCTCATCATTATTTTGGAGAAATCTTTTGTATTCACACCAGGTATCTGGCGTAGAAGGACATAAATCATGACATGGGTGTTCATCTGTTGACAGCTTGTGAAACTATATTGCCCAAGTAGCTTGTTGCATATTTTTGACAGAGTCTAGATTTTTTCTTATTGCGTTACCATAGTAGGTTTGCAATTGGTCAATGGTAGCATCAGTTAACCTGTTTTCTTGTCCAATAGGCAGATTATCTGAAAGTTTTTTACCTTTCATTTCTTATTTTATTTATCTTAGTCGGCTCCCCAATCTTTTCTGTATGTGAACAATACACTCCAGTTTAGTTATCTGAATATCAGCATAAGGTTTGGCTTCATAAACAGACTTGAAAGACTTGCTGTCACCATCACCTAGATACTGTGTATACATAACATTATACTTTTCAACAGACCGACTAAAGAGTTGACCCAACCACAAATTAAGAAAAACTTAGTAGTTGAGGATAATTGAAATAAAAATAAATAGTGAAAGAAAACTAGTATGATTACAAATTATACATCGTCTTAAGAGGAAAATTCTGTAGATTACTTTAGGCAAATAAAAAAAAAATGTGGAAAATTTTTTTTTTCGGAAGGTCCGGAACCCCTTAAGCAATTTTCAGCTCTGGATTTTTAGCCCTCATACACGTTTCAATTACCAATTTCATCGTCATCAGTGACACTGCAACAAATCATTTACTGCAACAGTTGCCAGCAATACTGTGCATCCATTCTGCCAGGGAATAAAATGATACCACAAACTTAGCATTAGGTACAAACAGGATACAAAACATTACAGCCTCACTTAATTTATTATTTACCCACACGTTTCAAGACGTTTTGAAGATCATCCATCTTGCAAAGCAAATACATACTACAAAATGACAATAGTAGTACGGTATGGAAGGAAATATGTTACACCATAGATTTAACGTTTCCCTAGCTCATTTGAAACGATGTAAATATATTCAAATCAATGCTATGTTAATTCAATTTCTTCTATCAACTCACACTCTCCTCATATATATCTTGCACACATTTTCAATCATACAAAGTAATTTTTTATTCATACAATCTAGTTCATATAGGTTTTTTTTTACTTGTAATTGGTTACAGTTCAAGTTAATACATTTTTTTCAAATATTTATTCCTTAAATAAATTTGTTTAAATTTATGTCTGATCGAATTCGAACTGAATTATTACATGTTTAATCTCCAGCAGTTTATCACTGAGCCAACTTTCTCAATGCTAGAAATTTACGACTTGAAGATGTATTTGAAAGGTATACGGAACTTCCAACAATGAAGTGAGTACAACAGATGGCTAGAATGAGAAACTATAGATCACCATCGGTTTCATAAATTAGAAAAAAAGTGAATTATTAGTTACAAACAAAACATAGTAGTCCAACATAATAAACCGTATAGAGTAGGAAATTGAAAATTGCAAGGAAATTCGGTTTCTATTTTCTCACATGATATTGTGATTCTGTCACAAGTATAAAAATATTTATATTATTGTAATTATAAAACAAAATGTAACTCAAATTAAATTTTTCTTTGTTGACATCAGTAGGAATTGACTTTGAATTTTTTTTTTATATAATACATGTTTCATTTTCAATATTATGGCAGATGAAACTTACACAGATAAAATTATAGAAAATAAATGACTTAATATATCTTCTTAATATATCGTCCTAGAGTTGTAAATGGGTGTGTGGAAATATAACTGTTCTTCCGCTATAACCACTTTGTTCCAAGAACAGCTAACACCTGCCAAAACAAAACAACGATATATATTAGGGTGACATGCTTTTTTACCTGCAATAAAAAATCTAGTACATTACATATTTTTGTTATTCTTCCTAATTTCATGCTCTTCTTAGAACAAGTGAGAGAATACAGAAGAGATAATTTAAAAAATCTTTACGCTACAAATCTTCACATATGTAACAGAGCCACTTTATTAGTTATACGTTATCTTCCAGCAGTGCAAGGGTAATAAATTTCACTCCGTCTGTAATTAAACCATAAATTCTAATAAAACATACGAACGATACCAGACTGGGAACATATGTTACGTATTGTCGTTCAGAGTAATTTATAGAGTTAAATTATGCGATGCCTATTTTGGGCATGGGTTCTTCTTGATTGCATTTTACGGTAAAAAGTACAATCTGTGGTTAAAAGGATTCCCTGGTGCTAAAGTACTCTGTTAGCTTTAAAGTCTGTACATAAAAAACGATTGGTGCACTAAGATAAATTAAGGATAAAAAGAATGAAGATAGGTAGGATAAAATAAAATACAAAAGATTTATATTCCTTAACCAGACATATATAAATGATCTTTAAGGCCTAATGCTTCAATAACATTTATTAAAAGTAAGCACTACGGTGGTTCACTATCACGCAAATGAAAAGAGCCACAGTAATAGAGCTGCGACCTGTTTAATCCATTTGCAGTAAATACACTGACATCAATAGAACTGTTTGAAGTCTCGTTCAGTTCAATACATCGTCATTTCTTTTCCTCTCAATGTACAGTGATACTTTATCATTCATTGTGGCGTAAATGCAATGCTTTCAGTCACATGTGATTACTCTGTTACGAAAGCACAAAAGTGATCCCGTAAAGCAATCGAAACCGCAAAATCTGAAAGCAAACGTTAATACAATTGATACTCGTTTGTCGACAGAGTGGGGTATAACTGCGAGATACATGCGATATACAATGTCATACGTCACAACCACTATGACGTCATAGTGTCCCCTCATTATTACGTCCTCTACTATATTGATCCCTTTACACCTACAGCATACGATATGCCCCTCACTGTCACCGAAGTGTACGTCTTCTCCTGGTTCCGGGCGTGAACCATGATCCTCCCCTACATCCCAGACGATGAGTCTTACGCCTACTTGCTATAACTTATCCATCAAAGACTTATTTATTTGAACCGATAGCATTAAACTTTACCATAAATGTCATGTTAGCCTATGATGTTTCTGTTCTTAGGAACCGTCCTTTATTTTGGTAATAAAAGAGCCTTTACCCCTCAGTTAACGATTTTGTCGTTGACATTAACCAATATTATAATATTTTTATAATTTATTTTGGTATGGAGTTCTATAGTTGAAACAACGTTTGGCTAGATTATGACGATTGCTTAACCAACGACTATAATTATGAAGCGATTAAAAAAAAAAAATGATTTCCAACACAACCAAATATTTTGGAAAAGTCTTCAGTCATTGTTTGTATATTTGTATGTTCCCCACACCTAACAAAATAAATCAGTGATGGGAAGTGATTTGCAAACTTGTGATTTAGTCACTGTTATTCGCAAATAACTGTTTGGTTGCAAAATGAAGTACAGTAGTAGGTTCTTGGTTAACTACACTATGACGTAGTGGCAAATCACGCCTCCCGTGAAGCGTGCCCAAACTGTTTATATTTGTCACAGCCAAATAGACGAACTAAGATCGCCTATTGTAATCTGTATTTGCGTATGCGGGGGGCGGGGTTAGGGTCGCATTGTCAGTCACTGATTTGACAATCCTTACGAAGCGAAATAAGTTGGAAATTACAACCTTTTTTTTACTGTGAAACAAATAATTTGTTTCATTTCAGTCGATTATTTGTAGGGGTTATTTTTAGTATATACTACAATATGTACAGTCCTTGCCTGAAAGTGAAACGACTGAAGTGAATAAAAAAACACCAAGAGACGAAGCAGGAACGTTATTTGGACATTGTTTACTGAGGATGAAAATAATAAGCAAAGTCAAATGGCATTTGTAACATTTGTAAAAGTAAATTTACTTTCAAAACTTCAAAATCCAATTAAAAAAGACACATGACCTCAAAGCACCCTACTGTTTCAATAACCTTTTCCATTCCTGTTTCACAACCTCAATTAACTTCGGCACAAGAAGAACCAATGTCAAGTAACTATAAGTTATACTTATATTACAACCACCAATAATATAAAAAATATATATAATAGGCAAAATATCACGAAAAGTTTTATATTTCATTATAGAAACAGTATTTCAATTGTAACGGTTATAATGTATATGAATTATATTGAGCTACATGATATATCAAATAATAAATAAAAGTACAAACTATAAAAAAATATTTTACTTAATATTTATGAAAACACAAAAATGTTTTGCGAACGTTTTTAGTCTCACTATTTTTACACAAATTTCAAAAAAATTGCGTTTTTAATACCTTACACTCTCTCTCCCTCCCTCTCTCCCTCTCTCTCCACCTCTTATTTTTCCCTCTCTATACCTCCTTTCCCCTATCTCTCTTTCTCTCTCTCTCTCTCTCTCTCTCTCTCTCGCTATCTCTCTCGTTTGATTCATACTCCGATTGAGTCTGAAATTTTAAAATATTATATTTGCAAATATTTTTTCAGTAATTATATTAAAATAACCTATTTTAGATTTATAATAAATTAATTACATATTAAAGTCTTTCCAATATTTGATATCTAATATTCTTATTTGACAAATATTTTGTTATATTTTAAGTAAAGTTATAAAATAATTTTTCTTCTATATAGTAAAATATAAAACATCAAAAGCAATGAGTAAAGACATGTGAAATAAAATAACAGAAGGTTTTATAAATATTGTTCTCATTTTAGCTGCTAAATGTTCAAGGAAAAACCTTCAGCTTGTTAAAATAGTTGTTAACGCAACTATTAATTAATATAAAGCAATTATACTGACTTGGCCAACGGAAATATCATTACCTAACCTCAATATCTAATGGCAACTGACATATCATTACCTAACATCAATCTCTAATGGCAACTGACATATCATTACCTAACCTCAATATCTAATGGCAACTGACATGTTATTACCTAAACTCAATATTTAATGACAACTGATATATCATTACCTAACCTCAATATCTAATGGCAACTGACATATCATTACCTAACCTCTATATTTAATGGTACTGACATATTATTACCTAACCTCAATATCTAATGGCAACTGACATATCATTACCTAAACTCAATATCTATTGGTAACTGACACATTATTACCTAACCTCAATATCTAATGGCAACTGACATATCATTACCTAACCTCAACATCTAATGGCAACTGACATATCATTACCTAACCTCAATATCTAATGGCAACTGACATATCATTACCTAAACTCTATATCTAATGGTACTGACATATTATTACCTAACCTCAATATCTAATGGCAATTGACATATCATTACCTAACCTCATTATCTAATGGCAATTGACGTATTATTACCTAACCTCAATATCTAATGACAACTGACATATCATTATCTAACCTCAATATCTAATGGCAACTGACATATCATTACCTAACCTCAATATCTAATGACAACTGACACATCATTACCTAACCTCAATATCTAATGGCAACTGACAAACACAGTTAAAAATTACAATTACGGCTAAATAATGTTATTTCAAAGTAGCTTGTACAGTTTGACCTGTAAGTGTGAAATGACTATAAGTCATATCCCACACTGTTAGAAATATAAACACACTCCAGGCGAGTTTGTTTATCCAACCATTTTTTTACTACTTACTTTTATTACTTTATTCCATATGTGAGCGTATTTGCAGCCCAAATCTTGAGCCAGGGAATATAAGTATTTTCAGTTTAGTGTAACGCACAAATTCGTATTATTTCTGTAACATTACTACGTGGTTGGTTTAACCAATTTAATCGTATCCAAATCTAGGGAAATACCAGGCGATGAATTTTATTTTACATACTTGTAATGTTGGTTATATTTTACTACAAAATTATAAAAATAAGATCATTTATGCAACCCAAAATTTCATTTTGTGGGTGTTTACAGTGGACTACATACAGTGGAGAATGTAGTATACGATGTAGCTTATATGCAACCAGGTCATGATGAGATAAATTTTTTCAAATAATTACCAAAATATACTGAATGAACTGTTTTAACTGAACTGAATGAAAGAAATAAAAATATCGAGTAATAATTAAGCAATTTCTTTGGCACGTAAAATATATTATTATATATCATATATAGAAAAGTTATTAAAAATAAAATATTCGTAGTTAGAAGTATGTGATAATACTCACAAATATGCAACTAAACTAAATACAATATTATTGCATCGGTAAGAAAATTTTTATAGCAGATAAACTTTCTTCGCGACACTTTTTCAAAACTCTCAAACTACCCACACTTGGAAATCGGTAAAAAAACCTAACACCTGTATTTATATTTAAAAACTTTGCTACACAAACACTCTTTGTCAATTGAAATATTACATTTAAAAAAAAATAAATGCTGTTGATAAGCCCGTTGGCATTTCACCACAAACGATACTCAACCCAGGTGTTTATATATCGGCACAGAAATACAACCCTGTGGTATCTGATATTACCATTTCTATTATATAGTCATTCTTTATACGTTGGAATGCATTTGCTACTTTTAAACCTTTTGTATTCTTTTTTAGTCAGGCCCTTTGCTTCTTTCCCCATGCTATTCGTCCATTTACCACCATCATGCCAAATCGTTTTCCCACACAGCGCCATCCGTTAATGTTCAGGTTTCGACCCAGCACAACGTTGCCCCATACAAAGCATTCCGCTAATCACTTCCTTATTTGCCTCGAGACTTGCTCACAAAACATTTCCTCTTGTACAGACACGTCACCTATTCTCTGACTTAGTTCATGCGCCTAATTTACCTTATAGTTATGTTCAGTCTATAGGGTTTACTGGTATTGTTTATTTGCACTTTTTTAAAAGAATTTTTCGAGTTTCTTCTAAAAACTTCTTACTGATTGTATGTTTCTTTATTTGGAATAATTTACTGCGGTTAAATAACAATTATTAACATATGAAAAACCTATAATTACAAATATTTGTATTATGCCAACCTTACAATATTTGTGGTTAGAGGTTTTTGTGTATTTTTTATTTGTATTGTCATTATTTTCTAGGTTTTTATTATTTTAATTGTGTCTTAGAACATATCTTCATCCAAATCGTCATTATTGACATCGTCATCGGTGTTACAGTCAGGTACAGTCCTCTAGAAGGAATCGTGATATCCGTGCGATATCGTCTGCCCTATCGCCTATCACCTATACGTTCGTCAACCGAACAGAATGCGTCACCAATTTTGTTTCTCCTCCGTCATTATCATTATATAATTAGAGGATATAATATAAACTCTCTAAATTTATATTAAATTTCAATACTCGAATCTCCAAAATACACCTCTTAAGCTATGCAGGCCTACTTTAAAAGACACCTCCGTCTATATCTTACTATATGGCATTAGACCTTGTTAAATAAAAATACTTTCCAAACACACTGTACCCTTTTTAACATTACACATCCTCGACTCCATATTTACGTAGAGGCGTGGGTTTGATGTATGGCCAAGAACAATGACTTTTCCCTTTCTTGTCAAAAACAGCTGACTCCGTAATCACGAATCGTTAGAGCCTTCTTTTGTTTGAACGCTGCCAACGTGTCACCGCTTTCACCAAGTTTAATATATTTGCTTGCGCTGTATTGTTGACTTAGTGTTTGTATTAATGCACATAATAAATAACTCAACTGAGATAAAATTTGGATAGACTTATCGCACATGCATGCGTGCGTTTGCCTGCTCGTGTGCAACAAAATTGTAAAAACACCAAATAAAAACATTCATGTTATTAGATCTGAACAAATAGGAATCCGTAGTCAAAATATTGTGTTGTATAAATTTAAGGGAAGAAAAGACCGTTACAAACAGATGAAGATTAAAACGAGAAGTAGTGTTAGCGTACTGATGTTGCCTCGGTTCTTGATCACTCGCCGACATCTACACATGGGAATAGTAAACTCATTACTGTTAAATCAGGTCTAGGTTGCTCCTAAGCAAGTAGATAAACGCAACCCTCGAAGAGAGTAAACAAGTATAGTGTGGACCATGTAACCGTGTACCTGGCCTCGAGAGATCGCAGTAGGTGAAACAAAAGGTAGAAGGCTAGTTTAAATATTTTCCTACAAACATGATAAAGACTATCAAAAAACTGACTTGCATGTGAAGATCGATATTAAATAGATTAAAATAGATTCATTACTTGTGGACATATCGGATGCAGGAGCTGTTGAAATATAGGACAACTTCAATATGTTATATGTTTTTAGAAGTGGTAGTATACAAGAAATTTTTGGTTTTCTATCACGGCCAAGTTCACGGTAACGTGATTCGCACTATATGAGCCCTCGATGTGTACAGAGAACAACGAAGTTTGAGTATTAGAGTATAATATAGTCCTACAAATAGCCAACATTTATACATACATATATATATATATATATATCACTTTCACTTATGTACTTAAACAAGCATCTTACTTGGTATTTATGCGAGCTAACTTTCAATGGCTGGTCGTGCCGTCATCCTCGGGCATACTGAACAGGGTTGTTGTGGAGCTGAGTGGATCTCCCGTTGACCTTCGTGTACCGTTATGTTAAGGTCAACGGGTCAACTTTAAGTACATAAGTGAAAGTGATAAGTGTATACAAGAAAACAGTGTTGCATAACTACAAATATATATATATATATATATATATATATATATATATATATATATATATATATATATATATATATACATTCAGGGGATGAGGATTTTGCTGGTACAACTGAAAACATGAATGCCAGTCAACTAACTGCTCTAGCGACGGTCCGGTAAAACAATTCCCAGAATGAAAGGATAAATTTTGAAACAATTCCGTAACATGCAATCTTTGTGCCGTTCCTGCTATTTTGAGTTTCGATAAATATAAAACATGAAATAACGAAAAATTCAAGCAATGATTCTAATTGCTTCAGTGTAGAGCCTATTGCAATTGTTGAGCGTTTTTGTCAAACTGAGAAACAAAATATTCACGTTTCCCGTCCTAAGATGGTGGTGGGAGGAGGAAGGAGAAAATCCTTAAATGGGAGGAGTAGATCGTCCTAATTATTATGTAAATGAATATAGGATACATAATCAACACAACCATAATTAGAAATAAGAAGTGGTATTGGCCTATATATCTTGGCTACATGATATTGCTACACAAAGTGAAGCTCGAGGAACAAATAAAAAAATCAGTAAACTTAACAGTCACCATGAAGTTTTTCAGTAGTATCTCTAGAAGTGCGGATGCGTGATGAAAGTAGTTGGAGGGACTATAGACTTACACCGGGTTCTTCAAACGTTTCTAACGCACTGTGATTAGACGAGTGAAATAATTTCGTCCACAAAACTATGCAGAAAAATGTACGTAAGATGGGAGCAAAATAAAACATCCGCAGTGTGCTAACAATATGGTAAGTGTGGGCTGTGTGTTGACTGCCCTGAAGATTAACACAGCTCTAAATTATTCTAGTCATAATGTTGTTAAACAATTATTATCTTTTATATCTCAATTAGTGAAAATATAGATTTTTTTATTTTGACGATTTTGTTTATTCCAGATACTAGCGTAACCACGTGGATACCAGTAAACTATTGATAAGAAAATTTCAAAAATAATGTTTGATAGTATATTTAATCAAACTAAAGGAATTTCGCTATAACTCAAATGTTTCTACAAAACGTTACCCCTTACAGTTGAGAGTTTAAATGTCTACACATATATTTTTCAAATTCGTATAGATGTGTTGTCAGAGACTTTGTTCCAATAATGATTGTGTTTATTAGACTCTCTATTGAAACAATATAGGTTAGTCACTCAGCCATGCTACGCAGGACTCCATTTTAATAACATGTCACCTTAAGAAGTTTACGAGGAAACTCCTGTCTAATCTACCTACACATACGCTAACCTTCATATGCAATACACCACTCCTGTTACATCAAATACCGAGGGAGATTTGTACCTTACTTGGTTCTATGTGTATCTGTGATAATTTTTATCTTCCCTTCGGTCTAACCTGTAAACACTGCCATACAGAGAGTAGAGGCACTTCAGCCATGCAGCCTTAGATGAGTATCACCATTTTTTATCCTTCACTATTTCCTAAATCCTAAACAAGGGAGTTATATATCTTCTCCCTAAGGCTACCAACATTCACATTCTTCCTTCGGAACCTGATTGTTAGTTGAGAACAATTTAATCGTCAATACTGAAATCATATTTACATTGTATATTTATTATAAGGATGTGGTTAAAAACTGCAATGTGTATCAATATGGAGGGCACTTACTTTTAGGTGTTCATGGACAAAGATTAAAGAAATTTTTGCCTGCACTCATTTCCTTCAAGCCAGCCTTCTACCAGACTCATTTCCTACTAGGCCGTCTTCTACTGGACAGACATTTCCTTATAGGCAGTCTTCTACCGGACAGTTATTTCCTGCTAAATATTCTTCTACCGGAGAGTAATTTCCTTGTAGGCAGTCTTCTACCGGACAACCATATCCTTCCAGGTATTCTTCTACCGGACAGTTAATTCCTGTTAAATAATATGCTACCGGACAGTCTTTTCTTCTAGGCAGGCTTAACCCGGACAGTCATTTCCTTCTAGATAATCTTCTACCGTACAGTCATTTCCTTTTAGGCAGCCTTCTACCAGACTCATTACCTTCTAGACAGTTTTATACTGGATAGACATTTCCTTCTAGACAGTCTTATACCGGACAGTCATTTCCTTCTAGGCAGGCTTTTACTGGACAGACATTTTCTTTTAGGCAGCCTTCTACCAGACAGTAATTTCCATCTAGATAAACTTCTACCAGTCAGTCATTTCTTCCCAGCCAGCCTTCTACCTTTCAGTCATTTCTTTCTAGGCGGCCTTCTACTGGACAGTCATTTCCTTATAGGTAGTCTTTTACCGGACAGTCATTTCCTGCCAGGCAGTCTTCTACCGAAAAGTTATTTCCTTTTAAATATTCTTCTACTGGATAGTCATTTCCTCCTAGGTAACCTTCTACCAGATAGTCATTTCCTTCTAAGCAGCCTTCTAAGCGTTAGTCATTTCCTTCTACGCAGCATTCTACCGGACACTCATATCTGTCTTTTTTTCCTATAATTTCATATAGTACATCTTTAAGCAATTTTTAGCTCAGGAGTTTTAGCTCTTATACACTTTTCAATGACCTATTTCATCATCATCAGTGACACTGCTACAAATTATCTACTGCTACAGTTGCCTGCAATACTGTGCATCCATTCTCCCATTGAATAAAATGATACCACAAACTTAGCATTGGGTACAAACAGGATATAACGCATTCCAGCCTCACTCAATTTATTATTTACTCACACGTTTCAAAGCGTTTTGAAGATCATCCATCTTTCAAAGCAAAATCGTACTACAATATAACAAATAGTAGTACGGTATGGAAGGAAATATTTTACACCATAGATTTAACGTTTCCCTAGCTCAATGAAAAAGATGCCAATATATTTACGTCAAGCCATAGTAATTCAATTTATTCTATCAACTCACGCTCTCCTTATATATATCTTGTACACAATTTCAATCGTACAAAATACTTTTTTATTCATACAAACTAGTTCAAATACTTTTTTTAACCTGTAATGGTTGACAGTTATTCATTAAATACAATTTTTTTAAAGTGATGTCGGATAGAATTCGAACTGAATTATTACATGTTTAATCTCCAGCAGTTTATCACTGAGCCAACTTTCTCGTTGCTAGAAATTTACGACTTGAAGATGTATTTGAAAGATATATGGAACTTCCAACAATGAAGTGAGTACAACAGATGGCTAGAATGAGAAACTATAGATCACCATCGGTTTCATAATTAGAAAAAAAGTGAATTATTAGTCAAAAACAAAACATAGTAGTCCAACATAATAAACCGTATAGAGTTGGAAATTGAAAATTGCAAGGAAATTCGGTTTCTATTTTGTCACATAATATTGTGATTCTGTCACAAGTATAAAAATATTTATATTATTGTAATTATAAAACAAAATGTAATTCAAATTAAATTTTTCTTTGTTGACTTCAATAGGAATTGACATTGAATTTTTTTTTTTATATATTGCATGTTTGTTTTCTATCACAGCAAAGTTCACGGTAACTAACACTATACGAGCCCTCGATGTGTACAGTGAACAACGAAGTTTGAGTATTAGAGTATAGCTAACATTTATATATATATATATATATATATATATATATATATATATATATATATATATATATATATAGGCCTATATATCTCTCTATATATATATATATATATATATATATATATATATATATATATATATATTCAGGGTGTGATGATTTTCCTGGTACAACTGAAAACGTGAATGCCTGTCAACTAACTGCTCTAGCGAATATTCGGTGAAATAATTCCACGGATGAAAGGATAAATTTTGAAACAATTCCTCTACGTGCAATCTTTGTGCTTTCCTCGTATTTTGAATTACGATATTTAATATTTGAATATACGATAGTATATTTAATCAAACTAAAGAAATTGCACTATCAATAGGCCTCTCAAAACGTTTCTACAAAACGTTATCCATACAGTTGAGGTGTAAATGTCTACACATATTTTTTTCAAATTCGTATAGATGCGTTGTCAGAGACTTTGTTCCAATAATGATAGTGTTTATTAGACTCTTTATTGAAACAATATAGGTTAGTTACAGATCGCGGTTAGTCGCAACTTTTAGGAAGACTTAGGTGCTAGTGGTACGGTTTGATGCGCCTCGCTGTCACCCAGCAATGCTACGCTGGGCTCTATCTAAATCACATGTAACAATAAGAGGTTTGACGAAGAGACTCCTGTAAAATCTACCTACTGGTAGGCGAGCCTTCACATGCAATAAACCATTCCTGTTACATCAAATACCGACGGAGATTTGTACCTTACTTGGATCTATGTGTATCTGTGATAATTTGTATCTTCCTTTGGTCTAACCTGTAAACACTGCCATACAGAGAGTAGCTGCACTTCAGCCATGCATCCCTACATGAGTATCACCTTTTTTATCCTTTATTATTTCCTAAATCTTAAGCAAGGGAGTTATATATCTTCTCCCTAACCCTACCAACATTCACACTCTTCCTTCGGAACCTGATTGTTAGTTGAGAACAATTTAATCGTCAATACTGAAATCATATTAACATTTTATATTTAATATAAGGATGGGATTAAAACCGTCAACTGTCCTGTGTATCCATATGGATGGCACTTATATGGAGGTGTTCATGGACACAGATTAAAGGAATGTTTGATTGACTATTAAGAGTTTCCTCGTTTATCTATATTAGGTTCCTCTCAAAGTGTCAAGCTTTACTTTATATTTCTTTGGCAGTTGAATTTGTTAGTTATTGTAACACTTGTAAGTTTTATTCTGATGATGTTTGTTGCACAAAAAAATCATGAACTTGAGCGAAGTATATGCGATGTAATAATTTACCTATTTGTAACTATAGCATACAAACTATTTGACTTTAGTGTAGGTGATAGTTTGACAAACTATCTCTGTAGCTATTTGTTGTCTTGTTAGATAACCGTTGGCACGTTAGGAATCAATGAAGTAATTTGCTGTGTCTAGAAGGAAAATCTTCAGACATACAATTGTCACATAAAAAGTAGATGTTTTGGAATATTTTTGTTTGATATAATAAGCAAGAATTTGGATATATATATATATATATATATATATATATATATATATATATATATGTACTTACTTCGAAAGGTAAGGGTTATTTATTTACGATATTATTAATATTTGGAATATTTTATTAGTCAGATTACTGTGTTTTCAATGATATATATATCTACATATACATATTCGTATTGTTTTTTTTCCATGAAGATAATTTATAAAATAACTATAAAAACCAAGTACTCTAATAAAATTCTTTTATGTAGCGCTCGCAATTAAATTCTCTGCTGTTTTGACGAAATGAAACCTATTTCATATAGTAGCTCTAATACTCAATAAAGTCTTAGCGGTGTTTATAAATTAATGAAAAATACAATTTAACCCAATAGAAGTGCATTGAATTCCATATGTGGCAGCCCATTGCCTTTCAATTAGCCTTATTAGTGGCCTCGTACTTCAAACTTAGTCCCTATGGACTGCAATTAAAGTTTTCACGTGGCAACAAACTATTTGAAAGCCAATTTGACCCGTCAATATATTTTATAGATTTCGCCAACACAAACAGGTTTTATCCATTAGTTATTGGATTTGTGATAAATGAGCTTATAGCACTGGGCAAAGCTTTTGGCAGACGGTTTGACCTTTCATTGGACACACAATACTTCTGTCAACAAATATTTTCCCATTATATCTGTGTAATCGTTAGATAGTTATTTGTCAAATATATTTCCCTACACCAATTATATAAAAAAAAAGACCTATCATAATTATCAGAAAATTATAATGGAATAACTTAAAACATGTAACTTATAAGACAATAATCTTATAGTGAAATATGTACGAGTTAAAAGCTACTAATAAAGACAAAATTTTGAATTTGCCAAAGTAATTTTATGTATTGTATTATTATTTACAAAAACATCAGTTGAACTCAACTTACACATGGTAATGGTATAAGTAGTGCAACAAGAATAAGTATACTTAATTTAAAATAAAACACGTATTATTATTATACAACTGTAAAATATTCTGTCCTTGGATAAATTCTGGAAAGAGAAACTAATTAGGAATGTCAAAATTAAGCGACATTTGGTAGGAATGGCAAACGTTTAACAGAAAAGACTCACATTTTTCCTTCATGAATAATAGTTGCGTAAAACAGCGGTTTCAAACCTGTGGTACGCGTACCCAATGGTTACGTAGAATCGTCGGGGAAGGGGGGTTTAAATACGAGAAAATATGTCTTGAATTTTGTAGTCCATTATGTTCGGTAAATGTTATTAATCACTTAAACAATAGTTTATGACTATTGTTTAAGTGATTGAGAAAATATTACCAGTAATGGCGGACATCACTATTTAACACTTTAGATATGAAGCAAATACGTTGTTACACTAGTTGTTGAGAAGGTGGTTGTTGATCGTAAATTGCGTGGAGCTTGTAAGTTTGTGTGCGACTGAAAGCACAGAATATAATAACGATGGGAAACATCTATTCCAAATTTAGGTGAAGAATACAAATGCAGGAATGGGTTTACGATTTTATGATAGGAAACTTTCGGGGAACCGTCTGTCTTATTGCGCACACAAAATTATCGTAACCACACAATTTCATCTATTACCCATAATATTGCTCCATCCATTACTTACAAGGCAGTCAGGCAGCCACTCTTTGTCTTAACCGCGCTAAATTACCCTACACGGAATCTCTTTCGTTTTGTTTGTTTCCTATCATATAATATCGTTCCTGGGGGCTTACACGGATAGAAACTATGTCCATTTCAGACATATGAGATCATGCCATTATATCTCTGCTTTAGTCGTACTCAGCCTGTAACATCTGCCTACACTGAGGTGCATGAGGTGTTCCTTACAATCCTTTATTTGTGGGCCTCTTCTACCATGGTTGTTCCCTATTTCTCCATATAGGAAGCTACTTCTTTTTATCTACTTACTGTACATCTACTTAATTGTTTTAAAATCTCCTTAAAACAAACAGGATATTAATAAAAAAATAGGAAATTACTTATAAAATATTTTTAGTTAAATATATGTAATAAACGGATTTTCAAACTAATAAGGAATTTAAATGTAGTTTAAAAATACAATGCTAAAATAATAGATACCAAGTTAAAATATTTTAAATTTGTATATTCATATTAGTCCGTTGTGAAAGATATTATATTTTAAAAGTTTAAAAGAACTTTTTAAAAAAATCAACCAACATTATTAGATCTATATAAAATTAGTTTTTCCTTTAAAAATATTAAAACCTAGATGATTTTGTTCTCTTAGCTATTATTATCACTTGCATATTTACACTCTTTTCCTATTTACTGTGATTGAGATTTTAATCATTATGTGGTTGTGATTTTAATTTGTTTGATTTTTCTATTAAAAAATTACAATAGAAAACCTTTTGATCATAATGCTTATTTCGAATATTTAAACTTTTACATCGGATGCCCAAAGTATTTTATAATTAAATAACAACGGAGAGTTTGCAACATTATTTCACATTCCAAACTGCGTAAAATGCATTTTCCTTCTACATTTGAACAAAACTCAACCAATATTATTATATCTATATTAAAATAGTTTTTCCTTTATAAAATTATTAAAACCTAGATGATTTTGTTCTCCTAGTTTTTAATATCATTTGCACATTTACATTATTTTCATATTTACTGTGATTGTGATTTTAATCAATATGTATTATAATTAGTTTGATTTTCAATCAGAAAATTACAATAGAAAACTGTTAGATTAAAATGCTTATTTTGAATATTTAAACTTTTACATCGGATGCCCAAAGTATTTTATAATTAAATAACAACGGAGAGTTTGCAACATTATTTCACATTCCAAACTGTGTAAAATGCATTTTCCTTCTACATTTGAACAAAACTCAACCAATATTATTATATCTATATTAAAATAGTTTTTCCTTTATAAAATTATTAAAACCTAGTTGATTTTGTTCTCCTAGTTTTTAATATCATTTGCACATTTACGTTATTTTCATATTTACTGTGATTGTGATTTTAATCAATATGTGGTTGTTATTATAATTAGTTTGATTTTCAATCAGAAAATTACAATAGAAAACTGTTAGATTAAAATGCTTATTTTGAATATTTAAACTTTTACATCGGATGCCCAAAGTATTTTATAATTAAATAACAACGGAGAGTTTGCAACATTATTTCACATTCCAAACTGCGTAAAATGCATTTTCCTTCTACATTTGAACAAAACTCAACCAATATTATTATATCTATATTAAAATAGTTTTTCCTTTATAAAATTATTAAAACCTAGATGATTTTGTTCTCCTAGTTTTTAATATCATTTGCACATTTACATTATTTTCATATTTACTGTGATTGTGATTTTAATCAATATGTGGTTGTTATTATAATTAGTTTGATTTTCAATCAGAAAATTACAATAGAAAACTGTTAGATTAAAATGCTTATTTTGAATATTTAAACTTTTACATCGGATGCCCAAAGTATTTTATAATTAAATGACAACGGAGAGTTGGCAACATTACTTCACATTTCAAGCTGCATAAAGTGCATTTTCCCTCTGAATTTTAACACATATATCGGATATGTTACAGATATAAATGTTCCACATTTCATGTTTGGTTTATTGTGACGTTCCCATTTATGTTTATTTGTCGCTGCCAGCTGATCCGCTGACAGTGTTATTATTTACGCCAGCTTATCGAGCTTTTGCCGACTGTTATTGTTAAATTAATCCCCGGACGTCGATATGTGTGCATTTTGTATTTTCCACGATATCAAATAAACATTTCACTTTGACGAGTAACGAACACAACAATGGACAAATATAAACAGTTATGAATATTAAAAAACAATAAAGACTTTGAAGTCCATAAGAAAATTCTTCATTTAAGCAAAACAAAGAAAGAAAACATATTCCAATTCGTATCGTAAGCTTTTCTAGATATTTTCAACGGAAAATGTACATCCACTTCATGTTTTATTAACTTGTTACAGTGTAATAAATGCTTAAATCACGGTTTACACTTCCAGTTCCTAGCACAAATTGTTGGGCGGGGGGTCTCGACGATTTAACGATCATTTTCGAGTGTCCACAAAATCAAAAAGAATACGATTCGATTTCTTAGACTAACATTGCATGACTTTCTCTAGGACCAGTAACAGGTAATCATTATCTCCTAACCTTAATCAATCTACACCAATACTTGGTATATAGCCGCACTGACAAACTAATTATGAGCTAACCAATATTAAAACTATTTTAATTTACTTTTTCCTCCTATTTTATTTACCTTAATTCCACCATACCTCACCGTCTCTTACGACATCCTCACATATAGTAGAAATCACATTGATCTGTTTCAACATCTTAACTACCAAACGTGTTACCTCTAACCATCTTTGTGTATATTTGAGCACAGTTACGCTTTTACGCACACACAGTTACGCCTGCGTCTCGCATTACGGCAAGAATTCAGTAACAATGAACACAGTTATTATTGAACTCCAGGGGAGAATTGTCTCAACAATAGCAGCCTATCTGTTTAACCGGAAGTAGCAGAGTTACACAACCGGATGTGGTTGCCAGCTTCAGAGCTCCAGTCTACAGAGGCAATTACTGCCCGTAAAGCGTTGTCGCTTTGGCACTTTAAGGTAATTGTTGCGAATTAAGGAGGCTTTGCCTTTGTTCGGTCACTTTATTATGCCAGACAGGCATTAGCCATTAATTATAATGAACTAATGAATTAGAGAATACTTTCAAAAACCACCTTTTTACACAACGAAATTGTCGAAATGTTGTTTTTGTAGGTTACACGTGTTTACATAGTCGTCTTATGTAAATTGCGTACATGACAAAAACCATTTAACTGACAAAAATGCAATTGTGAAACATTACCGTCACGCCTTAAGAGCGATATTTCGTTTTAAAATATTTATTTAAGACAAATAGTTCCTCATATTTTGTAATATTAATAGAAATTACAACGCCACATTTCTGTGTGTAAAACTTAAGCTTGACTCTACAAACTGGAGTAAAGATTACAATTCCTGCACTCCCCGCCGGGATTAATGTCGGAATGTAATACCTAAAGCGATCTGATTTTAGGACCGCATGTCCCCTAGTAGAGAATTCCTACTAGGATATCACAGAGCAGGTGTGCCTACTAGGATATCACGTTACGGAAACCAAAATATTCTACAATCATAATCATATGTAACGCAGAGAACAACAATATGTTCTCATATGTACCGGAGAACATCATACACAAGTAAGATGATAGGAATGAAAAGTAGTATACCACACGTAATAAATTTGTATTATGTTACATAGGTTTTCCTTATTTTATGCTTATCCCGGCAGGGGAATAACAAAATGTCTTAGATACGTTTCTATAAAAATATATTTAGAATGAGCCATGTTGAATTTATTAGCTCTAGGTAACCTGTGTATAAGAGCTGCGACGAGGACCAAGAGGAAATCCAAATCTACGTGTTCTGTTAGTGTCCTGCATTAGAAGCAGCAAGAAGAGTGTGGTTTGACAGGTATGTATACCAGAAGGTTTCAGAAAATTCAGCATCCAGTAGATAATAGGGTTCTGAAGAGGTAGGTATCCACTAAGCTAATCCTGTGTAGGAATGGGAAGAGAGTACAAAGGCTGTAACTAAGTGTTCTACACCGATAAGGGTCCTACCAGTTTCTGATATTAATTCAAAATGTTGAATTATTAGATTGAGGTCCTCTATGTACAAGAGATGCGACGAGGACAAAGAGGAAAGCCAAATCCACGTATTCTGTTAGTGCTTTACATTGGGAGCGGCAAGAAGAAACTGGTTTGGCTGGCTGGTATATACACCAGAAGGTACCAAGAGAATCAGCAACAGGTGGGTATTTCGATTTTGCTGAGGTAAGTATCCACCAAGCTAATCTTGTGGAATTTATGGGAAGAGAGTACAATGGCTGTAGCTAACTGCTCTACACCGATAAGGACGCTCTGAGTTTCTAATAATAATACAAAATATTGAATTATTTGAATTTGTAGAGAGTAGACAGCATCATGAAATCCCAAAATTTGAAACTCGTTGGAAACTATGTTGCCCCTTTCAAACGGAAATTATAGTAATAGAGTATGACGTAGCTAATCATACTGCAGGACATCAAACAATTCTGATGAATGCGTCTTCAATGCATTAGTGCGTACATTCGAAGCAATCAATATACTTCACAAAATGCATAGAAAAATCTATTTCCTACTAATGGAAGGTGGTTGTTCAATATTTACGGTAGCTTATCGCTCTGTTGCTGGCTGTTGTTGTTAAATCAATCTACAGACGTCGATATGTGCGCATTTTCTGTTTTCCACGATATCAAATAAACATTTCACTTTGACGAGTAATGAACACAAAAATGGACAAATATAAACAGTACGAAAATTATAAAACAATAAGGTCTCTAAAATGCATACGGCTGCAGAAGGCTCTTTAATTTAAGGAAAACTCTTCTTTCAAGGAAAACAAAGATAGAAAACAAATTCCAATTCGTATCGTAAACTTTTGTAGTTATTTTCAACTGAAAATGTGCAACTGTTTCATGTTTTATTTGATATTTTTCAGTCTATTAAATGCTTAAATCACTGTTTACACAGTAGCCAGTTCCTGACACAAATTCTATTCACGACGATTTAACGATCGTTTTCGAATGCCCACGAAAATAAAAGGATTACAAATCGATTTCTTAGACTAACATGGCATGACTTTCTCTAGGTCCAATAACAGGCAAGCATTATCTCTTAGCTTTAATCTATTTATACCAATGGTTGGTGTTTGGCAGCGACGATTTAACGACCTTTGCTGAGGGTCCGCCAATTCAAAAATGTTTGGACTCGAAACGTTAGACATGAGTTGAAAAGATTCATTCTAAGACCAGTATCAGGCTAACAATTTTTGCCAACCCTATTCTAACTACACCAAGACAAAAACCAACTAACTGATAACAATGCAATTGTGAAAAACTAGCGTCACGCCTTAAGGGAGATATTTTGTTTTAACCTATTAATTTAAAACAAATAGTTCCCGATATTTTGTAATAAAATTAGAAATTACAACACCACATTTCTGTGTATTAGTATTAAGTTTGAGTCCACAATCTGGGGTAAAGATTACAATTGCCGCACTCCCCGCCGGGAGTAATGTCGGAATATAAGACCTAAAGGGATCGGATTTTAGGACCGCATATCCTAATGAAGAATTTTTACTAGGATATCACAAAGGATACCACAGGTATAACTTCTGTTAGTGTCCTACATTAGGAGTTGCAAGAGGAAAACGGTTTGTCAGGTATGTACAGCTGAAGGTTTTAGAAGATTCAGCATCAGCTGGTTCTGCAGCACTTGGATTCAGCAGTGGTATGTTCTACTAAGCTAATCCTGTGGAATTGATGGGAAAAGAGTACAAAGGTTGCAGCTTAGTGCTTTACACCAATAAGGGCCTTCCATCATATTGCAGGACATCAACAAATTCTGATGAAAGCGTATTCAATGCATAAGTGAGTACATAGTGTGACGTAATCAGACCAATCAAAATACTTCACGCAATGCATTCAAAAACATTTCTTACTAATGGATGTCACATTTTTTACATTCATTGTTCCCGAGCATCTCCAGTGGGTGGTTCTTGAAAGGTGGTACGTAGTATGAGTACAAAAAGTGATATTTAGAATAAGTGAACTGGACATATTGCAGGGAAAGGTAGATATACACTGGGATGTTTTTGGCATAGATGAAGATGAAAAAGCAAAGAAATGAAAATTACGATGGTCTATGTGAGTTTGATGAGTATGTAATGGAAACTGGAGTAACATAAAAGAAATTTGAATAAGGCGGATTGAAATCCAAGATGGACAAGATGATGATGAAAAGACAATAAACGTAAACACACTATTCCTAGAGCAGTAAGAAGGATAGAATAGACGAGGCGAAAATAAAACACACAAACCGGAAACTTGGACGACCTTAAGACATAAAGTATAAAAATGGTAAAAAGATCTATACGAAGATAAAAGACAGAAAATGGACATATAATCTAGTTACAATTTGAGAACAAAAGCTTAAATTAACATGTGTGGTTGCAGATATCATTAAAAGGTTAACAAATTACCAGATGGGATGATAAAATGTAGGAACTACGATCATCTATTTCCAAACAGAAATGGAGTTCAAAGGTATCGGGGTACAGTAATCTTTCATAAGTGGCGACTTTTAGAAAAAAAGAAATTTAATTACAGATTTGTAAAAACCCTTCAGGTTATAGAATTCCATGACTTTAGTTTTAGTTATATATTTAAAATAAGTAACAAAGTTTCTGTTCGAAAAAACGAAACCATTATTTCAAATTCCATGAGGGAAAAGTTTTACGCAAACAAACATCTCTTGGATTATAAATATTGTAAATTGTGCAGTGAGACTGTAACAGATGCAGGACAGAAGCAACGTCTAATCATTTTATTCAGAATAATAATTTAAAACGTTTGTCAAGTAATATTTACTTGAAATATTATTTACCTATATAAGGACTTATTTATACACTAATTAAAACGTTTTTAATTAACGTATCTCTGCGATAGTTACGGACAGAGTAACAGACATAAAGAGAGCGGATATACCTGATTACACTCGACAAAATATCGCCCCGCGACGTTGTACGTGACGAGGTTGCGACAATGTTTCCACTTAGTTGTTACAATCATCTCGGTTTACAGCCGTATTTATTTACAGCGAGTGAGCAATATTTACCCGCGCCTAGCCAGCCGTACCAATTGTTATTCTTGTACTTGGTGTGTATATACAAGCCACAAGTCGGTTGTTTTTATTACTCGGCGACTTGGGAATGATATTTCTAAAGTGAGACTATGTTTTTCTTGCGTTGGGGTTCAGTAGCAAACCCTTGGGGATGACGTGACAGGGAGTGATTGCAGCTCTTATCACGATCATGGATACTCACAGCTGCAATGAATTAATATAGCTTCGTAAACGGAACTATACATTTGATATATACATATATGTATATACAACTATACATTTTTCTGCATTTCCTATCTTTACAATATTTTCATTTGTGGACGCGTATCGGAATGACCTCATTTTCAAAGCCTAATTTGTAATCCTTATTAATGAGAGTTGTGGAAATGAAGTCATTCTAAAACTCGTCAACCGAGGAAAATATTGTAAAGTTAGGAAGGCAGAAAAATATACTTAAGTGTACACAAATATTTATTAAAGGAATGAAGAGAATGTTAGGAGTTTCAAATCAAACAATGTCTAATTAACGATGCTGTTCAACATACGACGTCATACAGGCATTCTTACTTTAATGTATTTGTAATATCGAAACCTCGGGAGTACAATATTTTTTTAAAAATTTGAATGTGAGGCTGTTTTTATTATATGGCTACTTTACAAAGAAACAAAGTGTCCAGTTAGGGTGGATGCAGGAACAGTACGTTTTCTAAGGTAATACTTTCGCGAAAAATGGAGCCTACTCTTTCACTTCTGTAACCGGTTAGCTCACTTTACACAATTTATGTTTTGGCTTTGTTCAGCCAAATCTATCACAACCGATTACCTTGCACTTATTCGTAATATAACTCTGTTGAAAATAAAAAATTGAACACCTGGATTTAAGTTTTGTTTTTAAAGTTACTTTGTGTGTATTTTTTAAAGTTATTTATTAAAGATTATATCTATCGAAATGTATTTCTAAGTAACATTTGTATTCATAAAAACTATACAGGAGGTGAAACCCTAATATACCTTTAAAACAAAACAATTGTCTTTAAAACTAAACGTTCTTACTACAAATAATCCAACGAGATATCACAACAGGTATTTTATTAATAAAACTTGCAGTGTGTGTGTTGTTCGTCTTGAGGTTCTTCTTCTTCTCCTTAAATGACAAAACACACTCATAATCAAATACTGTAATTACCACAAAATTAACAACTACTCTATGAACAATAATCCACCACAGACTCATACCAACACAACACAACTTAATAGGAGCCGGTCCTATCCGTGACCAGAAGAACTGAGCAATGCACGGATCTATTGTGAAAAGCGTCTGCTGAGAATATTCAGTAAATTACGGTTTATGCAAAGTAAATTGATAAGTAAGTGATAAATGTCATGACAATCGATAAATCGTATTGCTTATTATAGGATTTATGTACATCAGTAAGATTTCTTTACGATATTCAGTGTGAATCCGGGAGGTTAAAACTCTGTCGCACGTGACCTGGAATTATATCTGTAATTTCGATCCCAACACCGTGTTCTAGGCCTGCTGCAGTTAACAGCTGATTAGATACGTTAACGCATATTGTTATTATATGCTTCTCACACAATAAAGCAAATTGAAATATATCTAATCACGTAAGCAATGTAAAACATGTCAAAATGCTTTTTTTAAAACTGCCTGTGCAACATGTAAGGCCAGTAGCCGAGAAACAATATCAAGCTGAAAGTACTGTGCTTTCATGTCACTTAATTACTGCTGAAGGAATACCAAAGGGAGCGGAAATGAGAACGAATATAACTGCTCTGGTCAGCGAACTGGAAGTAATTATGTTTACACTTAAACGCTAACACAGTGAGAATGGGATGAGTTGAATAAAAACAGTTTCGGATTTACAAAATATGTATTTCCCCTGTTGAAACCAAGCAGTTAAAACATATATTTTCACTTGACAAAATTAAATTTTAAAATATACACAAAAAGTCAAAATATGATCTTGTAGATCAAACCATACAATTTACTACTAAAATAATGACTTGACAAACAAATAATTAATGTAAATTTTAAGAAAGAATCATAACCTTTTCAACATTAATTAATAAGATCACTTAGTTATTTTCAACGGTGTTTTAGTTAGCCACTAGGAGGCGTTGTTGAACTAAACTGTGGAGGTTTTGACGCAGATGTTTTGTTATGTGGTTAAAGAGTGCATTTGTTTTGTTTGTTCACTTATGGTCTTGTTTCGTGTTTTTGTAGGTTTATAAACTTCATAATACTGTAGTATGTACCTGCACTGATACAACGGGATTTTCTTTCTGACTTAACCTCAGCACTGCAGGCTTTCGTCTTGTCACTACGTAACGTCGTGTACCTTCCGAGGTACGGAAGTTTAGGCGATAACATGATAGTAACCAAACAGTTTTGCTAAGTGCTGCTCCCGTGTGTCAATAGTAGAAAATATTAATAATATTTCCTACTATATTTTATTTTATTGGCTGAGTTTTAAGTGAATTAAAACTCATATATAAGAGAATTCATACATTTCCAACAGGAACATTGCAGAAAACAAAAAAAGAGTTTGTTTAAATATGTGGTTATTACTGAATAATACGAACAGGTTATACGCTACAAATTGAAGCGATTAGACTCACACATTATAAACACTAACCCATTAACAAACACTAATGCATTGCTCCTATTATGTGGCCCCTATGCAACACTAATGATCCTTCACGCCCCTCGCTCTATCAGCAACTAATTGCAACTGGAGATGTGTCCCGTTTTAAACTCCAGGGGAGCCTTATTTAGACAATCATAGCAAATTGTTATAATAAAGCAAAAGGTACATATGCAAAGTTTTGCTTAATGTATTCTAGCAGCTGAATGTGTCAATAGCGGCGTCTTTTTCTATAGTATTCATCTTCAGTTTGAAATGTAAAATCCAAGAATAGAAAGGAGTAAAGATGCAATACATTTTCTATAGCATATCAAGGAAATAACATAAGTATAAATCTGTCATATTTAGGTAAAAAGTAGGAAATCCTTACGATCCAGAAGCAGGAATGACATGACATCTTGCATATGTCCTTCTTGAACTATGTTATCAAACCTTATTGCTCACAAATCGTTAGGATATTTATATTATATCTATAAACAAAAATGCTCGTGTAACAACCATGGTGCCGTTATGTGGGTCAGATGCCACACGAAGTAGAGGGAGAGACCAATGACGGCCTTCTTATATTTTTAAATACAAGAGCACTTCACAACTGAACTTAAAAAGATTAGGTATAAACTATTATATTTTATTAGTACATACTATCGTGGCATGTTTTATAAAATAACTAGTACAAAATTCTGGGGAGAAAGTGTGTATGTGTCTTCAAATATTGAAAAGTATAACATAGACCTAAAACGTTGACTCGCAAATTACCAAGATTCTTGTTTTGGTTTCTTACACTGTGAGTGATAAATTAATTCTTGAAAACAATGTTTCAGTAGTTAAATACACAAGTGCATACATACATACAAACTTAAACTCCATTTTAAACTCTACATTTGTAAATTGATTACATCAAACAATAAATTACTGAGTTACTCAAAAAATTCCTCAGAAAGCAAACATCGATATCCAATGATATAATAGAGTATTAATATCGCGTAGTGCTTACAACTTTGCTCAAGGACGCTGGGAGGAAAACGGGACCGGGAAACGGTAACGATAAAGAACGCCATTATAAACTGACGTCATAAAATGAGCTCGACTCACAATAACGCACAGTAATAAAATATTCTATTGTGCTCAGACTATATGTCTTAGGCAACGCTTTACGAGTGGGCAGAAAATAATTTTCACTATCTCCCTACTGTGATTTCTAAAATACATTTCAAAATAATTTTTATTCAACAAAACATTCATCAAAACATTCAGTTTGTCGGGCTTTAAATGGAAGCATATATTAACAATATTTGTAATAATAACACCTTATTATGGCGTGGCACATGATCTAGTAGAAGCAGGCTTTACCTGAGTTATACGGTGCTAAAGAGAGGCAATGCTACCAACACTACACTTCCACTGAGCATTATCAACCTAGGTTTGCCGTAGGCTATTATTGCAATTGGTTGAGTCGACCTGAGACCTGAAAATAAACATAAAATTCTTTGGCACTATTGGGAATCGAACCTATAATCTATAGTTTCGTAGTCAAGTACAAGTATAGTAAACAACAAACTATTTACGCCCTAATGGTCTCGACTAGTTTTGTAAAGTGGTCTGTTTTAATTTCCACTCGTCCGATGGGCGGTAAGTACGTTTAGAAGACGAGTTTAGGCCTTACAGCAAAGTCGCAAGACTCTTGCATACTGTCACCTGCCTATGAGCACCCCTATTACCAGAGCGGGAATCACGTGTGTTATATGCTCTATATTGGAAATTTTTCCATAATTATGTTTGTGTTTTTTGACATGGATTTAAAATCGAAAGATTGGTACTTCTTCCAACCATTATTGTTTTCACCACCTTTCCTTCTTCTACACTCTTCCGCACAACAGCTAATTGAATGTCTATCCTTGGGGAAACCAGGTTCGACCAGTCAATTTTATACAGACGAAGTAAATGTAGGTTAAAACGTGGATAAATGCCTCTACAATACCCCATCCGGGTCTTTTCTATTATACGACCGCATAGCGCAAAATATTTTCTATTAAAACATAGTAATATAAAAGCTTTTTTTCTTACCTCAAATGATAACATTATCCATAAAATGAAAGGTTTTAGACAGGTTTTAGACAAAAAAATAGTAATATACTTTATTTCTCAAAATACATAAACAAAGAACATTTAGCACACAAATTTATTTCTTGAATTTAATAAAATTAAACATTGATATGATATTCAGGCTTCTGGTAGCCAAAATACTTTAATATCCTCGATAATTTGTTCGAAGAGATCATTTCCGTGGTTATATTTTCGCCAAAGAAACTCGCACAAGTAACATTCGATTACGTTTCTACTGGTTCCACACTCTTTACGGTTACGCCTTTTGGCAGATGACCACAATGATTCTATTCTTTGGGTATGAGCTCCGCTTATGGGGTCAACAAAGTTTTCAGAATGATTAACTGTAAGATGGATATACTTCATGTCAGGTATACTTGTTATGCCACTGTAAGAGTTCCAAATATCTGAAATGATAGTAGTTCCCGGCTCAATACATTATTTTATAGTTGTAAGTAGCATTTCAGCTGATATGTTTGGTACAGCATACAGGAAGTACTTGTTACCCTCCCTACAGATCCGACCAAACACCCATTGTTGAGGTTAAAGTCGGCCAACATGATTTTTTGTTTTCGAAAAACACGACTCGTCAATTTCGACAGTTTTATTTACACCGCCAATTTTCGTTTTATAATTAAGAATGGAATGTGCACACACTTCTCTTAAATAATTTTTCCAATCGGTTATTGAACCTGTACTCATACCTAATTCTTCCGCACAAAACTTAGTGGTAGTGTACTCTTTTGACCAGGAGTATATGAACAAAATAATAGTTTCAAAAGGAAGTTTACTTGCTTCGAGCCACGTACCTTTCCTCAGGCCAACTGAAACGCGGCAAACTTTTCTGTTACACCGCCTCCGATCATGAGCATTTGTCAAACTTGGCGACATTTCGTGTCCGTCATCACAATTACGCGTGTTATGTAGTATTCCTTTATTACGAAAATAACTTACTGCTTTTCCCTTAATATCTATCTCACGAACTAAACGTATCAGTGACATGATCAATACTGAAGCACTAACAGGACACTGATGGTCAAAGTACGGTGAACGTCTGGCAGTAACTGATAAGATAAGGAAACTTGTTGATTTATTTATATAGTCTTAACTGGTTTATTAGATATTTATTTTATGTACAAAGCAATATGTATGTATGTGGCAATAATTAGTGTTCTAAATTCCATAGAAAATATTTTGAACCATGCAGTCATATAATTGAAAAGACCACCCCCATCCCTCTTCCTGAAGCCGATAACAAAAATCAGTTGGACTCTGAGTAAAAGCCATTGCCTATCAATCCCTTGGGTAATTCAACCAATTGACAGTTTACCTATTAAATAGTTTTTCCCATTTCAATTTCATTTCACTTTATTTTCAATAGACCCCGACAAATTCATTTCTTTTACAATCTGTGCATCTATTTGGTTATGGCTTGTTCTGCGTCAGCAGAATTTGGTCTCGTTCCATATGACCTTCGGAACACTCTGTAAACGAGATGGCCAACATACTTGACCGGATCTTATCTGTTCTCGACGTATTTCATTCTGTAACGTCTAGCACATTCCGTACAAGTTCTGTACAAACAACGAATAAACTAAACCACTTGTTCCAGACTGGGATGAACCCAGAGAGCATGTCCTCCTTGATTATTTTATAAACGTCCTACAATAACAACTCGCTAGCATTTTTGTACAGATATTATTGTTAACAACAATTACTAATTTTAAAGAAATTAACCTATATTTCTTTCAAAATTTTCTCTGAATGCCGAAAATGATGACAGTATCCCATTTTACTGAGGACAATTTCAGATTCCCAAACTACTCCGTTGACAAACCAAAAATTCAATCCTGACTACATCCTCGGTAACAGGATTTCGGTTTAAAAGGAAAACAAATCTTAAATGTTTTCTGAAAATCCAAACTAATGCGGTAAAATAGATTCGTTCTTTGTATGTTATTAATATTATAACCAATAAGAAGTAGAAAAAAGTAAGAAGTAACTGCATTTACACATTCCTAAATTTATATTATACATACTTTGAATAAAACAGTAAACCCAAGTACATTATTCTTAACACAGAGAAAAGATATAAACACTGTTCAAGTAATATTGACTTTAAATTAAACGTTGTACAATGGTGAAAACGTTCGCCATAACGTTCGCACTAGTCCCCATAACGAAGCTTTAATCCCGTAAAATATTAGCGGGATTTAGGACTCGACCGTATCTCTGGGATTTTACTTCCGGAAGTATATAAACCGAGGACCGTATTATAATAATGCCTTCCACAGAATAGCCGGCAATAAGTAAGCTACTTAAACCCACAGACTCTGCCAAGTTGACCCGAACGTATTTAATGTCTAATATATTAATAAAATTTAACCGACGTCTGCGTATTTTCGGAGTGATATAAACTCTGGTAAAGGAGCAAAAAGAAAGATCTGTTTAGAGATTTGTTGATTTTTTTTCTGATTTTTAAAGATAAAATATATTTTATAAGTAAGAAAGAGGACAATAAACAATTAACATTTCTAATTCCATGTTTACTATTTTAAGACATGGGATTGCTCGATTCTTATCACCATTTTAGAAATTTGACCACAAGGTTGGATTAAATAAAGAAGCTTTCATCTTCTATGTACCCTATAGGCAGAGGGTGTAGTTTATTTGCAAGGAAAACCTTTACTATAAATCAGTCAACTCGTTTTAAGAAATCTCCGGCTGCGCAGTCATCTCCTCTCAAGAGGTCATATCCTCCCAGTCAGTCATCTCCTTCTAGGCAACCTTCTATCGGACAGCCGTTTCCTTGTAGGCTGCCTTCTACCAGACATTCATTTCCTTCTAGGCAGTCTAATACCAGACAGTCATTTCGTTCTAGGCAGTCTTCTACTGGACAGTCATTTCCCTTTAGGCAGTCTTCTACCGGACAGTCATATCCTTCCAGGCAGTCTTCTACCGTACCGTTATTTCCTATTAAATAATCTTCAACCTGAGAGTCATTTCCTTGTAGGCAGTCTTATACCAGACAGTCATATCCTTCCAGGCAGTCTTCTACAGAAAAGTTATTTTCTTTTAAATATTCTTCCACTGGACATTCATTTTTTAGGCAGCTTTCTACCAAATAGTCATTTCCTTCTAAGCAGCCTTCTAAGCGGCAGTCATAACCTTCCAGGTAGTCTTCTACCGGACAGTCATTACCTTCTAGGCAGTCTTCTACGGTACCGTTATTTCCTGTTAAAAAATCTTCTACCTGAGAGTCATTTCCTTGTAGGCAGTCTTATACCAGACAGTCATATCCTTCCAGGCAGTCTTCTACAGAAAAGTTATTTTCTTTTAAATATTCTTCCACTGGACATTCATTTTTTAGACAGCTTTCTACTAGACAATCATTTCCTTCTAAGCAGCCTTCTAAGCGGCAGTCATAACCTTCCAGGTAGTCTTCTACTGGACAGTCATTTCCTTCTAGGCAGTCTTCTACTGGACAGTCATTTCCTTTTAGGCAGCCTTCTACCGGACAGCCATATCCTTCCAAGCGTTCTCCTATCGGACAGTTATTTCCTGTTAAATATGTTTCAACTGGACAGTCATTTCCTTTTAGTCAGCCTTCTGCCGGACAGTCATATCCTTTCAAGCATTCTTCTAACGGACAGTTATTTCCTGTTAAATATTCTTCTACCGGACAGTCATTTCCTTCTAGGCAGTCTTCTACTGACAAGTCATTTCCTTTTAGGCAGTCTTCTACCGAACAGTCATTTCCTTCAAGGCAGGCTTTACTGGCCACTCACTTCCTTCCAGATAATCTTCTAACGGACAGTCATTTCCTTCTAGGCAGCCTTCCACCAGACTCATGTCCTTTTATTCAGTCTTTTACCAAACAGCCATTTCCTTCTAGATAATCTTCTACAAGTCAGTCATTTCTTCCTAGGCAGCCTTCTACCAGTCAGTCATTTCATTCTAGGCGGCCGTCTACCGGACAGACATTTCCTTCTAGGCAGTCTTCTACCGTACCGTTATTTCCTGTTAAATAATCTTCTACCTGAGAGTCATTTCCTTGTAGGCAGAGTTCTACCAGACAGTCAAATCATTCCAGGCAGTCTTCAAAAGAAAAGTTATTTTCTTTTAAATATTCTTCTACTGGACATTCATTTTTTTAGGCAGCTTTCTACCAGAAAGTCATTTCCTTCTAAGCGGCAGTCATAAACTTCCAGGTAGTCTTCTACCGGACAGTCATTTCCTTCTAAGCGGCAGTCATAAACTTCCAGGTAGTCTTCTACCGGACAGTCATTTCCTTCTAAGCAGCTTTCTACTGGACAGTCATTTCCTTCTAAGCAGTCTTCTACCGGACAGTCATTTCCTTCTAAGCAGCCTTCTACTGGACAGTCATTTCCTTCTAAGCAGCCTTCTACCGGACAGTCATTTCCTTCTAGGCAGTCTTCTACTGGACAGTCATTTCCTTTTATGCATTCTTCTACCGGACAGTCATATCCTTCCAAGCATTCTTCTACCAGACAGTCTAAGCAGCCTTCTAAGCGGCAGTCATAACCTTCCAGGTAGTCTTCTACCGGACAGTCATTTCCTTCTAAGCACCTTTCTACTGGACAGTCATTTCCTTCTAAGCAGTCTTCTACCGGACAGTCATTTCCTTTTAAGCAGCCTTCTACTGGACAGTCATTTCCTTCTAAGCAGCCTTCTACCGGACAGTCATTTCCTTCTAGGCAGTCTTCTACTGGATAGTCATTTCCTTCTAAGCGGCAGTCATATCCTTCCAGGTAGTCTTCTACCGGACCGTCATCTCTGACCTTTTTCCCTATAATTTCATATAGTAAATCTTTAAGGGATTAAAAGTACTATACCTTGTATGCTACTCCATACTAACATAAGGAACATTTTCTCAGCACTCTTACAAGTTATCAATTTGAAATTTTTACCAGTGTTTTATGAGACCCTTTTACAACCTTTGACTAGAGCATTTGTTTTTATCCATTTTTAGTTTAATAAAAAAATTTTTTTCGGCAACATGTTTGAACTCTTTCTATTTTTGCCTTGTAATTGTGCATAAATTGATTTAATTTAATTTTACCAAACTTTCCTCTGGTCAAAAGTTGTATCTTTATGCCTGTAATGTACCCTGAAAATCTCGGTCAATTACCTTAACCGGTCTATGAGAAAATGTTCCTTATGTCTCAAAAAAAAAACAAATTATCGGGAAATCGCAAAAAATGAAACGACATAATAAAAACTGTCCAACCTTAATGCATTCCAGCTTCATAGTCAGACAAATTGTCATATTCTTCTTCCATCTTCTTTTTGAAAAACCTCCTTCTTCTTCTAGCATCTCTTTCATAATCAGAAAATGTTTTTTCTGAACTTCTTATTCTTTCTGCATCTGAAGTTTTCATAGCCGTTACCATAAATAACCCAGGTTTCAGTCCCAATCTCTGAAATACCTTGCGCTTACTTTTGTAACCTCCTTCTTCTTCTAGCATCTCTTTCATAATCAGAAAATTATTTTTCTGAACTTCTTATTCTTTCTGCATCTAAAGTTTTCATAGCCGTTACAACAAATAACCCAGTGCAGCGGCCAGAATGTCCGATGCAAAGAATCTGGGTAATTGTACAGAATACCAGAATCAAACCTAACCGGGTTAAATAATTGACTAAATTTATATATAAAAATTTTAAAACATTATAATAATAATAATATTAAAACTAGGGTAAATAATAGTAAAATGAAGAAAATTAGAAATAACTTTAGACTTAAAAAACATAAATTATAAGCAATAAGAAAAATTATCACTTCAAAGTGGATAGCCTAAATTATGTAAACAAAAAAAGACGGTAATTGTGTAGTATAACAAACTAGGCCTAGATGCCGGCTATTAAAATAATTGTACTTAAAAATAATCAGGAATAAAGAATGTAAATTAAGATGTGAGGAAAGTAAATTAGGCCTAGCTACGGAAAATAGTATTTATGTAAAAGTAAAGATTAAATGTTAAAGTGTAATAGCCTAAGAAATTAGGTTATAATAGAAGAAGTCATATTTGATTTCGGAAAAATCCGCTTAGGGCATTGATTATAAATCTTGTCACTACGAAACGAAAGCGCTACAGTCGAACTTTGGATTAAGAATGTTAAAAAGTTAATTAAATTAAATGAGAAGAAATAAAGTCAAATATGTTATTAAATAAAAGGTAAAAATGCAAAGGACACATCAGAATACAGAAACGCCTTTTATAAAAAGGGAAACTAATCTTAGTTCAGAATTTCCGAACAAACAAAGTCAATTGCCATGGCAACGGCTTTCTGATTGGTCAAAAGTTGAAAAATGGATACTGGGACGTGGGAAGTTTGAAATTGGAGAAGACGGGCCTCACAAAAGGCACGCTATCCAGAATCAGAATGCATTAGGCTCTCAAAGCGAGCAGACGTGTTGTTGTACCATGCGATCAAGACAAGAAAAAATGTGCTAAAAACAGAGTAAAAAGTGCTACGATGTGATCAGGGGAAGGAAGATATATATGAGCAAGGGCTCATATATACCCAGAACAAAATTTCGACCACCAAAATGCAAAATTAAAGAAAATAAGAAGATTGACCAAAATTATGGAGAGACGCCTACCTACCAAGACCCTTGAAGCTTTAACAGGACCGACAGATGACAACATTAATGAAGATAAAAAGATTTCTACAGTACAAGGTTATATAATCAATTTAATTATTCTTTTTTAAATAACATTTTACTTCAAATTATATTAACTTAATTTCAAAATTAAATAAGATGGGAATAACCTAAGGGACTGATTAGTCAACTCTCTTAGGTTACCCAAATTTAAGTAATAAAGATTCAAAATTGACTTTCCATTCCCATCGCTGTGGGAATGTATGGATTAAGTATAAAGATGTATATCTTATATGGCTTTTTCTAAGTGAATTTCTAATGAATAACTTCCAAAGAAGTTAATTGTTCAAGGCCTAGCATAAAGGCATTACATAGTAATATTAAGTGTTTGAAAAAGAATCAGATTTTAAAATATGTTAAATTTAACTCTACTAATCAAAATTATATACAAAATTAATTATGGTAACTTTGATAATTTAAATTATATGTAAAATTAATGATAATAAGAAAATTTAAAAACAGAAGGAGATAATAATGTTTAGTTAAATGGCAAGTTGTATGAAATTTTGAAAAAATAATTAGTCAAGAAAATCCTGTGAAATTAAATAAAAACAATAATAATTAATTTGAACCTTGGAACAAATAAATAAAAATGTATATTTTCCAATTAGCTGTGTTTTCATTCTAGATAAGATAAGTTCACTAGGTATCCAGGTATAGTCTTTAAATCACAAGTGTCTCTCAAAGATTCCACTACCCGAAAAGGAGCTTGAACAGGGCTTATCGGAGGCTAATTGGTTTTATCAAAAATTCAGGGGTTGGTTCCTCTGAGAGGTTTATTCCTTGAGGCACAGGTCTATGAAATTAGGTTCGTAGTCAATGGATAAACCATTACTTTCTTACTGACTTAGCAATTGAGGAAGAGAAATAAACAACGGCAAAGGTTATAAAAAGTAAGTCGGTAAGAAAAGTATGGCGCCCAACGTTTGAGGCTCGATGCTTACATTGTAACATCGGGTCAACATCAAATAGAGACAGATTTAAATCGACTAAGGAGCCTAGTGAAACAAAATTAATTAAATAGAATTCAATTAAAATTGTAAAAAATAATAGGAATCATAAAATGAAAACCAAAGAAGTTCTTTAAATTAAATAAGAGTTAATTATAATAAAAATGAAATTAAAAAGAACTTAGAATAAATAATAATAATTAAAAGGAAATAATTAAGTAAAATAAAATTCAGTAGGCGTCGGTAGGGCATAATATAAATAATAATGTTAGTTATTAATGAAAGTAAATAGAATACATAGGCGTTAGATAGACAAGGTCAAGGGAACACTGAACCGGATCACATCGAGCACAATTCTAAATGAATATTTAATTAAATACTCAGTATATAGTAAAAATATAGAAGTAGGAGAAGTTAGTAAGGGAATAAAAGGATAGTTAAATACGAGACTTTAAGATGGCGACAAGACAGAGAAAAGACACAGAACCATCTGAAATGATGGAGTTTTTTAAAAAAATGATGGAGGAACAAAAACAGGAAAGATTAAAAGAGATGGAAGAACAGAAACAAGGGAGAATAAAGGAACAAGGAGAATTAGTAAAAAAGATAGAGGAACAAAAACAGGAAAGATTAAAAGAGATGGAGGAACAGAAACAAGGGAGAATAAAGGAACAAGAAGAATTAGTAAAAATGATAGAGGAACAAAGAAAGAAAGAAAGAGAGGAGGAAAAAGTAGAAAGAAAGAAAGAAAGAGAGGAGGATAAACAAGAAATTAAGAATCTTTGGGAAATCATGAATAAGAGGATAGAGGAAATAAGTGAAGGAATTACAAGAAAGAATGATGAAATGGGAAATAAAATCCAAGAAACTATAGAAAAGATGTATAACTTAGAGGTAACAGTCAGTGAAAATAAACAGACTGTAGAAACAGTTAAGGGAGAAGTCAAAAAAGTAGAAAGAAGGGTACAAGTAGTTGAGAATAAGATAAAGAATATGGGAGAAGGGATAAATATAGCTACCTTGTTTAAATCAAGGATGTTTGAGATGGGTGATAATGGAGACAAAAGCAAGAAGGAATTCTACGGTAGGGAAGATGAAGACCCTATTGATTTCATTAAACACCTAGAAGGTATAATGTCCGAAATTGATCCTGACATGGAGGAAGGACAAAAAAGGAAAATAATGGAGAGACATCTTAAAGGACCAGCACAAGAATGGTGGTTGGCCATGAATATGGAGGAGGAAAATTATGATGAAGTTAAGGAGAGATTCTTTAGCCACTTTTGGGGATCTCATGCACAAGAGAGAATTCGAGGAAGAATCGAAAATGGAAAATATGAATACCATCGAGGCACAAACAACATGGTAAATTATTTCTTAAAAATGGTGAACACGGCGAGACACCTAACCCCGCCATACAATCAGGCGGAGTTAATTATGAAGATTATGAAGCATTATGGGAACAGAATGTATATAGGATGTTCCGGGATGGCGGCTACCGACATAGAGGAGGCGGTAAAATACATCCGAAGGAACATGGAGCAGGAGGCTACCAGGAACCGGACTCAGCCTAGGACTGAGGAACGGGAACCTGAAAGGAGAGGGTTTACACACCAAACGAGAAACCCCGGATACAAGGGAAATTGGAGGCAAGAGCCTTACCCGGTAGAAGGGAGAGGAAACTGGAGACAGGGGCCCTACCAAAGAGAGGGACCAAGAAATAGGCCGCAAAATCAGTGGCAACAACAAAGGCCAGAGTACAGGCCACAAAACCAAACGGAAGAAGGCCCACAGACAAAAGAAAAGAGACCACAAAATCCAGGGCCAAGTGGTCAATCAAAAAACTAAATGAGAGGATCCCTAATGGTAGGAAGGAAAAGAGGAGACAACCATTAGAGATCCAACAACAAACAAAATATAGGAAATATTACCCGGAGAAACAGGGAACAGTAAATAAAGGAAAGGCGGAAGACCTAAAGAACAAAAATAAAAAAACAATACAACAGGAAAATAACAATGAAGTACACCAAAATCAAGAGCGTAGAGTTGGTGGACTATCTCTTGATATTCGTGCTGAATTGTTAGAAGAGGACAAGGAGATTGGCGAAGGTAACCAGAAGAAAGAAACATGCCCTGTAATTGACTGTGAGGTAGAAGGGCACTCTATAGAGGTAGAGATTGACACGGGTGCAGACGTGTCAGTCATTCAAGAAAAGGCTTACAACAACCTCAAGTTGCATGGGCTTAAGTTCCTGGAACTACCCATCAACAATGTGGGAGTTGTAACAGCCATTAAGACTGCACAAATAAAGGTTACCCGGCAATGCTTAATTCCCTTAACAATTAAAGGCATAAAAGTGGACTGCATCTTCATAGTGGTCTCCAAACTTCGGTCGGAGATGATTATGGGGTGCAACACACTGTATGACCTAAAGGCACGGATAAACATGGATAGACGCTTTGTGACATTCGAAATAGAAGGGGAAATGGTGTACCAGGACTTTAAAAGTAAAATACAAAAGATAGAGGAAAATGAAGAAGTCCGAAAAATATGCAAGATAACCCAGGAAAAAGAAGATGCATCAACAATAGGGCATCAAAGCAAAAAGGAGGGGTTAATGCGACAGTGCGAGAAGCAGGGGCACTGCCGAATGAATGAAGGAGGAAATGGACAAGAAACAAGTAAAGGGGAAATCTTAAATATAACGAACGAATATCAAAGAAAAATAAAAAATGAAACAGAGGAAAAATTAAACAAAAACAAAAAATTAAAAAACAAAAATGAAAATATAATAAATAAGGAAATAAATTTAAGACCTGAGGGAGTCAAAACAGGAGATAAAGAAACAAAGGACATGGAAAGAAGAGCTGCAGCTGAGATTAAGAGCAAACCAAAATATAAACAAGGTAAGGCCGAAATAGTGCCAAAAAGGGGAAATAATGTGAGTGGAAAAATAATAAATAAGAAAATAAATATAAATAAAAGTATAAACGTCGCGTCGAAACAATTAAAAGGGGGGAACAACGAGGTTAAAATGAATAACCAACAAGTAGCTCGGAAGCCCATGACTAAGACTTTAGATTCTGGAGAGATAACCCAAAGGAAAGAAATTGAAATTAAAGAAAGAAAAAAGAAAAACCCATTTACTAGTTCAAGAGTTCGAAAGTCAATTAAAATGAGAGCCAATCCAAATACGAGAAGAACCTTCATTTCATTACAAGTCAAAAACAGAAAAATAAAAGGTAGATTTAAGGAGAATAAGGGAAAGTTAAGAAATTGGAAAAGGAGAAAGAAGAAAAAGAAAGATAAAGATCGACGGATAATAACAAAAAATTTTGAAGAATAAAGGATAATAAGGCAAGGTAAATAAAAAATGATCCATCAGTGACATAGGGAGTAACGGTTAAGTAATAAAAATAAAAATGTAAAATAAATCTAAGTAGTAGATTAAAGCAGTAACATAATCCAAATACATAGGACAAATAATATAAAATCAGTATTAAATGTGAAAGAAAAAGCCATATGTTAAATGAACGGGATTCATTGAATTTATTAAAGTAAAGGTTGTGTTAAACAACAATGAATGTGTAAAATAAGGATTACAATATACAATATTGTATAGTTAATATAAACTTGAAATAAGATTAAATAAAAAAGAATGTGACTAAGGACAGGAGTAATAAATGAGTAAATAGCATGTGAAGTGACTAATGTGACAATGATATATATGAGTGAAAGGGACAGGAGAGTAAATTGTGAACTTTAGTAAAATTAATTAAGTTATGAAGATGAATAGGAATAGTAGATTAATGAAAGGAATATGAAAATTTTAATATAAACTAGTATAAGTGTTAATGTTACTTTTCACAAATATGTTATTAATTATGTTTATCTGTTTCAAGGGAGAGAAGAACCAAAATTTTCATATATTTAAAAAGGGGGGAATTTTGCAGCGGCCAGAATGTCCGATGCAAAGAATCTGGGTAATTGTACAGAAAACCAGAATCAAACCTAACCGGGTTAAATAATTGACTAAATTTATATATAAAAATTTTAAAACATTATAATAATAATAATATTAAAACTAGGGTAAATAATAGTAAAATGAAGAAAATTAGAAATAACTTTAGACTTAAAAAACATAAATTATAAGCAATAAGAAAAATTATCACTTCAAAGTGGATAGCCTAAATTATGTAAACAAAAAAAGACGGTAATTGTGTAGTATAACAAACTAGGCCTAGATGCCGGCTATTAAAATAATTGTACTTAAAAATAATCAGGAATAAAGAATGTAAATTAAGATGTGAGGAAAGTAAATTAGGCCTAGCTACGGAAAATAGTATTTATGTAAAAGTAAAGATTAAATGTTAAAGTGTAATAGCCTAAGAAATTAGGTTATAATAGAAGAAGTCATATTTGATTTCGGAAAAATCCGCTTAGGGCATTGATTATAAATCTTGTCACTACGAAACGAAAGCGCTACAGTCGAACTTTGGATTAAGAATGTTAAAAAGTTAATTAAATTAAATGAGAAGAAATAAAGTCAAATATGTTATTAAATAAAAGGTAAAAATGCAAAGGACACATCAGAATACAGAAACGCCTTTTATAAAAAGGGAAACTAATCTTAGTTCAGAATTTCCGAACAAACAAAGTCAATTGCCATGGCAACGGCTTTCTGATTGGTCAAAAGTTGAAAAATGGATACTGGGACGTGGGAAGTTTGAAATTGGAGAAGACGGGCCTCACAAAAGGCACGCTATCCAGAATCAGAATGCATTAGGCTCTCAAAGCGAGCAGACGTGTTGTTGTACCATGCGATCAAGACAAGAAAAAATGTGCTAAAAACAGAGTAAAAAGTGCTACGATGGGATCAGGGGAAGGAAGATATATATGAGCAAGGGCTCATATATACCCAGAACAAAATTTCGACCACCAAAATGCAAAATTAAAGAAAATAAGAAGATTGACCGAAATTATGGAGAGACGCCTACCTACCAAGACCCTTGAAGCTTTAACAGGACCGACAGATGACAACATTAATGAAGATAAAAAGATTTCTACAGTACAAGGTTATATAATCAATTTAATTATTCTTTTTTAAATAACATTTTACTTCAAATTATATTAACTTAATTTCAAAATTAAATAAGATGGGAATAACCTAAGGGACTGATTAGTCAACTCTCTTAGGTTACCCAAATTTAAGTAATAAAGATTCAAAATTGACTTTCCATTCCCATCGCTGTGGGAATGTATGGATTAAGTATAAAGATGTATATCTTATATGGCTTTTTCTAAGTGAATTTCTAATGAATAACTTCCAAAGAAGTTAATTGTTCAAGGCCTAGCATAAAGGCATTACATAGTAATATTAAGTGTTTGAAAAAGAATCAGATTTTAAAATATGTTAAATTTAACTCTACTAATCAAAATTATATACAAAATTAATTATGGTAACTTTGATAATTTAAATTATATGTAAAATTAATGATAATAAGAAAATTTAAAAACAGAAGGAGATAATAATGTTTAGTTAAATGGCAAGTTGTATGAAATTTTGAAAAAATAATTAGTCAAGAAAATCCTGTGAAATTAAATAAAAACAATAATAATTAATTTGAACCTTGGAACAAATAAATAAAAATGTATATTTTCCAATTAGCTGTGTTTTCATTCTAGATAAGATAAGTTCACTAGGTATCCAGGTATAGTCTTTAAATCACAAGTGTCTCTCAAAGATTCCACTACCCGAAAAGGAGCTTGAACAGGGCTTATCGGAGGCTAATTGGTTTTATCAAAAATTCAGGGGTTGGTTCCTCTGAGAGGTTTATTCCTTGAGGCACAGGTCTATGAAATTAGGTTCGTAGTCAATGGATAAACCATTACTTTCTTACTGACTTAGCAATTGAGGAAGAGAAATAAACAACGGCAAAGGTTATAAAAAGTAAGTCGGTAAGACCAGGTTTCAGTCCCAATCTCTGAAATACCTTGCACTTACTTTTGTAGCCTTCATTGAAATATGACCCACTATCATAAACTCCTAAGCTCAAAGTTTTAATTCCTACATAAACATTTTTGGGCACTAAGTCCACACAACGCTATTGAACGACTCATTAGCATATTGAGTTTTACCGTGTGAACACCTTTGTAATAAAATTGGTTCTGGAAGATCTTTAAAAACTGGTTTAATTACCCCCATTATTGCACCAGCAATACTTCTTTCATGCTTGTAATTTCCCTCATCATTATTTTGAAGAAATCTTTTGTATTTACACCAGGTATCTGGCGTAGAAGGACATAAACATTGACATGGGTGTTCATCTGTTGACAGCTTGTGAAAATATATTGCCCAAATTGCTTGTTGCATATTTTTGACAGAGTCTAGATTTTTTCTTATTGCGTTACCATAGTAGGTTTGCAATTGGTCAATGGTAGCATCAGTTAACCTGGTTTCTTGTCCAATAGGCAGATTATCTGAAAGTTTTTTACTCTTCATTTCTTGTTTTATTTATCTTAGTCGGCTCCTAATCTTTTCTGTATGTGAGCAATACATTCCAGTTTAGTTATCTGAATATCAGCATAAGGTTTGGCTTCATAAACAGACTTGAAAGACTTGCTGTCACCATCACCTAGATACTGTGTATACATAACATTATACTTTTCAACAGACCGACTAAAGAGTTGACCCAACCAGAAATTAAGAAAAACTTAGTAGTTGAGGATAATTGAAATAACAAATAAATAGTGAAAGAAAACTAGTATGATTACAAATTTTACATCATTTTAAGAGGAAAATTCTGTAGATCAATTTAGGCAAATAAAAAAAAAAAATGTAGAACATTTTTTTTTTGCAAGGTCCGGATCCCCTTAAGCAATTTTCAGCTCTGGATTTTTAGCCCTCATACACGATTCAATTACTAATTTCATCGTCATCAGTGACACTGCAACAAATCATTTACTGCAACAGTTGCTGCAATACTGTGCATCCATTCTGCCAGTTAATAAAATGATACCACAAACTTAGCATTAGGTAAAAACAGGATACAAAACATTACAGCCTCACTCAATTTATTATTTACCCACACGTTTCAAGACGTTTTGAAGATCATCCATCTTGCAAAGCAAATACATACTACAATATGACAATAGTAGTACGGTATGGAAGGAAATATGTTATACCATAGATTTCCCTAGCACATTGGAAACGATGTAAATATCTCATATATATCTTGCACACATTTTCAATCATACAAAGTAATTTTTTATTCATACAAACTAGTTCATATAGATTTGTTTTTACTTGTAATTGGTTATATTTCAAGTTAATACTTTTTTTTCAAATATTTGTTCCTTAAATAAATTTGTTTAAAGTGATGTCTGATCGAATTCGAACTGAATTATTACATGTTTAATCTCCAGCAGTTTATCACTGAGCCAACTTTCTCGTTGCTACAAATTTACGACTTGAAGATGTATTTGAAAGATATATGGAACTTCCAACAATGAAGTGAGTACAACAGATGGCTAGAATGAGAAACTATAGATCACCATCGGTTTCATAAATTACAAAAAAGTGAATTATTAGTTACAAACAAAACATAGTAGTCCAACATAATAAACCGTATAGAGTAGGAAATTGAAAATTGCAAGGAAATTCGGTTTCTATTTTCTCACATAATATTGTGATTCGGTCACAAGTATAAAAATATTTATATTATTGTAATAAAACAAAATGTAACTCAAATTAAATTTTTCTTTGTTGACTTCAGTAGGAATTGACTTTGAATTTTTTTTTTTATATAATACATGTTTCATTTTAAATATTATGCAGATGAAACTTACACAGATAAAAATATAGAAAATATATGACTTAATATATCTTTTTAATATAACGTCCTAGAGTTTTCAATGGGTGTGTCGAAATATAACTGTTCTTTCGCTATAATCACTTTGTTCCAAGAACAGCTAACACCTGCTAAAACAAAACAACGATATATATTAAGGTGACAAGCTTTTTTACTTGCAATAAAAATCTGGTACATTACTTATTTTTGTTTATGTTCCTGGTTTCATGCTCTTCTTAGAACAAGTGAGAGAATACAGAAGAGATGATTTAAAAAATCTTTACGCTACAAATCTTCACATATGTAACAGAGCCACTTTATTAGTTATACGTCATCTTCCAGCAGTGCAAGGGTAATAAATTTCACTCCGTCTGTAATTAAACCATAAATTTTAATAAAACATACGAACGATACCAGACTGGGAACATATGTTACGTTTTGTCGTTCAGAGTAATTTATAGAGTTAAATTTTGCGATGCCTATTTTGGGCATGGGTTCTTCTTGATTGCATTTTACGGTAAAAAGTTCAATCTGTGGTTAAAAGGATTCCCTGGTGCTAAAGTACTCTGTTAGCTTTAAAGTCTGTACATAAAAAACGATTGGTACACTAAGATAAATTAAGGATAAAAAGAATGAAAATAGGTAGGATAAAATAAAATACAAAAGATTTATATTCCTTAACCAGACATATATAAATGTTCTTTAAGGCCTAATGCTTCAATAACATTTATTAAAAGTAAGCACTACGGTGGTTCACTATCATGCAAATGAAAAGAGCCACAGTAATAGAGCTGCGACCTGTTTAATCCATTTACAGTAAATACACTGACATCAATAGAACTGTTTGATGTCTCGTTCAGTTCAATACATCGTCATTTCTTTTCCTCTCAATGTACAGTGATACTTTATCATTCATTGTGGCGTAAATGCAATGCTTTCAGTCACTTGTGATTACTCTGCTACGAAAGCACAAAAGTGATCCCGTAAAGTAATCGAAACCGCAAAACCTGAAAGCAAACGTTAATACAATTGATACTCGATTGTCGACAGAGTGGGGTATCACTGCGAGATACATGCGATATTCAATGCCATACGTCACAACCACTATGACGTCATAGTGTCCCCTCATTATTACGTCCTCTACTATATTGATCCCTTTACACCTACAGCATACGATATGCCCCTCACTGTCACCGAAATGTACGTCTTCTCCTGGTTCCGGGCGTGAACCATGATCCTCCCCTACATCCCAGACGAAGGGTCTCACGCCTACTTGCTATAACTTATCCATCAAAGACTTATTTATTTGAACCGATAGCCATAGATTTTACCATAAATGTCATGTTAGCCTATGATGTTTCTGTTCTTAGGAGCCGTCCTTTATTTTGGTAATAAAAGAGCCTTTACCCCTCAGTTAACGATTTTGTCGTTGACATTAACCAATATTATAATATTTTTATAATTTATTTTGCTATGGAGTTATATAGTTGAAACAACTTTTGGCAAGATTATGACGATTGCTTAACCAACGACTATAATTATGAAGCGATTAAAAAAAAAAATGATTCCCAACACAACCAAATATTTTGGAAAAGTCTTCAGTCATTGTTTGTATATTTGTATGTTCCCCACACCTAACAAAATAAATCAGTGATGGGAAGTGATTTGCAAACTTGTGATTTAGTCACTGTTATTAGCAAATCACTGTTTGGTTGCAAAATGAAGTACAGTAGTAGGTTCTTGGTTAACTACACTATGACGAAGTGGCAAATCACGCCTCCCGTGAAGCGGGCCCAAACTGTTTATATTTGTCACAGCCAAATAGACGAACTAAGATCGTCTATTGTAATCTGTATTTGCGTATGCGGGGGGGCGGGGTTAGGGTCGCATTGTCAGTCACTGATTTGACAATCCTTACGGAGCGAAATAAGTTGGAAATTAGAACCTTTTTTTTACTGTGAAACCAATAATTTTTTTCATTTCAGTCGATTATTTGTAGGGGTCATTTTTAGTATATACTACAATACGTACAGTCCTTGCCTGAAAGTGAAACGACTGGAGTGAATAAAAAAACACCAAGAGACGAAGTCGGAACGTTATTTGGACATTGTTTACTGAGGATGAAAATAATAAGGAAAATCAAATGGCATTTATAACATTTGTAAAAGTAAGTTTACTTTCAAAACTTCAAAATCCAATTTAAAAAGACACATGACCTCAAAGCACCCTACAGTTTCAATAACCTTTTCCATTCCTGTTTCACAACCTCAATTAACTTCGGCACAAGAAGAATCAATGTCAAGTAACTATAAGTTATACTTATATTACAACCACCAATAATATAAAAAATATATATAATAGGCAAAATATCACGAAAAGTTTTATATTTCATTATAGAAACAGTATTTCTATTGTAACGGTTATAATGTATATGAATTATATTGAGCTACATGATATATCAAATAATAAAAAAAAGTACAAACTATAAAAAAATATTTTATTTAATATTTATGAAAACACAAAAATGTTTTGCGAACGTTTTTAGTCTCACTATTTTTACACAAATTTCAAAAAAATTTTTAATACCTTACACACTCTCTCCCTCCATCCCTCCCTCTCTCTCCACCTCTTATTTTCCCCCTCTCTATACCTCCTTTCCCCTATCTCTCTTTCTCTCTCTCTCTCTCCCTCCCTCTCTCTCTCTCTCTCTCTCTCTCTCTCTCTGTCTCTCTCTCTCTCTCTCTCGTTTGATTCATACTCCGATTGAGTCTGAAATTTTAAAATATTATATTTGCAAATATTTTTTCAGTAATTAAATTAAAAAAACATATTTTAGATTTATAATAAATTAATTACATATTAAAGTCTTTCCAATATTTGATATCTAATATTCTTATTTGACAAATATTTTGTTATATTTTAAGTAAAGTTATAAAATAATTTTTCTTCTATGTAGTAAAATATAAAACATCAAAAGCAATGAGTAAAGACATGTGAAATAAAATAACACAAGGTTTTATAAATATTGTTCTCATTTTAGCTGCTAAATGTTCAAGGAAAAACCTTCAGCTTGTTAAAATAGTTGTTAACGCAACTATTAATTAATATAAAGCAATTATACTGACTTGGCCAACTGAAATATCATTACCTAAACTCAATATCTAATGGCAACTGACATATCATTACCTAACCTCAATCTCTAATGGCAACTGACATATCATTACCTAACCTCAATATCTAATGGCAACTGACATATTATTACCTAAACTCAATATTTAATGGCAACTGACATATCATTACCTAACCTCAATATCTAATGGCAACTAACATATCATTACCTAAGCACAATAACTAATAGTACTGACATATTATTACCTAACCTCAATATCTAATGGCAACTGACATATCATTACCTAGCCTCAATATCTAATGGTAACTAACATATTATTACCTAACTTCAATATCTAATGGCAATTGACATATCATTACCTAACCTCATTATCTAACGGCAATTGACATATTATTACCTAACCTCAATATCTAATGACAACTGACATATCATTATCTAACCTCAATATCTAATGGCAACTGACATATCATTACCTAACCTCAATATCTAATGACAAATGACATATCATTACCTAACCTCAATATCTAATGGCAACTGACAAACACAGTTAAAAATTACAAACACGGTTAAATAATGTTATTTCAAAGTAGCTTGTACAGTTTGACCTGTAAGTGTGAAATGACTATAAGTCATATCCCACACTGTTAGAAATATAAACACACTCCAGACGAGTTTTTTTATCCAACCAATTTTTTACTACTTACCTTTCTTACTTTATTCCATATGTGAGTGTATTTGCAGCCCAAATCTTGAGCCATGGAATATGAGTATTTTCAGTTTAGTGTAACGCACATATTCGTATTATTTCTGTAACATTACTACGTGGTTGGTTTAACCCATTTAATCGTATCCAAATCTAGGGAAATACCAGGCGATGAATTTTATTTTATATACATGTAATGTTGGTTATATTTTACTACAAAATTATAAAAATAAGATCATTTATGCAACCCAAATTTCATTTTGTAGGTGTTTACAGTGGACTACATACAGTGGAGAATGTAGTATACGATGTAGCTTATATGCAACCAGGTCATGATGAGATAAATTGTTTCAATTAATTAACAAAATATACTAAATGAACTGTTTGAACTGAACTGAATGAAAGAAATAAAAATATCGAGTAATAATTAAGCAATTTCATTGGCACGTAAAATATATTATTATATATCATATATAGAAAAGTAATTAAAAATAAATTATTCGTAGTTAGAAGTATGTGATATTACTCACAAATATGCAACTAAACTAAATACAATTTTATTGCATCGGCAAGAAAATTTTTATAGCAGATAAACTTTCTTCGCGACACTTTTTCAAAACTCTCAAACTACCCACACTTGGAAATCGGTAAAAAAAACCTAACACCTGTATTTATATTTAAAAACTTTGCTACACAAACACTCTTTGTCAATTGAAATATTACATTTAAAAAAAATAAATGCTGTTTATGAGCCCGTTGGCATTTCACCACAAACGATACTCAACCCAGGTGTTTATATATCGGCACAGAAATACAACCCTGTGGTATCTGATATTACCATTTCTATTATATAGTCATTCTTTATACGTTGGAATGCATTTGCTACTTTTAAACCTTTTGTATTCTTTTTTAGTCAGGCACTTTGATTCTTTCCCCATGCTATTCGTCCATTTACCACCATCATGCCAAATCGTTTTCCCACACAGCGCCACCCGTTAATGTTCAGGTTTCGGCCCAGCACAATGTTGCCCCATACAAATTATTCCGCTAATCGCTTCCTTCTTTGCCTCGAGACTTGCTCACAAAACATTTCCTCTTGTACAGTTACCTGGTCTCTAGCTTTGTTCATGCACCTAATCTATCTTATATTTATGTTATGTTAGTTATAGTTAGGTATGAAGAACATATCTTCATCCAAATCGTCATTAATATCATCGTCATCGGTGTTACAGTCAGGTACAGTCCTCTAGAAGGAATTGTGATATCCGTGCGATATCGTCTGCCCTATCGCCTATCCGTTCGTCAGCCGAACAGAGCGTCACCATTTTTGTTTCTCCTCCGTCATTGTCATTATATAATTAGAGGATATAATATAAACTCTCTAAATTTATATTAAATTTCAATACTCGAATCTCCAAAATACACCTCTTAAGTTATACAGGCCTACTTTAAAAGACACCTCCGTCTATATCTTACTATATGGCATTAATACATTTTGCTATATCGCATTAGAAGTTGTTAAATAAAAATACTTTCCAAACACACTGTATCCTTTTTAACATTACACATCCTCGACACCATATTTACGTAGAGCCGTGGGTTTGATGTATGGCCAAGAACAATGACTTTTCCCTTTCTTGTCATAAACAGCTGACTCCGTAATCACGAATCGTTAGAGCCTTCTTTTGTTTGAACGCTGCCAACGTGTCACCGCTTTCACCAAGTTTAATATATTTGCTTGCGCTGTATTGTTGACTTAGTGTTTGTATTCATGCACATAATAAATAACTCAACTGAGATAAAATTTGGATAGACTTATCGCGCATGCGTGCGTGCGTTTGCCTGCTCGTGTGCAACAAAATTTTAAAAACACCAAATAAAAACATTCATGTTATTAGATCTGAACAAATAGGAATCCGTAGTCAAAATATTGTGTTGTTTAAATTTAAGGGAAGAAAAGACCGTTACAAACAGATGAAGATTAAAACGAGAAGTAATGTTAGCGTACTAATGTAGCCTCGGTTCTTGATCACACACCGACATCTACACATGGGAATAGTAAACTCATTACTGTTAAATCAGTACCTTGTTGCTCCTTAGCAAGTAGAAGACCCGTAGCAACCCTCGAAGAGAGTAAACAAGTATTGTGTGGACCATGTAACCGTGTACCTGGTCTCGAGAGATCGCAGTAGGTGAAACAAAAGGTAGAAGGCTAGTTTAAATATTTTCCTACAAACATGATAAAGACTATCAAAAAACTGACGTGCATGTGAAGATTGATATTAAATAGATTCAAATAGATTCATTACTTGTGGACATATCGGATGCAGGAGCTGTTGAAATATAGGATATAGGATTTCAATATGTTATATGTTTTTAGAAGTGGTAGTATACAAGAAATCTTTTGTTTTCTATCACGGCCAAGTTCACGGTAACGCGATTCACAATATACGAGCCCTCGATGTGTACAGAGAACAACGAAGTTTGAGTATTAGAGTATATTATAGTCCTACAAATAGCCAACATTTATACATATATATATATATATATATATATATATATATATATATATATATATATATATATATATATGTATCACTTTCACTTATGTACTTAAACAAGCATCTTACTTGGTATTTATGCGAGCTAACTTTCAATGGCTGGTCGTGCCGTCATCCTCGGGCATACTGAACAGGGTTGTTGTGGACTGCGAGCTGAGTGGATCTCCCGTTGACCTTGGTGTACCGTTATGTTAAGGTCAACGGGAAATCCACTCAGCTCGCAGTCCACAACAACCCTGTTCAGTATGCCGGAGGATGACGGCACGACCAGCCATTGAAAGTTAGCTCGCATAAATACCAAGTAAGATTCTTGTTTAAGTACATAAGTGAAAGTGATAAGTGTATACAAGAAAACAGTGTTGCATAACTACAAATATATATATATATATATATATACATTCAGGGGATGAGAATTTTGCTGGTACAACTGAAAACATGATTGGCAGTCAACTAACTGCTCTAGCGACGGTCCGGTGAAACAATTCCCAGAATGAAAGGATAAATTTTGAAACAATTCCGCTACATGCAATCTTTGTGCCGTTCCTGCTATTTTGTGTTACGATAAATATAAAACATGGAATAACGACAAATTCAATTAATGATTCTAATTGCTTCAGTGTAGAGCCTATTGCAATAGTTGAGCGTTTTTCTCAAACTGAGAAACAAAATATTCACGTTTCCCGTCCTAAGATGGTTGTGGGAGGAGGAAGGAGAAAATCCTTAAATGGGAGGAGTAGATCGTCCTAATTATTATGTAAATGAATATAGGATACATAATCAACACAACCATAATTAGAAATAAGAAGCGGTATTGGACTATATATCTTGGCTACATGATATTGCTACACAAAGTGAAGCTCGAGGAACAAATAAAAAAAATCAGTAAACTTAACAGTCACCATGAAGTTTTTCAGTAGTATCTCTAGACGTGCGGATGCGTGATGAAAGTAGTTGGAGGGACTATAGACTTACACCGGGTTCTTCAAACGTTTCTAAAGCACTGTGATTAGACGAGTGAAATAATTTCGTCCACAAAATTATGCAGAAAAATGTACGTAAGATGGGAGCAAAATAAAACATCCGCATTGTTCTAACAATATGGTAAGTGTGGGCTGTGTGTTGACTGCCCTGAAGATTAACACAGCTCTAAATTATTCTACTCATAATGTTGTTAAACAATTATTGTCTTTTTTATCTCAATTATTGAAAATATAGATTTTTTATTTTGACGATTCTGCCCTTTCTAGATACTAGCGTAACCACGTGGATACCAGTAAACTATTGATAAGAAAATTTAAAAAATGATGTTTGATAGTATATTTAATCAAACTAAAGGAATTTCGCTTAAGAAACTCAAATGTTTCTACAAAACTCTACCCCTTACAGTTGAGAGTTTAAATGTCTACACATATATTTTTCAAATTCGTATAGATGTGTTGTCAGAGACTTTGTTCCAATAATGATTGTGTTTATTAGACTCTCTATTGAAACAATATAGGTTAGTCACTCAGCCATGCTACGCAGGACTCCATTTTAATAACATGTAACCTTAAGAAGTTTACGAGGAAACTCCTGTCTAATCTACCTACACATAGGCTAACCTTCATATGCAATACACCACTCCTGTTACATCAAATACCGAGGGAGATTTGTACCTTCCGTGGTTCTATGTGTATCTGTGATAATTTTTATCTTCCCTTCGGTCTAATCTGTAAACACTGCCATACAGAGAGTAGATGCACTTCAAACATGCTGCCTTACATGAGTATCACCTTTTTTTATCCTTCACTATTTCCTTAATCCTAAACAAGGGAGTTATATATCTTCTCCCTAAGCCTACCAACATTCACACTCTTCCTTCGGAACCTGATTGTTAGTTGAGAACAATTTAATCGTCAGTACTGAAATCATATTTACATTGTATATTTATTATAAGGATGTGGTTAAAACCTTTAACTGCCCTGTGTATCAATATGGAGGGCACTTACATGGAGGTGTTCATAGACAAAGATTAAAGAAATTTTTGCCTGCACTCATTTCCTTCAAGCCAGCCTTCTACCAGACTCATTTCCTACTAGACCGTCTTCTACCGGACAACCATATCCTTCCAGGCATTCTTCTACCGGACAGTTAATTCCTGTTAAATAATATGCTACCGGAGAGTCATTTCTTTGTAGGTAGTCTTCTACCGGACAGTCATTTCCTCCTAGGCAGGCTTTACCCGGCACTCATTTCCTTCTAGATAATCTTCTACCAGACAGTCTTTTCTTCTAGGCAGGCTTAACCCGGACAGTCATTTCCTTCTAGATAATCTTCTACCGTACAGTCATTTCCTTTTAGGCAGCCTTCTACCAGACTCTTTACCTTCTAGACCAGGGGTTCCCATACTTTTTTGTACCACGCCCCTCTCTGGTTATTTGGAGACCCCCCACGCCCCCCTACACAATATCAGCTTTCCATTTTGCAATACCCTATTTCCACGGTGCCGTACACACCAACTCCTACTTGTACAAGTACATGAACTTGTACAACTATATGCCTACTTGATACGGTGAGTAGGTAGATTTTTTAGTTCACTGTTGAATGCAGTAACGCAGAATGGAAAGATTCAATAATTGTACGTATGATGAAAATTAAAAAAAGTATTACATGAAAAACGAATATAATTACTGATACAAAATTTAACATTGTAACACAGATACATTTTCAATTTAAGGAAGGTGAAACAATAGGCCTACCTTCTTTCAAAAACATAAAATGTAATTTAGTAAGATGGGTGCGCTTGCATGTTCTGAATAAGTTGACAGATCCTGGGTTGAGTTTCAGACAAAGGACAGCGTGGGTCACTTCCGACATCAAGTTTGTTGCGGTATTTGGTTTTTATCGCCACAAGAGTTGAAAACGCTTTCTCGCACATGTATGTTGTTGAAAAAGGCAAGTACATCCGAACAGCTTTCTCTGAAACACTGGGGTAAACTTTTAAGTACTTTAACCAAAATGAGGGCTTGTTCATTTGTTCGAAATCGTATTTTGCAGCAGAGTCATTTTTTTATTTATATTCCCTCCTCTTGCAACTCTTCTGGCAGCAGCTGTATGTCCATGTGAAACGGGTCGGTTGATAGTTTGTAAAACTCCTGACAAGTTAGGAAAGTACTTGCTGAACTCCTCCTTGAGGTTCTTTAAATGGTCAATTATCAAGTTTTTCAAAAGCGGTCCTTCAAAAACGTCCTCAAAACATGCTTCTTCTAAGACCGATACTACTTTGCTGAAACTGGAACAGTTGCTGGGGCTCATTGACACCTTACGTATCCAAAGTTGTAGTTTCTCAACGTACATCTTGATGGCATCCTGATGTGTTACTATATTTGAGTCTGTACCTTGTAGTCTCAAGTTTAGGTTGTTTAATGTGTCAAAAAAGTCTGATAAATAGGCCAAAATCTTGGTTACTGGGTTTTTTGAGCTCTGCACTAAGCTCGTTTTATTTCTGCTCTGCCAAAAACGTAATAACTTCATCACGGAGCTCAAATAGTCTTCCCAACATATTGCCTTTTGATAGCCATCGTACTTCTGTATGAAATAGCATCGATTTGTGGTCACTTCCTAAATCTTCATAGAGAACTTTAAGCAGTCGAGTATTTAATGCACTGTTCTTAACGTAGTTGACTACTTTAATACATAGCTTTAAAATAGTAACATAACGTTAAAAGCGTTTTTGCTACCAAAGCTTGGCGGTGAGTAAAACTATAAATCCAAACCACATCAGCATTTTTTCTATTTGACCAACTACACAAAGCCTGAATGAGAACCCAGCATTCAAGGAGTACCATCTGTGCATACACCAATAAGTTTTTGACAAGAAAGTTAGTGTATCTTAAAAAAATCTGATACTGCTTCCATCACATCTACAGCTTTAGTAGTGGTCAACAGCTCAGTAGAAAACATCAGTTCATCCTTCATTCTTTCATTTTCAATGTAACGAACATATACAATCAAATGAGAACATTGTGTCTGTACTCTCGTCAAGCTGGGTTTTTAATGTCCTCGGCCATATCATCAATTCGGCGTTTTACGGTGTTGTCTGAAAGTGGTGTTTGCGATAGCTTTTGCCTACTATCAGTTCCAAGGAAAAAATTGGCTGCTTTTAAAAGCCACGGTTTAACAAGCGTTTCGCCAATAGTGTGACTTTTCTTTTCCTTAGCAATAACAAGAGATAATTCATAGGAAGCTTCAAGCACTTTTAGAGATGACTGAGCAGCAGATCCAGTGCTATCTAACTTCATGCGCTTTAAATTCTTAGATTTTGCAGCAAAACACTCTTTAGGTTTGTCCTTTAAAGAGGCATGTTTGGTTGACAAATGTCTCAGAAGACGATTAGGCCTCATCGCGTCATTGCTTAATACTTCATAGCAAATAACGCACTGAGGGTGATCAACATTATCTTTTAGAAAGGAAACAACCCCATATTGAATATAATCGTCAATATACTTGCGTTTCTTTGCTTCACACAGAACTCACACAACACAAAAACAATAACTCCAATTCAAACGTCGCAGCAATTATAGAACACCCACAATATAGCCAACATGCTGACTGATAATTCACGGAAAGTACTGTGCCAGAACGGACTAGTTAAAACGCAAGCACTGAACAAACTGCATTGGATTGAAGATCACTAGCACTCACGCCAAGGCCAAACGGAGGTATCGGTACACACACCATACAACTTTATTGAAACTTTACAAAAACAATTATGGAAACTTAGAAAGACTTTATTTCAAAGATCTAAAGAAATTATTTTTGTAATTTTTTTATTTATTTCATTTGGGTGTCACGACCCCCTGGACTTTCTCCACGCCCGCCCTGGGGGGCGCGCCCCCCAGTTTGGGAACCCCTGTTCTAGACAGTTTTATACTGGACAGACATTTCCTTCTAGACAGTCTTATACCGGACAGTCATTTCCTTCTAGGCAGGCTTTTACTGGACAGACATTTCCTTTTAGGCAGCCTTCTACCGAACTCATTTCCTTCTAGGGAGTATTATCCTGGACAGACATTTCCTTCTAGACAGTCTTATACCGGACAGTCATTTCTTTCTAGGCAGGCTTTTACTGGACAGACATTTCCTTTTAGGCAGCCTTCTACCGAACTCATTTCCTTCTAGGGAGTATTATACTGGACAGACATTTCCTTCTAAACAGTTTTCTACCGGACAGTCATTTCCTTCTAGATAATCTTCTACCGGACAGACATTTCCTTCTAGGCAACCTTCCACCAGACTCATTTCCTTCCAGGCAGTCTTGTACCAGACAGTAATTTCCATCTAGATAAACTTCTACCAGTCAGTCATTTCTTCCCAGCCAGCCTTCTACCAGTCAGTCATTTCTTTCTAGGCGGCCTTCTACTGGACAGTCATTTCCTTATAGGTAGTCTTTTACCGGACAGTCATTTCCTGCCAGGCAGTCTTCTACCGAAAAGTTATTTCCTTTTAAATATTCTTCTACTGGATAGTCATTTCCTCCTAGGTAACCTTCTACCAGACAGTCATTTCCTTCTAAGCAGCCTTCTAAGCGTTAGTCATTTCCTTCTACGCAGCCCTCTACCGGACACTCATATCTGTCTTTTTTCCCTATAATTTCATATAGTACATCTTTAAGCAATTTTTAGCTCAGGAGTTTTAGCTCTTATACACTTTTCAATGACCTATTTCATCATCATCAGTGACATTGCTACAAATTATCTACTGCTACAGTTGCCTGCAATACTGTGCATCCATTCTCCCATTGAATAAAATGATACCACAAACTTAGCATTGGGTACAAACAGGATATAACGCATTCCAGCCTCACTCAATTTATTATTTACTCACACGTTTCAAATCGTTTTGAAGATCATCCATCTTTCAAAGCAAAATCGTACTACAATATAACAAATAGTAGTACGGTATGGAAGGAAATATTTTACACCATAGATTTAACGTTCCCCTAGCTCAATGAAAAAGATGCCAATATATTTACGTCAAGCCATGGTCATTCAATTTCTTCTATCAACTCACGCTCTCCTTATATATATCTTGTACACAATTTCAATCGTACAAAATACTTTTTTATTCATACAAACTAGTTCAAATACTTTTTATTAACCTGTAATGGTTGAATACAACAGATGGCTAGAATGAGAAATTATAGATCAATATCCGTTTCATAAATTAGAAACAAAAAAAAAGAGTGAATAAATGGTTACAAACAAAACATCGAAGTTCAACACAATAAACGGTATAGAGCAGGAAATTGAACATTGCAATAAAATTCGGTTTCTATTTTCTCACATAATATTGTAATTCTGTCACAAGTATAAAAATATTTATATTATTGTAATTATAAAATAAAAAGTAACTCAAATTAATTTTTATTTGTTGACCTCAGTAGGAAATTACTTTGAACTTTACTTAATATAATACTTGTCAGACACTTTGTTGCAATAATGATAGTGTTTATAGACTATATTGAAACAATATAGGTTAGTTACAGATCGCGGTTAGTCGCAACTTTTAGGAAGAATTAGGTGGTAATTGTATGGTTTGATGCGCCTTTCTGTCACCCAGCCATGCTACGAAGGACTCCATTTTAATAACCTGTAACCTTAAGAGTTTACGAGGAAACTCCTGTCTAATCTACCTACACATAGGCTAACCTTAAAATGCAATAAGCCACTCCTGTTACATCAAATACCGAGGGAGATTTGTACCTTCCTTGGTTCTATGTGTATGTGTGATAATTTTTATCTTCCTTTCGGTCTAACCTGTAAACACTGCCATACAGAGAGTAGAGGCACTTCAGCCATACAGCCCTACATGAGTATCACCTTTTATATCCTTCATTATTTCCTAAATCCTATACAAGGGAGTTCTATATCTTCTCCCTAAGCCTACCAATATTCACATTCTTCCTTCGGAACCTGATTGTTAGTTGAGAACAATTTAATCGTCAATACTGAAATCATATTTACATTGTAGATTTATTATAAGGATGTGATTAAAACCGTCAACTGTTCTGTGTATCCATATGGATGGCACTTATATGGAGGCGTTCATGGACACAGATTAAAAGAATGTTTGCTTGATTATTAAGAGTTTCCTGGTTTATCTATATTAGGTTCCTCTCAAAGAGCCACGCTTTACTTTATATTTATTTGGCAGTTGAATTTGTTAGTTATTGTAATACTTGTAAGTTTTATTGAGGGGTTGATTGTTGGTTAACAAAACCATGGACATATAGAATATGTAAATGTATCAACATTTGTATAAAGCTTTTAAATATTAATTTACCTATTTGTAACTATAGCATATAAACTGTTATGACTCTAGAATAGGTGATAGTTTGACAAACTATCTCTGTAGCTATTTGTGGTCTTGTTAGATAACCGTAGGCACGTTAGGAATCAATGAAGTAATTTTCGGTGTCTAGAAGGAAAATCTTCACACATACATTTGTCACATAAAAAGTAGATGTATTTGAATAATTTTTTTTTATGTAATGAGCTTAATATGGAGGGCAAATATATGGAAATGTCTATGGACATAGATTAAAGGAATGTTTCCTAGACCAGTAAGAGTTTCCTTGTTGATCATTATTAGGTTATTCTTAAAGAGCCAAGCTTCACTTTACATTTCTTTGGCAGTTGAATTTGTTAGTTATTGTAATACTTATAAGTTTTATTCTGAGGATGTTTGTTGCACAAAAAAATAATGAACTTAAGCGAAGTGTAATTTTCGGTGTCTAGAAGGAAAATCTTCAGACATACAATTGTCACATAAAAAGTAGATGTTTTGGAATATTTTTGTTTGATATAATAAGCAAGAATTTGGATATATATATATATATATATATATATATAGATATATATATATATATATATGTACTTACTTCGAAATGTAAGGGTTATTTATTTACGATATTATTAATATTTGGAATATTTTATTAGTCAGATTACTGTGTTTTCAATGATATATATATATATATATATATATATATATATATATATATATATACATTCATATTGTTTTTTCCATGAAGATAATTTATAAAATAACTATAAAAACAAAGTGCTCTAATAAAATTCTTTTATGTAGTGCTCGCTATTAAAATCTCTGCTGTTTTGACGAAATGAAACATATTTCATATAGTAGCTCTATTACCCAATAAAGTCTTAGCGGTGTTTATAAATTAATGAAAAATACAATATAACCCAATAGAAGTGCATTGAATTCCATATGTGGCAGCCCATTGCCTTTCAATTAGCCTTATTAGTGGCCTCGTACTTCAAACCTAGTCCCTATGGACTGCAATTAAAGTTGTCACGTGGCAACAAACTATTTGAAAGCCAATTTGACCCGTCAATATATTTTATAGATCTCGCCAACACAAACAGGTTTTATCCATTAGTTATTGGATAAGTGATAAATGAGTTTATAGCACTGGGCAAAGATTTTGGAAGACGGTTTGACCTTTCATTGGACACACAATACTTCTGTCAACAAATATTTTCCCATTATATGTGTGTAATCGTTAGATAGTTATTTGTCAAATATATTCCCCTACACCAATTATATAAAAAATATGACCTATCATAATTATCAGAAAATTATAATGGAATAATTTAAAACATATAACTTATAAGACCATAATCTTATAGTGAAATATGTACGAGTTAAAAGCTACTAATAAAGACAAAATTTTGAATTTGTCAAAGTAATTTTATGTATTGTATTATTATTTACAAAAACATCAGTTGCACTCAACTTACACATGGTAATGGTATAAGTAGTGCAACAAGAATAAGTATACTTAATTTAAAATAAAACACGTATTATTAATTTACAACTGTAAAATATTCTGTCCTTGGATAAATTCTGCAAAGAGAAACTAATTAGGAATGTCAAAATTAAGCGACATTTGGTAGGAATGGCAAACGTTTAACAGAAAATACTCACATTTTCCTTCATGTTGCTACAGTTGCACATTCCTAATAGTTGCGTAAAACAGCGGTTTCAAACCTGTGGTACGCGTACCCAATGGTTACGTAGAATCGTCGGGGAAGGGGGGTTTAATTACGAGAAAATATTTCTTGAATTTTGTAGTCCATTATGTTCGGTAAATGTTAATAATCTCTTAAACAATAGTTTATGACTATTGTTTAAGTGATTGAGAAAATATTACCAGTAATGGCGGACATCACTATTTAACACTTTAGATATGAAGCAAATACGTGGTTACACTAGTTGTTGAGAAGGTGGTTCTTGATCGTAAATTGCGTGGAGCTTGTAAGTTTGTGTGCGACTGAAAGCACAGAATATAATAACGATGGGACACATCTATTCCAGATTTAGGTGAAGAATACAAATGCAGGAATGGGTTTACGATTTTATGATAGGAAACTTTCGGGGAACCGTCTGTCTTATTGCGCACACAAAATTATCGTATACACACAACTTCATCTATTACCCATAATATTGCTCAATCCATTACTTACAAGGCAGTCAGGCAGCCACTCTTTGTCTTAACCACATTAAATTACCCTACATGGAATCTCTTTCGTTTTGTTTGTTTCCTATCATATAATATCGTTCCTGCGGGCTTACACGGATAGAAACTATGTCCACTTCAGACATATGAGATCATGCCATTATATCTCTGCTTTAGTGCATGCTTTATGTACCGGAGAACATCATACACAAGTAAGATGATAGGAATGAAAAGTAGTATAACAAGTAATAAATTTGTATTATGTTACATAGGTTTTCTTTATTTTATGCTTATCCCGGCAGGGGAATAACAAAATGTCTTAGATACGTTTCTATAAAAAAATATTTAGAATGAGCCATGTTGAATTTATTAGCTGTAGGTCCCCTGTGATAAGAGCTGCGACGAGGACCAAGAGGAAATCCAAATCTACGTGTTCTGTTAGTGTCCTGCATTAGAAGCAGCAAGAAGAGTGTGGTTTGACAGGTATGTACACCAGAAGGTATCAGAAAATTCAGCCTCCAGTAGATAATAGGGTTCTGCAGAGGTAGGTATCCACTAAGCTAATCCTGTGTAGGAATGGGAAGAGAGTACAAAGGCTGTAACTAAGTGTTCTACACCGATAAGGGTCCTACCAGTTTCTGATATTAATTCAAAATGTTGAATTATTAGATTGAGGTCCCCTATGTACAAGAGATGCGACGAGGACAAAGAGGAAAGCCAAATCCACGTGTTCTGTTGGTGCCTTACATTGGGAGCTGCAAGAAGAAACTGGTTTGGCTGGCTGGTATATACACCAGAAGGTACCAAGAGCATCAGCAACCGGTGGGTACTTGGATTTTGCAGAGGTAAGTATCCACCAAGCTAATCTTGTGGAATTTTTGGGAAGAGAGTACAATGGCTGTAGCTAACTGCTCTACACCGATAAGGACGCTCTGAGTTTCTAATAATAATACAAAATATTGAATTATTTGAATTTGTAGAGAGTAGACAGCATCATGTAATCCCAAAATTTGAAACTCGTTGGAAACTATATTGCCCCTTGCAAAAGGAAATTATAGTAATAGAGTATGACGTAGCTAATCATACTGCAGGACATCAAACAATTCTGATGAATGCGTCTTCAATGCATTAGTGCGTACATTCGAAGCAATCAATATACTTCACGAAATGCATAGAAAAATATATTTCCTACTAACGGCTCCTTTGCATTTATTGCTCCCGAGACATCTCCAGTTGGTGGTTCTGTAAGATGGTACGTAATATGAGTAGGAAAACTGAAACTTAGAATAAGTGAACTGAACATATTGCAGGCCAAGTTAGATAGATACTGGGATGTTTTTGGCATAGATGAAGAGTAAAAAAAGAGTAACCAGTGCAATCTAGATCAGACGGATGTAGAAAAATGTAAATTAAAATGGTCAAAGTTATATGTTCTAAACAGATACCATGGTGAACGTTTTTAAATCCAGTATCATATACAAGGATTATGAGGACGGAAAGCTGTAGAGACTGTGGACAGACGTAGCCATCAGGACAAACTACGAGGAAATTAGAATGGGTTCGAGTCATTCGAAGGAAGAAATATGTGATCTTAAATGACCTTATAAGTAGGTGGAAAAATACCATGTCTCCTTTCCATTCACTCTCTACACTATGCTATACCATTTGTATACTCTGTATAGTTTTGATTGAGCCCTGGAGACGGGCATTGTGTAGCCACCCCCAATAAACCCTCCCCGACTCGAGACCAGCCTACACCTGTTTCGTCAAACCATCCACTGGTTATAATAAAGCAATGATGATATTTCATTTATAAAAATTTTAATTTTCAAAAGTTACTTTGGTTCTATTGAAATGTATTAAAAAATAGTACAAAAGTCGACTATATTATATTTTAAAATTAACCGTTATATTCTCAGATTATGTTTATAATTCACAATTAATATCAATCAACAAGTAATAAAAATATGTCTCCACATATTGATTAATCAAGCGGGGATGCTCCCACAATATTCTTATTACTGGGCGACGTGTGAATAATATTTCTAAAGTGAGACTATGTTTTCCTTGTGTTGGGGCTCAGTAGAAAACCTCTGAGGATGACGTGGCAGGGTATGATGTCAGCGCTTCTCCCGATCAATGATTCTCACAGCTGCAAGGAAGTAATAAAGCTCAGTAAATAGAACTGTACGTTTCATTACATTTTCTGCCTTAGTGTCTTTACAATATTTTCCTCTGTGACGCGTTTCAGAATTACTTCATTTTTAAACACTAAATCGTACTCTTTATTAAAGCGAGTGCGATTTAGGTTTTGGAAATGAAGTCATTGGAGAAGGAGTCAACAGAGGAAAATATTGTTAAGTTGGGAAAGGCAGAAAAATGTAGTCAAATGTATATAAATATATCTAAGAGAAATGAAGATGAGTATGTTAGGAATTTCCAATTGAACCATGTTTAATTAATGATAATGTTCAAAATTCGTCATACAACATTATGACATAATGGTACGTTAATGTATTTGTAACCTTGACCCTTCGGGCGTACAATATTTGCCCCTCACAGTAATTATTTTTTGTTTTTAATTTCAATGTAAGATCAAAACTGGGGCTCAAAAGAAGCGTAATCTAAGATTTTGATAGCGAGGGGCTGGATTATTTACAACAATGCAATTTAACGCCAGAATATTTATTGCAACTAATTATTTGTTACAATACAACTTGCCCTCAATAATATACTTCAGATTTACATATATAGCTTACAAATACGTTCTAATCAAGATACAAGCACACAGGAGAGATCTGCATATTTAATGCAAACGTTTTTATTATATGGCTACTTTACAAAGAAACAAAGTGTCCAGTTAGGGTAGATGCAGAATCAGTACGTTTCCTAAGGTAATACTTTCGCGAGAAATGGAGACCACTCTTTCACTTCAGTAACCGGTTAGCTCACTTTACACAATTTATGTTTTGGCTTTGTTCAGCCAAACCTATCACAACCGATTACCTTGCACTTATTCGTAATATAACTGTGTTAAAAATAAAAAATTGAACACCCGGATTTAAGCTTCGTTTTTAAAGATACTTTGTTTTTATTTTTTAAAGGTAAACTAATTACATTTATATTAAAAATTATTTCGTTTGAAATGTAATTTATAAATACAAATGTTACTTAACCTCTTTAGTCCCGGGAACCAAATTGGAGATAATGATTAGATTTCTTGTTGATTAATGAACAAACACAAAGTAAGGAATGTAAAAATATAGATTTTATTGAGTTTTCATTTTTCATTTTTCCGGAAAATTTGGTACACATATGTGTACTTCCGCCTGGAGGACTACAACTCTGTCTTCCAGGGGGAGGTGCTCGCGATCAAACTATGTGCTGAGGAAATAATAGGGTCTGGCAGGAGGGGCAAGACCATCTGGATTTGCTCGGACAGTCAGGCAGCTCTGAAGGCTTTAGGTAAGGCTAGTACCAGCTCTAGGTTGGTGGCTGAGACTATGGCTTCTCTAGCAGAGCTGAGTAAGCATAATTCACTCAACCTAACCTGGATTCCAGGACATTCTGGCTGGATAGGGAATGAGAGAGCTGACGCCTTAGCAAAACAAGGGTGTATAACCCAAGGACCGTTGCTGAGGGCAGTGGGCATGCCGCCTCGGGAGGGGCGCAAGAGGATCACGGCACATATAGACAGGTTGTGCAGGGAAGAATGGAATGTAACCTTGGGGTGTAACAAATCCAAGGTACTGTGGGGTTACTCAGGAGATGTGTGGTGCAAAGAACTACTCTCCTTAAGTAGACATAAACTCAGAGCTACTGTAGAGCTGGTTACAGGACATGGGAATCTGAGGGGGTTCCAATACAAAATTGGAAAATCTAGGTTCCCTGTGTGCAAGAGATGCGACGAGGACCAAGAGGAAAGCCCAATCCACGTACTCTGTGAGTGTTCTGATTTGGGAGCTGCAAGGAGAAAGTGGTTTGGCTGGCAGGTATGTACACCAGAGGAAATCAGAAGATCTAGCATCAGGTGGGTACTTGATTTCTGCAAAGAGGGAGGTATCCACTAAGCTAGTCCTGTGGTAGGGATGGGAAGAGAGTACAAAGGCTACAGCTAAGTGCTCTACACCGATAAGGTCCCTCCGAGTTTTAGTAATAATAATAATGTGTACTTTAGGTTTTAGTTACATATTAATACGATCACAAGATTTTACATGTCAGACACTGAAACATTGATATACATCACATTATTACAATTACAAAGTATGAAAGACCTTCCACAGACTATATATTTACATAATTAACTTGTAAACACTCAACGAACAAATATTTTTTTTTTTAAATGAACTAAATTTAATTTTTTTCCGACTGCCCCAATTTTTTACTTACAGGGTTATTTGAAAAAAAACTGTAATTCTTCATCACACACAAATACAGCTTGTATTTAAGTAACATTTGTATTTATAAAAACAATATAGAAGGTGAAAGCATAATATACCTTTGTAGCAACACTTTTTATACAATTGTCTTTAAAACTAAACGTTCTTACTACAAATAATCCAACGAGATATGACAAAAGGTATTTTATTAATAAAACTTGCAGTGTTTGTGTTGTTCGTCTTGAGGTTCTTCTTCTGTTTAAATGACAAAACACACTCAAAATCAAATACTGTAATTAACACAAAATTAACAACTACTCTATGAACAATAATCCACCACAGACTCATACCAACACAACACACCTTAGAAGACCTGACCAGAAGAATGTTTCAATGCACGGACCTATTGTGAAAAGCGTCTGCTGAGAATATTCAGTAAATTACGAATTATGCGAAGTAAATTGATAAATAAGTGATAAATGTCATGACAATCGATAAATGGTATTGCTTATTATAGGATTTATGTACATCAGTAAGATTTCTTTACGATATTCAGTGTGAGTTCGGGAGGTTAAAACTCTATCACACGTGACCTGGAATTATATCTGTAATTTCGATCCCAACAATATGTTCTAGGCTTGCTACAGTTAACAGCTGATTAGATACGTTACAGGTAACGCATATTGTTATTATATGCCTTCTCACACAATGAAGCAATTTGAAACATATCTACTCGCGTAAGCAATGTAAAACATGTCAAAATGCTTTTTTTAAAACTGCCTGTACAAAACGTAAGGTCAGTAGCCAAGAAATCAATATCAAGCTGAAAGTACTGTGCTTTCATGTCACTTAATTACTGCTGAAGGAATACCAAAGGCAGCGGAAATGAGAACGAATATAACTGCTCAGGTCAGCGAACTGGAAGTAATTATTTTTACACTTAAACGCTAACACAGTGAGAATGGAATGAGTTGAATAAAAACAGTTTCGGATTTACAAAGTATATATTTCCCCTGTTGAAACCAAGCAGTGAAAACATATATTTTCACTTGACAAAATTAAATATTAAAATATACACAAAAAGTCAATTTATGATCTTGTAGATCAAACCATACAATTTACTACTAAAATAATGACTTGACAAACAAATAATTAATGTAAATTTTAAATAAGAATCATAATCTTTTCAACGTTAATTATTAGGATCACTTAGTGATCTTTAACGGTGTTTTGGTTAGCCACTAGGAGGCGTTGTTGAGCTAAACTGTGGAGGTTTTGACGCAGATTTTTTGGTATGTGGTTAATGAGTGCATTTGTTTTGTTTGTTCACTTATGGTCTTGTTTCGTGTTTTTGTAGGTTTATAAATTTCATAATCCTGTAGTATCAACATGTACTGATACAAAGAGTCTTTCTTTCTGACTTAACCTCAGCACTGCAGGCTATTGTCTTGTCACTACGTAACGTCGTGTACCTTCCGAGGTAAGGAAGTTTGGGCGGTAACATGATAGTTACCAAACAGTTTTGCTAAGTGCTGCTCCCGTGTGTCAATAGTAGAAAATAATAATAATATTTCCTACTATATTTTATTTTATTGGCTAAGTTTTAAGTAAATTAAAACTCATATATAAGAGAATTCATACATTTCCAACAAGCACATTGCAGAAAACAAAAAAAGAGTTTGTTTAAATATGTGGTTATTACTGAATAATACAAACAGTTTATACGCTAAAAATGGAAGCGAATAGACCCACACATTATAAACACTAACCCATTAACAAACACTAATACATTACTCCTATTTGTGGCCCCTATGCAACACTAATGATCATTCACGCCCCTCGCTCTGGCAGCGCAACTAATTGCAACTGGAGATGTGCCCGTTTTAAACTCCAAGCGAGCCTTATCTACACATTCATAGCAAATTGTTATAATAAAGCAAAACGTACATGTGCAAAGTTTTTCTTAACGTATTCTTACAGCTGAATGTGTCAGTAGCGGCGTATTTTTCTATAGTATTCATCTATGGAGTTTGAAATGTAAAAACCACAAATAGAAAGGAGTAAAGATGCAATATATTTTCTATAGCATATCAAGGAATGAACATAAGTATAAATCTGTCATATTTAAGTACAAAGTAGGAAATCCTTACGATCCAGATGCAGGAATGACATGCCATCCTGCATATGTCCTTCTTGAACTATGTTATCCAACCTTATTGCTATCTAATCGTTAGAATATTTAGATTATATCTATAAACAAAAATTATGTTAATGAAACACAGAAAAATAAAAAAAAGTACGGTGAACACATAAAACCCGTAAATGCTCGTGTAACAACCATGGTGCCATTATGTGGGTCAGACACCACACAAAGTAGATAAAGAGAACAATGACGGCCTTCTTATATTTTTAAATACAAGAGCCCTTCACAACTGAACCCTCTAACTTAGTCGATGATTATCGACTGACGGTATTAATGGTTTTGGAAATAATACACAGTGAAATAACTTTCTTGTGATTAACCGCACCAATGGCCTCTCTGATGCTTATTGAAAATACTAGGGGTTTTCAAAGCATCAGCAAATCTATTCAAGCAAATCATAAAACTATTGCTGTATTCATAAAACTCTGATAATAAAAAATTATATATAATTAGTAAATTATTTTACAGTATTTCAGGTGTAAGGTAAGTATTACACTTATTAATAATAATTTACATCACAGCATTTGGCATTTCCTGGTGAATAGTTAACAAATTTTAATTTATAAAGTATAATTAGAAAAAATATGATAAATCGCAAATGATTTTGTATGAACTGACAAAACAAAAGCTGGAAAAACTACATCATTTAATCATTAAGGCGCTGTATAGGCAAACAAGATACAGACACTGCAACGTACCTCACTACTTTTTATTTATTGATATCCCTTTCTTGCAGAATACCAAAATTTTGTTGTTTAAAAACCTTATTTATAAACAAACCAAACATCTGCCCATCACCCCGCTTGTTAAACCGTGCTAAAATCCCTGAGTTACGTGTATATTTCCGGCTCATAGGGCCAGACCCAAAACAAGCCTATTCCCGCTGACTACTATTTAAAATAAGTATAAACTCCCCAAAATTGGTTTATCAATTATGTATGGTCTAGATATAGTCACACATGTCATTTCAATAGTCAGGTGGAAAGAAACACATTTAAAATAATACACAAAATATTCACAGAGCCTTACCACCTGAAGATGATCTACAGAGACAGCAAGGGAACGTGCAAAATATGATCGTGTTTAAATTACCTATTTTAAAAGGCTCCTGTGTCCTTTTAAACACAATCTGCCAGTAGATAAATCTCTGGACTTTTATACAAAAAACCAACTAATCTTTATTCTAGCTCAATGAAGTTAGTTGAGAGAAACTCTTTAAAAACAATAGGTTTTAACTATTATCATTTAAAGAAATTTAATTAAACTTGTTTACTGATTTAATAATCATTTTCATATTAGTTGGAAATAGCTAAACAGTTTTTATTGATTATTCGACACGGGATGAAATGCAAATACTGTTGATTTTTATAACATATTTAATTTTATTTATTTAAATAAAAAAGAAAATTTATCCTTTCAAATACAACAGAATTATATTAACAAAACAATTCACTAAATAACTTGTTGTTTTTCATACTTTAAAATTTTATAATTTCCATTTATATCAATTACATTTACATAAACATAAAATTATTTCCCAAATTACACATAATAAAAATTTATCTTCTATATTGGATTGGTAAATTCGTACTTATGACACTTAATTTTTAAATTTATAATATTCTAAAAATTCTTATTTCCTTGAAAATAAATGGCCCATGGGCAAAAACCCTTTGTAAGTTTAATATTTATCATTTGAAATATTCTGATCACATAAATTCATTTTATTAAGCAAAAAATTTATTAAAATTTTATAAGGAGTGAAGTCATTGTTTAAGCTTGAATATTTGTTTGAATTTAATAAAATTAACTGACTAAATTTGACGTAATTGGTATCGAATAGAGAAAATGACTTGCCAAAGATGTTCCTGCCGGTCCTAGAGTCCCTCGTCTGGACATCGGAAGTCGCCATCCCTGGTTCGTCGGTGGTGGTTTTCCTCCATTCCCGCGTCCTGGAGGCTGAGTCTGGAGCCTTCATCCCTTGGTAGTCCTAGACGTCGGACGCGTTGAGGTTTGGTCCATCTGGCCTGATGGCGGTCCTATCCGCGGTCCAGCATAGCGTTCCGCGGCACCTCGTATTAAAAATGTATTTCAGACTGTCTCTAAGGTCTTAGAGACCTAGTATATATAGCGGTGGATTTAACCTACCCCACCCCGCCTGCAATACTTGCTATCTTTGGATTTATTCCTTGTACAGGCAAGTCGGGCAACGAATCTGTTTTAGCTTGCAGAGTTTGATTATCATTTTTGGAACACTGAAAAATATCTATTTTATTAAAACTGCTGTAACATTTTTGTTTTTTAAGTTTTTCAAATTTTGTTTTCACTAATGTTTATTCTGGCTTATTCTGGTTCTTTTAAAATGTCGATGAAAGTTCTACGTGGTTTGGTTCTTAAGATAGCTTTTTAAGCACTTAAAAAATTTTCGCCTCACTCCCGATGGTCAAATTTAGCTAGTTATTACAAATTTATTTTCTAATACTTTTTAATTTAGCTTAATTATTCTATTTATGGTTTTATTTACTTCTTCACTTTTTATTATTCTTATAACTCCAACTTGATTAATTTAAAAATCAACTTTATTACTTAAAAACAGGAAATTATTTATTTCCTATTTGTCACGGAATGTCAGACCGTTACAACACGTCACTGCCTGTGTAAGATACGGTAGGTTTGAGACAACAATGGTTTAAGCTTTAGGGACCTGTTTCCTAATGTATGGCTTGAACATAGATCTCTATGGAAGGAATACGGTAGGCCACAGATTAAGGTAAAGTTAATTGTAGAAGGTTGGATTCCGTTATGAAAAGGGGGCAGTTATTTAATCCGTGACACCATCCATGAAGGCTCGAATTTTATTTATATCTTGCTATTTGAGCATATAATATCAATTTTTAAGATATACTGTAACTTCATTAGAAGCATTTACTATAAGTATACTAGGCTGTGCATGACAATAGTTTTGTAAAGCACAGAAAATATTCTATGTAATACCAGTATAGTCGAACATAATAATAATAATAACAAATCAATCCGTGACCAAGTAAACCCGTAGAGAAATCACAATAGATATGTTTCTCAATACATATATTTACACGGCCACTGGTGGTTTTACTTCGTAGCTAGGGTTTTTGAATAGAATGAAGGCCGTCAAATTAGCGGGAATATCGAGGCTATAAACTCCCCTCGTGTAACGGGTAAAAAGTCCATAAAGGTCCAACAAACAATCCGTCTACTACAGGTAAGCAGCTTTGCACACGTTACCACGAACCTTCCCTTTATCCTAGACCTTCAGATGTTCTCCTTTCCTTTCCATATCTATTGTTCACAACCCTTATCAAGCCTTAATAAAGTAAAAGTCAAATGACTGCTCACTAAAACCCAACAAAAACATATTTAAAAACAACCGCAAAAATACAACATTTATCCCCTGCGATCAGTTGTTATATTTTAGAAAATGCATTGTTTATTACGTATTGTTTTATGTTTACATTGATACGACCAAACTAAATTGGTAAAAAAAGAAATTTTCGTTGTCTTATTGTGAGACCGGAAATGGATTTGACAAGACCCTTCCGCCTGAATGGCATCGTTTAGCGAATGCTACAAAATTTCATCAATGTTTGCATAAGTGGACATTGTTACACTCAATCAGAACCGAGTGTGTGTGTGGTTGTATTTGAGTGTCTGTTCTTGTATTTGTTTGTTTGTGTATCCAGAGTTAAGGATTTTACCACTAAAATAGGTTATGTCTGGCACCAAAACCTTCAAGGTTTTATATTGCGTCACGAGATAGTTTTGAATAAAAGATCAGGATGGAGGTAGTTTTAATCGCCTCGTGAATAAATATTGTGGGCAGAAACATGGGCAGTGTTTTATTCACTTAGACATGGCCAACCGATTAGGTAGCTTAAAGTCCCCTTTGGTTTTATTGTAAGTAGAAAAATTCCAGTTGTAGGACTTATCGGTGAAATAATAATAATACATTAAATAAAGTGTCCTACTGTAAACTGACTGGTTTATTTGTGAAATCCCATACAGTTGAACTGGCAATACATTAGTCGTAACGTAAAAAGCTCAATTTAAACGTCACAGATCAACCGATTTGCCTACTTAGCAAATTATGTTTTTAATTTTTCTAAACGGATACTTTCTCATTCTCTTCTCCTTCCTATGTAAGGGAAAGTACTTCTTTTTAACGTTGTAGCTTAAGTTTCCAGTTATCGTATCAGAGTTTGGAAGGCCTTGCGGTAGGCCTGCAAGGTTTTTGGTATATCTTTTTTGCAAGTCGATTGTCAATCATTCTATCGACGTGGTTTCTTCTTGCTGTAGACCATCTTTGAACATTCGAATATGATATAGGAATATAATATCTCTGCTTCTCTCTCTATCTCTAAGAGGTTTGCCCATAATTGGTCAAAGATTCTCCATTTCTAATATTCTTAGCAATTGTCTAATAGCAGCAGTTTCACCTTGTGGCTTTGTGCCGTAAGCCGTATACAGGTCTTATAGACAAAGTTTTTGCTTTCGATACTCCTAATTTACATCCCCACATTACATCCTGGAGAAATCCTGATACCTAAGTTCCAGTTATAGCTTGTGCTTGCGATTCATGTTTTAGATTTCTATAGGTTGTAATATTAACGCCTTGGTATTTGTAGGTCATGGGCTGTTCTACGCTTTCAATATAGATCGCTAACGCACATCTTCTAGCTTCTGTTGTATATGTCAGAGACTGCGTGTTTGGGTTGGAGATGATAATTTTTAATTTCTTTGTTACTGTTGCTCACGGGGGCCCTTGCGTAATCTAAACTATCTGCACATGGTATAGTGTGTAAACTAGCTCAGCTTAAGATGGTACCTTAACGACCTTACAAAGAACAGTTCTCCTCAGGTCTTTTTAGAGGCCAGGGCATAATTTCTTAAAAAAAGCTGGAGGTTTTCGTTATGACAAACTCTTACAATTCAAACAAAACGTTGTGCACCTCTTTTAATGAAATAATTAATATTAGTATAGAATATGATTTATCGATGTATTTTTTTTTAGATTTTTCCGTAAATTAAAATAAAACCTTGAGTGGATCTTATTCAATACTAAGAGCATGGCAGTAAACGTTATAATATAATAATTACGTAACATGTAAAGAATATTAGCTTCCCAGAATGCATATGTGAATCACTAAGTAGCAAACGTTCTCTACAATGAGAAGGTGTTTGCTCCACGCTTTTAAGGTGTTTGCTCCACGCTTTTAAGGATGTTAAAAGTAAGTATTCTCGTCGCCAGAAAGAAAGAATCGATAGGAAAGACACCAGAATCGTCTCCAATAGAAGAGATTAATGAACCACAGGGAAAAGGTTTTGATTATTGAAACTGGATCCGTATGAAGTAAACGCCAGAGATTGGCAGAGAAATAAGTTTGATGCTTGCATAAAACTAACGTTTTATCTTTTGACATTATTATACCATTTTTTTCATTACTTCAGTGTTAGTTTATATTATTATTGTAAAGAAGACATTGATGTTATCCTTGGATACTATATCCTGGCTAGCTCATAACCCGCTGACATCTTGGTAATCCTCAGGAGCAGAACTGTCTACACTTGGGCGCGGACTACCCCTAACTGGCCCTGTACGTAACCTAGGACTATAGGGGTAGTTTTGGATGCCGCATGAGGTCGACGCATAGATCATAGAATATATTGAATGAATGGTAGTTTATTTTCATTAGCGTTTATTATATTTGTTTAAATTGTAGCCACGAGGTAGCGTCATTTATTTGATCAAATTATCTGAAGCGTAGATCACGGAGTATATCGAGTGTTGGTTTATTTAGATTCTTTTTTCATTTTTATAGGCGTACACTGCGCTTTCAGATTCTTCACTAACCTATTCGTCATCCTATTCGCCTCTACTACTACCTATGGGCTCGTCTCCAGGAGATTTACCTTCCCGACCGCCTGGCATTGATACAGACAGCGATGAGGAAGACGAGGATCATAGACCCTGCTATAGTTGGGATGATTCGTTTTCGTTTCGCCTACACGATTTCCTAATGGCTTCTCATCCACCGAGGGACCAGCCTTCACCCCACACATGCATACAGACGCTGGATTACACTTTAATGGAGCTCCAGCTGGTGATTAGGGATCTGCGGACGGCTGCTTCAAAACCGTACTACAGGACGAGTCGGACCTTTGCGTATATCGTTTGGGGCATGACGAGACGGTTCCTACAGGATATTGTGGTGGCGGGAGACTACACTGTCCAGCGTACCAATAATGTAGGTAGATTTTCATATTATTTCGATTGACTTTTCTTTCAGGCTATCTGTACCGATTTACTAATCATATTGTTTCTTACAGGATTTGTATATGCATATACAGTTGTTACTAATTGACTTTTTTTTGCCTTCAGAATAAGCCACGACCGGCGGAGATTAGCTTATGCAATATATGTTGTGAGAACCCTCGCAACGCTGTTGCCACGCCATGCGGACATGTCTTTTGCTTAACCTGTCTCTCAAGATGTAATCGCTGCCCAAATTGCAGATCTCGGATCATCGACACATTTAAATTATATATGTAATATTGAGAACAATTTATAACTATGCACTGTAAAATTATTATTATATGTTAGTTTAATAAATCATCATGCTGAATACCCTTATTGTATATATTATTTCATATACCTACCCTTTTCCATAACGGGTCCTTATATCGTTGGCCCTATCCAATATTATATGTTTATACTGCTCTTATATTGCTAAAACACTCTGTTGAATAGATGGTTAGGTTCGTTTTATAGCATATATTTATTCATGTTATGTGATAGACCTCGTTATTAGTGTTTCTCCATGGACCTTTTTATCTAAACCTATTTACAATTATAGAATATATCCATAAAAGCTATCTGTTTACTTAAACTATAACAGCCTACATAATAAATCGATACAGTAATCAAAACAAAAACAGTCACCTTGATTCACAACGACACAGTTGTGCGGGTTTTTGTGCCTGCTATAGCAGTCACCGACTGCCGTTGCGGTTTTAAGATAATGCGTTATCGCTGCAAGTCTGCACATGTCTAACACACGGTCGCCAGCTATGTAGGCCAAACGTATTCCCTCACACGATAAGGTTGTGTTGCTTTGTTTATTATTTTGTAGCATAGACAACCATAACCCCTTGCCCTGCATCAGCCAATTTATTTAGGGATAGAACACTCTAGTTAGGGTGAGCCTACTACTTGCCTAGAGTCGCTCGGGCCTCGATCAGAGATACGTCATCAGATATATTAAATTAGAGCCTTGCTCTAGTGTGAATTTACCTAAGGATTTTCTCCAGGGTGTCTTTACTTAAAGCCTGAATCTAGTGTGAATTTACCTCGGGCCTTTCTCCAAGGTGGGTCTAACTAAGGGCCAGGCTTTACCTAAGTCCACACTCCATGGTAGCTTTACCTAAGGCCTAGGTGGCTTTATCTCAAGCACGGCTCCAGGGTGACTTTACCTAAGGCCAGGTTCCTAGGGCAAGGCTTCGGATTGGCTTTAACCGAGACCGTGCTCCATATTGGCTCTACCTGCCCCTTGGCGGCTTTAACTAATGCCTGGTTCCCGGGTGGATCTTACCTAGGACCACGATTATTTTTGACAACCTGAACTCGGCCCTCAGGTGACCCCGCCCCCACAACGGTCCATAATAGACTTTATACATACCCCATACAGACATTTGATCCAACCGATCGATTTTCGGCAATTTCATATTTTATTTAAAAACTACCCCTTGGTGAAACCACCCCCGCAACAGTTCATACCGCAACAGTCAAGGCATATCCCGTACTGTCTGTTGATCTATCCGATCGATTTTTGGCAATTTCATATTTTATTTAAAAACTACCCTTACGTGAAACTATCCCCAACCGTAGCGGTATTGCACTCTAAACTCAACCTATCGGTCAAGGCACGTTTCTCCAAAATTTTTTCGAAAACTAACCCCCACCCCGAATCTACCCCCGGAGCTATCCTCGGGGATGGTCCTGAACGTAGCTGAGGTCACCCCTCCACACGTAGGTTAGGTTAGGTTGGGTGCAATTTGGCTGGCTCAGGTCAGTGGGTTAGAAAATATTTTTTTCGAAAAACTACCCCCCACCCCTCTAAACGTGATCGAACCCACCCCCAGGGCTAGGATCAAGGCCGCGACGACCCCCTTCATCATCCAAAACTACCCCTATAGTCCTAGGTTACGTACAGGCCGAGTTAGGGGTAGTCCGCGCCCAGGTGTAGACAGTTCTACTCTCAAATTATCCGTTGCCACTCATGTCTTTGTTGTAGCACCATTCATTACACCCATATGGCAAACATTTCTACCCCACATTTCTACCGTTTCATATTAGATTTGAGGAGTTTTGGACACGTTAAAACCGAACGCCTAACTTCGTAAGACCAGCAACAATTCCATGACCATTTCCTTTATAAGGTGAAAAATACTACACAACAGCGTGTCGATGTGTTTAAAATAAAAATAAAGATTTAAACGGAAAATGTAAGTTTGTGGGAATTAACACATTCTTTCGACCACGAAAGCTAATGTTCTAACTGTACATACTTCTGCTTCATACCTATTTCTACATTGTCAATATTACTGTAACGCCGTGCAACATACGTGGATTGTTCGTAAATGCAGTGAATTACAATGGAACACTCAGTGACTCTCTCTTACCAGCCAAAACAATCAGCGAATAAGCGTTCATTTACGATAATGCGGCGGCATTGACGAAGGACTTAGATCCAAGTGATCATCACTTACTTCCCAAATTGAAGGTATATTTGGGTGGAAAACCCTAAGGAAGTGATGAGCGTAAAGAATCTGCTAACCCTGGCTCAACGTATCTCTGTGGCGCAACATATTTTCTTTCACAGAGTACTCAAACTGGTGAAAACGTATAACAAATGTTTAATTTTAAACGGCGATTATGTGGAAAAGTGGGTTAGGTACCAAAATGTTTGTGTAACAAGCTTTATTCCATTATAATAAATAATTATTAGTTAAAAAACGTTTTTTGCTTTCCGAAATTACTAGAGAATTTTTTTCCTGGCGAAAAACCAATTGCGGTTATTATCGCCAAACAAAATCTAACACGGAACGCAATATTTAAAAAAAACAAATAAATTTAAATACAACAAAAATTACAAAAGAAAAAACATAACAATAAATAATAAACGAAACAACAATAAATCTAACACAATAAAAAATTTAAACAGAAAATAAAAACCATAAACAACAAAAACAATATAGTAATAAACCAACTAGAGTATATATGCGTATAGGAAGCATTGTGTACGATTGTCACATATGTTACGCCATCACAACCTACACAGCTGTACCGACATGATACGATGTCTACGGTTACACTAATCACGGCCATCAATAGAAACTAAACAACCGAAAAGTGGCGATAATTTTTTAATTATTTAATCACTTGCTTTGGGTTCAAAAGTGAAATAACTTCATCCACAAAATTGTGAATAAAGATGTACGTAAGATGGGAGCAAAATTAAAACATCCGCATTGTGCAAACAATATGGTAAGTGTGGGCTATGTGTTGACTGTCCTGTAGAATAACACAGGTCTAAATTATTCTAGTCATTCATTTGTTAAACAATTATTGTCTTTTTTACCTCAATTAGTAAAAACATAGATTTTTTATTTTGACGATTTTGCTTATTCCAGAGCCTAGCGTAACCACGGGATACCAGTAAACTATTGATAAGAAAATTTCAAAAATAGTGTTATTATCAAACTAAAGAAATTGCGCTATAAATAGGCCTACTCAAATGTTTCTACAAAACGTTATTCCTACAGTTGAGGGTTTAAATGTCTACACATATTTTTTTCAAATTCGTGTAGATGTGTTGTCAGAGACTTTGTTCCAATAATGATAGTGTTTTTTAGACTCTCTATTGAAACAATTTAGGTTAGTTACAGATCGTGTTTAGTCGTCACTTTTCGGAACACTAAGGTGCTAATATTATGGTTTGATGCGCCTCGCTCTCTCCCAGCAATGCTACGCAGGGCTCTATCTAAATCACATGTAACATTAAGAGGTTTGGCGAAGAGACTACTGTAAAATCTACCTACACGTAGGCGAGCCTTCACATCCAATAAACCATTCCTGTTAGATCAAATACCGAGGGAGATTTGTACCTTCCTTGGTTCTATGTGTATCTTTTATTATTTCTATCTTTCCTCCGGTCGAACTTGTAAGCACTGCCGTACAGAGAGTAGATCCACTTTAGCCATGCTGCCTTGCAGGAGTACCACCATTTCCTATCCTTAATTCTCTCCTAAATCCTAAACAAGCGAGTTATATATCTTCTCCCTAAGCCTACCAACATTTACATTCTTACTACGGAATCAGATTGGTAACTACGAACAGCTTATTGTCAATATAGAATTCATATTTACATAGTATATTTAATATAAGAATGTGATTAAAACCTTCAATTACCCTGTTTATTCATAAGGAGGACACATATATGGAGATGTCCATGGACACAGATTAAGGGAATATTTGCTTCACTAGGTTTCCTTGTTGATCTTTATTAGGTTATTCTCAAAGAAACAAGCTTTACTTTACATTTCTTTTGCAGTTGAATTGGTTAGTTATTGTAATACTTGAAAGTTTTATTCTGATGTTGTTTGCTGCACAACAAAATCATGGACATAGACGAAGTGTAAATTTAGCAACATTTGTATAAAGCTTCTAAATATTAATTTACCTATTTGTAACTACAGCATATAAACTGTTTTGACTCTAGTATAGGTGATAGTTAACAAAATATTACTGTAGCTATAAATATATATATACATTGATATTGTTTTATTGTTCCATGAAAATAATTTAGAAAATCAACTATAAAACACAGTGCTTTAATAAAATTCTGTTATGCAGGGCTCGCAATTAAAATCACTGCTGTTTTCACGAAATAAAATATATATCATGTGGTAGCTCTAATTCCCAATAAAGTCATTGCAGTGGTTATAAATTAAGAGAAAATACATTTTAACCCGGTCTAAGTGCATTCAATTTCTATTTTTCAGTGCATATATAAAACGCAATTCCGTATATGGCAGCCCATTGCCTTTCAATTAGCCATATTACTGGGCACGTACTTCAAACCTAGTCCCTAAGGACTGCAATTAAAGTTCTCACCTGGCAACAAACTATTGGAAAGCCAATTTGACCCGTCAATATGTTTTAAAGATCTCGCCAACACAAACAGGTTCTGCCCATTAGTTATTGGGTAAATGATAAATGAGCTTATAGCACCGTGCAAAGCTTTTGGCAGACGGTATGGCCTTTCATTGGACACAAAATACTTCTGTCAACAAACATTTTCCCATTATATCGGTGTAAGCGTTGGCTAGTTTTTTGTCAAATATTAATTCACACACGCCCATTATTAAAATAAAAGACACCTGCATATATATCAGAAAATTATAATGGAACAATTTAAAACATATAAGTTATAGGACAATAATCTTATAGTGAAATATGTACGAGTTAAAATCTACTAATAAAGTCAAAATTTACGACGATTTAACGATCGTTTTCGAATGCCCACGAAAACAAAAGGATTACAAATCGATTTCTTAGACTAACATGGCATGACTTTCTCTAGGTCCAGTAACAGGCAAGCATTATCTCATAGCCTTAATCTATTTATACCAATGGTTGGTGTTTGGCAGCGACGATTAACGACCTTTGCTGAGGGTCCGCCAATTCAAAAATGTTTGGACTCGAAACGTTAGACATGAGTTGAAAAGATTCATTCTAAGACCAGTATCAGGCTAACAATTTTTGCCAACCCTATTCTACCTACACCAAGACAAAAACCAACTAACTGATAACTAACTGGGAAAAGAGTACAAAGGTTGCAGCTTAGTGCCTTACACCAAAAATTGCCTTCCATCATATTGCAGGACATCAACAAATTCTGATGAAAGCGTATTCAATGCATAAGTGAGTACATAGTGTGACGTAATCAGACCAATCAAGGTACTTCACGCAATGCATTCAAAATATTTCTTACTAATGGATGTCACATTTTTTACATTCATTGTTCCCGAGACATCTCCAGTGGGTGGTTCTTGTCACGTAGTATGAGCACAAAAAGTGATATTTAGAATAAGTGAACTGGACATATTGCAGGGAAAGGTAGATATACACTGGGATGTTTTTGGCATAGATGAAGATGAAAAAGGAAAGAAATGAAAACTACGATGGTCTATGTGAGTTTGATGAGTATGAAATGGAAACTGGAATAACATAAATGAAAATTGAATAAGGCGGATAGAAATCCAAGATGGACAAGATGATGATGAAAAGACAATAAACGTAAACACACTATTCCTAGAGCAGTAAGAAGGATAGAATAGACGAGGCGTAAATAAAACACACAAACCGGAAACTTGGACGACATAAAGGATAAAAATGGTAAAAAGATCTATACGAAGATAAAAGACAGAAAATGGACATATAATCTAGTTACAATTTGAGAACAAAAGCTTAAATTAACATGTCTGGTTGCAGAAATCATTAAAAGGTTAACAAATTAGCAGATGAGACGATAAAATGTAGGAACTACGATCATCTATTTCCAAACAGAAGTGGATATATGTTTAAGAAATGGAGTTCAAAGGTATCAGGGTACAGTAAGCTTTCATAAGTGGCGACTTTTAAAAAAAAAGAAATTTAATTACAGATTTGTAAAAACCCTTCAGGTTATAGAAGTCCATGACTTTAGTTTTAGTTATATATTTAAAATAAGTAACAAAGTTTCTGTTCGAAAAAACGAAACCATTATTTCAAATTCCATGAGGGAAACGTTTTACGCAAACAAACATCTCTTGGATTATAAATATTGTAAATTGTGCAGTGAGACTGTAACAGATGCAGGACAGAAGCAACGTCAGTAGAACTGGGCATAGAATAGCGCGCCCACCCCTAAACTCGGCCGCTACGTAACCTAGGACTATAGGGGTAGTTTTGGATGATGCTCAAGGTCACCCTGACCTCGACCCCAGACCAAGGGGTGGTTTCGACCACGTTCAGGGGGGTAGGGGGTAGTTTTTCGAAAAAAAAAAAAAAATCGGCCGCTACGTAACCTAGGACAATAGGGGTAGTTTCGGATGATGCGGGCGGACGTCGCGACTCTGACCCTAGCTTTGGGGGTGGTTTTGACCACGTTTAGAGGGGTAGGGGGTAGTTTTTCGAAAAATTTATTTTCAACCCACTGACCTAAGCTAGCCAAAATGTATCCAACCTAACCCAACCTAAGTGTTGGGGGTGACCTCGGCTACGTTCAGGACCATACGCGGGGGCAGCTCCGGGGGTGGATTGGGGGGTGGGGGGTAGTTTTCGAAAAATTTTTGGAAAAACGTTTCTTGACCGATAGGGTGTGTCTAGAGTGTATTATCGCTACTGTAGGGGTAGTTTCACCTAGGGGTAGTTTTTACAAAAAATACGAAATTGCCAAAAATCGATCGGCCGGACCAACAGACAGTACGGTATATGTGTAGAGCCCAAAATGGAATGCTTCGGGGGTGGTATCCCCAAGGGGTGGTTTTTAAATAAAATATGAAAATGCCGAAAATCGACCGGTTTGATCAAATGATAGTACGGGATATGTCTAGAGTCCAATAAGGAACGCTGCGGGGGTGGATTCACCGAGGGTAGTCATTAAATAATAAGAGATCGCCAAAAATGATCGGTGTCCTAGGTAATAGTCGCTCCCGAACCCGCGCTCGAGGTAACACCGCCTAGGAGCGGGTAAAGCCAACACGGAGCATGGTCTCGGGTAATAGCCTGCCCATAGGTAACCCTGCAATCTGGCGAAAGTGCCAAAAAATGATCTGTTAGATTAAACTACCAACACAACACAACGCGTACGGTGGTGTGATTACCCGAGGCCTGAACGGTGTCATCAACCGCTGATACTGAAGGACGCCTCTTATCTACCATAAATAATCATGTATTTATGTAAACACAGACATAGACACGATGGACATCAGACGATCCATTGCAGCAGAGTTGCATAAGCCTGCAAGGCGAAATTTTAAAACACGTAGAGTACGTGTAAGAGGTATAGACGATTTATATCAAGCCGACTTGGTGGAAATGATTCCACATGCCAAGGATAACAACGGCTACAAGTATATACTGACCATGATAAACTGTATGACTAAATTCGCAATTGCGCTCCCATTAAAATCAAAATCAGGCCACGAGGTGGCTGCCGCTCTGGAACCTATTTTAAAATTACACCCTATGAAAAACCTTCAAACCGATCAAGGTAAAGAGTGGTTTAACAATCATGTAGGTAAACTGATGAAAAAATACAAAATCAATCACTATACCACCTATTCCGATAAGAAAGCCTCGATGGTGGAACGCCTGAATCGTACACTAAAGGGGCGAATGTGGCGTGAATTTACATCGCTAGGGACATATCATTGGCTGAATATATTGAAAAAAATTGTCAACGCCTATAATAATACAGTTCACCGTGCTATAGGCATGAAACCGAGTCACGTGACTAGAAAACACGAGCAGATGTTGTTGGACATGACACGAGGAGGAGGAGGACCCGAGAGTAAGCCTAAAGCGCATAAATTTCACGTAGACGACAAGGTTCGAATCTCGAAATACAAGAAAACCTTTACCAAGGGCTACTTGCCTAGCTGGACAAACGAGTTGTTTACTATTTACGCCGTCTTACCGACAGATCCTGTCACGTACATCTTACAAGACGGCAAAGGCGAGACAGTAAAAGGCAAATTTTACACCGAAGAACTGAGTAAATCAAAAGTAGGTTCGATATACCTCGTGGAAAAAGTACTGCGCACAAAAGGCAATAGAGTCTTTGTGAAATGGCTGGGTTTCGATAGAAACCACAACTCGTGGGTAGATAAAGATAAGCTTATACTGTAGCCGCATAAGACCGTATGATGTCATTGGATAAGTCAACTGCCAGCGCCAGAATATATATTTCAAATAAATATAATGATCGTCGCCCAATTGACTCATTCTGGTTACGTCGTTCGACATGCGTGTAGTGAATGCTCCATATACGATGCAACTACATAACTTTGACGCATATGTAGGCGAAAAGGAGAAACGAAGTCGACACAGCCCCCTATTGCCCAACACTATTAGAGCAATCGTATGCGGTCCGTCAAATTGTGGCAAAACAAATGTAATATTCAATCTTTTGTTCGAAGCAAACGGGCTGAAGTTCGCCAACATTTATATATTCTCAAAATCACTTCACCAGCCTAAATATAAGTTTCTGTCTAGGGTGCTGGAAGAATCGGGTATCGGCTATTTTCCGTACAGCGACAACGAAAACATAATCAATCCACGCGAGGCGGAACCTAATTCCATTATGATATTCGACGACATACAGTGTGAAAAACATGATAATATACGTAACTACTTCAGTATGGGCAGACATAGTTCAATTGACTCTTTCTATCTAGGTCAAACGTACAGCAGGATCCCAAAACATCTAATCAGAGACAATACCAATCTGATTGTTGTATTTAAACAGGACGATATGAATCTAAAACACATTCATTCGGATCACGTCGGGACGGACGTGTCGTTTAACACTTTCAAAGAGCTCTGTGCAACGGCTTGGAAAGAGAAATTCGGCTTTATAGTAATAGATAAAGACAGCGATATAGATCAGGGTCGATACAGAATCGGTTTCGACTCCTTCGTAAAAGATCTATAATGCGAATATATACGTATAATGATATATCGCCATATGCCAACGGTGACACTACCAAAACGCCAAAATCAAATTTATGTTGTTTCTATTATGCCGATAAGAAGAGGTTTTTCGGAAACTACTGTAGCCGCACGAATAGGCACGGGCATGTATTTAATAGGCGCTGCTGGAGGCATAAGCGGATCGGATCGTACAGCAAGAGTTTACCGCCCATAATTCTGATAATGATTACATCTGCAAATAGAATCTATAATCGGGACATCTGGATTAGGTTCATGCATGAATGCGATAAAGGCGGCGTACCGTTTGAATTGATAATATACAATGAACACATGTTGAAAGGAACTGTTAGGCATCCGCAGAACTTGATATCCAGATTTCGACCGTTTCCTGATTTCTTCAACCGGACACTGGCTCCCAGTCACGGGGGCATAGAGTACACGCAAGTATACCTCGACATGTTACAGTACAGCTGTTCATTGCCGTATGCCTCCCATTGTGTAGTAATCACGGAGAGGACAGTTCCCATAGTTGGCCCTATAAAGGCGTACAAGCTTATCAGCGGTGTAAAGTGTTGTGTAGACATTAGCTACAATGTGAAATATGGCCCTAGACCCTCATCGCTACCCTTACGCGGTAGAGGTAAATATTACGAGGCTGTAAATAATAAGGCACAAGGTGTGTTTACAACCGAATTTCTAAAGGTAGCCCTGCCGACGGTACCCAATCACTGTCATCATTTCGGGTTGTCTTTTGACGGATCAAAATATACGGTTGAGGATCGCAGGCAACTTGAGATGTGGTGCACATACACGGGAGCAAACTCTGATGAGTTTCTACTCTTGAACAGTTACCTCTTCGAAAACTCTATACCCAAGCTAAAACAGTACATGCAAGATTTGCCCAGAGACGATAATCTAATAGTAGCCGAAATACCTCAATGGCGTGACAATATAAAACGTACATTTGTCTTTAGGAGCGCCGAGAAGGTGGAAAGTATACCGTATTTCGACATCAACATGTACAGATACTTCCGCGGTCTCCCTTGGGCCAATTCGAAATTGATGAAAGTGTCCGCATCACAGGTTGTGCAATATCTATTGCGTGAAAAGCGTCACGCCATGTTTTTTCGATCTTTGGAACTGTCATAAAAGCTATACGATAGTCGAATTACGGGTCATTTCACAATATGACACCAGAGGAGGAGCAGGTTATCTCTGAGATTGCCCGTTTGAGGGACAACATCAAGAGAAAGTATCTTCAGATAAAGTTTGGCGATGCAGACGCTGAACGAGTTTTGACTAAACAATATAGTCCCATCATCAAGGAAATTTCAAAAATTCGTCGTCTACAGCCGAAAATGGAAATTAAAAAAGAAGAAGAGGAGGAGATGGATATAGACAAGAAGGAGGAGGAGGAGGAGGAGGATGATGCCTCGCAACACTCTGTTCCGAATTTCATCGACACCGAAGTAATAGCCGAGTCTGAACCTTCACCGATGCATGTTGAATCAACAGACGAGTCTGGACCCTCGGTAACACCTGTGCGTCAAACTAGTGCCGTTAAAGAGCTACTATCAACACCGTCGGGCCAAGAGGATAGTGTTCGTTATGTCCATACAATGTTCAAACATCGTCTACCGCGGACCTATGTGCTGAGAATGATTAAAGACCATAAGAATACAATTGATAACACATACGGTCCTCGAATAACAGGAAACGGTACTGTTATGATAGGCAATAAGTATATAAGGTTTGACGATGAAAACGGCGACATCATCATTGACGGAGACACTTACAAAGGAACCGAAGGGCTATATGAATTGATATTTATGCGCAAACCCGATGAAAACCTCTACACAAACGCCGATCTGAACACTTATAAACAAATCTGCGAACAAACCAGTGCTCATAGGAAAGGATATAATCATCTGTTAGCCATAAACCGGGCTAGTAAATCGGCCAAGTACAAGTCAGTTATATCGAGATTATTTCCGCCGACCGGTTTACGCAGCGGCAAAGGTTATGCCTATTGGGACAACCCCAACGAGCTCTGTGACAGGTTACGACTCCTTTTGTCGTCTCAAGAGGTAGGTCATACGGGTCATGAGAACGAAATCGCCTCCATTATAGAAGAGCTGAGGGAAGCGGGTTTTATAAAAGGCAGCGGAAATAGAAAAATTAGGACATTAATAAGATGAGCGTCGATAAGTTTGGACGTTATTCGGACCAGGTTAACGCCCCCCACCCCCATCATCAACAGCACGGTATAGGTCTGACTTCCGACGGTAATCATTATGACGCGATAGGCAAGTTATTGCGCAATGTTGGTGATGCTATTGAGGACGGCGATGCCGTGTCCAAAACGTATCTCGAACAAAACTGTTTGATGCGAATAAAGAACAGATATCATACACAAGGCTTGCCTTTGGGCGGTCTCGGAGAGCCAAAAGAAAAAGATGATGCCGTAACGAGAGCCTACTTGGAATCGTTGGTTCCCATTAAACTAGCCGATTGTTTTTCCTTTGGCGACCAAAGGGTGTGCGGTGTATCGGCGCCTATAAAAGACACCGACGCTATTAACATGAAGTACGTCAGAGATAATTTCTTATCGAAAAACGCAGAGGGTAAATTTGACGCTCATGGAGTGGCCATATGTAATGTTAAAACGCCGTTGTATAAAAATGACGCCGCTACAAAATTATACGTGGACGATAGGGTACCGCGAAAAGACAAAACTCTTTGGGGTTTTCAAAATAAGCGGCTCGCTCAGGTCGAAGATCCATTGTACCAACAAGACGCCGTCACACTGGGTTTTCTAATAAAAAATACGCTGTTTCTCACCATACTGCCGACCGGTGAAACGTATAACGCAAACGGAAAATGTATAACTAATGTTCGAGACGGTTACACCGATCTTGACGCCGTTAACGTCCGTCAGCTTCATGAAATTAAATCTTGGATAAAGAAATACACTCTGCATTCCGAAGAGACGGGCGACTACTACTGGTTAAACTCTAAGCGCTTATCGGGGATAGCCGATGGTATAGCCGATAACGATGCTGTTTCGCAGAGGCAATTGAATACGGCTATTCAGAGCCTAAGAGACACGCTAATGCGAGAGATGTCTAAGCCTATCTAAAAATAGATCGTCAAGGTCAATAGGCGATAATAAATACGGGACCGCTTTAGAAAATAATATCAGTCGTTGAAATGTTCTTCAAGCTGACGTTACTGTTTGCCTTGTGGAGCTCATCGCTCGCAACGTCTTCGCCTACGCCCACGACATTTTGCGGATATACTGAAACTAACGGTAGTAGTAGTAGTATTGTTCAGGCTAAGACCAACCGTAAATGGGGTATCAACGGATTGACTTGGTATATGTATGGTAATAAAAAATATCTGAATATCGCCGCGCACGCATTCAGTCTCTGGGGTAGATATATCCCTTTGACTTTTACTCTCGACTCGACAAGACCAAATATCGCTATATTATTCGGGGACGCTGAACATATAAAACTGTCGGAAGGAACAATGTGCGGTACTAGATTTGACGGTAGAGGAAGAGTCGTTGCCCACGCTTTTTCGCCTCATGTGCTTCAATCGCAAGTAGAGATACACTTCGATAACGAGGAAGAGTGGGATTTTACAATGTCTACGTCCGATAGTGGCCGTAACTCGTTTTACGCTGTTTTGGTTCACGAAATAGGGCACGCTCTAGGCTTGTCTCATAATAAGAATCACGATTCGATAATGTATCCGTATACGACCATCCGAAATATATCCAGTATGTATTATTTGGACCTTTCCTCGGACGATATTAATAATATTCAGTATCTATATGGTGCAAAACCAACCACCACCACCACAACCACCACCACTGCCTCCACCACTACCACCACTACAAGCACCACTGCCCCTACTACCACCACCACAACTACACCTACCACGATCAAAACAGATATAGACACTGTCGATTTATGCTCTGTCAGAGGCTTTGACGCTGTTTTAATCGCTATGAAACACATGTACCTGTTTCACGGACAGTATGTATGGATATTGCATTTGGATCCGAATAAGAGAGAAGCTGATCCGAAACCCGAAATCATTTCGGAATGGTTACGCTATCTGCGACCCGGTTTTACAAACGTTACCGCAGTCTATCAATCACCCAGCGGAGACGTGATGCTCATTGCTCACGGATGGGTTTACGCTATAGAATATCCTAGTCTTTTGAAAAGATATATTTACACGCTGAAAGATTGGATAGGACGACCGGTGAAGACGGTTAACGCTATTTTCAACAGCAACCTGGGTAAAACAATTGTCCTCTACGACAACGCCTACGTGATGAGATACGATGAATGTAGGTACACCGGTCTGTATCAAGGGCCCATGACCGAAATCTACCGCGGTTTACCAAACGATTTGCGCGGCGGTTTCAGATATATGGACGGTAATCTTTATTTCTTCACCGCCGACAACCAATTATTTGTGTACAACGAATTTCTAGAGGCCGTGACGGCGGTTGAAAAGGATATTTTCGATGTTTTGAAAATACGTTGCATGAAGAGGGCTAGACTCAGAGAGCTATATGCAATCTTGAAGGACATATTTTATAAGTAGACGTTGTGACTGTTGCGGTTCATTAATAGAATGGGTGCCAAACGGGACACACCTGTTGGTCGTAAACGCGGTGGCGTAAAGACGGGGCGCGGACTAGTGTCTGGCGTTTTGAATAAAGCCATCGATTTACTACCTGTCGAGTTACACCTACCTTCGTACAATTATTGCGGACCCGGAACAAGACTGAAGAAACGTCTGGCGCGCGGTGATAAAGGTATAAACCCTTTGGACGAGGCCTGTAAACAACACGATATCGCATACAGCAATTACAGTGATTCGGATAACAGACGCGTAGCCGACGGAATACTGGCGGGGAAGGCTTGGGACAGAGTCAAAGCGGGTGACGCATCGCTCAGTGAACGCGCTGCCGCGTTGGCCGTAGCGGCGGCAATGAAAGCCAAGACGGCTTTTGGTGGTGGTAAAAAACGTCGTCCTCGTCAGCCTACCGTTCAGCAGCTGTTGAAACGTCTGCACGGCAAAGGGCTTTACTTGAAACCGTACAAGAAACAGGGTCGAGGGAAGAAGAGATGTACGAAAAAAAACTTCGATAGATTGTATACCCGTTAGACCGTTGACTAATATAGATCTGGAGAGATACGCCTTAGCTCGGAAAGTACCGTGGTTCAGAGGTGTATACATGAGAGACACGTTACCTGCACAACCTTTAAGGAACGAATCGGCTATCGTAAATTTGGATAGTATAACCGGCTCCGGTACCCATTGGGTATGTTACAAAAAGAGAGGAAACTCTATAGAGTACTATGACAGTTTCGGGAATCTGCGACCGCCGATTGAGCTAAGCAGGTATTTTGGTGAAGACGCCAACGTACACTATAACTACAGGAGGCATCAAAATGACAACTCAGTCGTTTGCGGTCATTTGTGTTTAAAGTTTCTAACGTCATGAGTATAGTGTTAACAGATCGCACACCTGTCTTGTCGTGTGACTTTTTCCCGCCACTTGATGTTTCAAAAGGCGAGTGGGAAATAGGTTTTATCGATCTGGCAACATACAATTCGATACCGAACGTCGTGGAGAATGTAAACAACCGTTTTCATTACGGCGATGATAATGATGTTCACACGATAACATTACCGACCGGATCGTACGAGATATCCGATATTGAGAGGTATATTAAATCGAAACTAGTTGACGATACTGTTTTAGTATTGACACCTAATAATAACACGCTCAAAGTGGAGATAAAATGTTCGCACGCGATCTTTTTCGACAAGGCCATGTCTATAGGCCAGCTGATGGGCTTCAGCGGGAAGAAATTAGAGGCAAATCAAAGACACTCTTCTGATCGGCCGGTAGATATCATCAGGGTTAACGTGATTCGCGTGGATTGCAATGTGGTCGCCGGATCGTTTCAAAACGGCATAGAATGTCATACTTTGCACGAATTTTATCCGCAGGTACCGCCCGGTTATAAGATTGTAGAAGTCCCGCAGAGCGTAATATATTTACCTGTCAACGTGAGCGTCATTCACAATATCACCGTAAGTCTAAGAGATCAGAACGGCGATACAATCGACTTTCGTGGAGAAGTCATTTCCGTACGATTACATCTACGAAGACGCCAGGATGGGTCTAATATTTAACGTGCGCTTCCAAAAGAAGGGCGGCAGTTTACGTCAGACGACGGCACAGTTAACACTGCGAAACGTTAGGTTCCTCAGATCTTTGGGTTTTAAAGTGATCAATGGAGGACCTTTTGGCTATCGACTCTAGCGCCGAGTACGACAACACCCTCAACGGGCTGGAATACCATACTCATCGGCCGTACTCGTCCGCTACGTTTGGTAATAACGATGAAATTCGTATCCCCATTCATCAGCAAGATGTCATTACGATTCCTTTTCAGAGCACGTTGCATATAAGAGGTACGCTGAAGGCTACAAAAAACGGAGAGGCGGCCGCTGACGTGTCTTTGGTAAACAACGCTATAGCTTTTCTTTTCGACGATATCAGGTACGAGATCGGAGGCAACGAGATAGACAGAACCAGGAATGTCGGTATAACGACCACCATCAAGAACCTGCTTTCGTTGCGCGAAAACGAGAAAAATAAACTCGGAAATTGCGGTTGGCTAGGAGTGGGTAAAACAGATAACGACTGCAAAGAGTTCAACGTGGTTATACCGTTGCGTATGCTGATGGGGTTTTTCGAGGATTACAATAGAATTGTAGTCAACGTGAAACAGGAGCTCGTCCTTTTGCGTTCATCCTCAAATTTTAACGCAATAGTTAGCGCAGATGCGACAGATGTTGATTTGAAAATAAACACTATCTATTGGCGGGTTCCACACGTCTCCGTAGCCGACCAGATAAAATTAAACCTATTGAAGATGATTGAACGCGATGTCACCGTTCACGTGCCACACCGTAAATGGGAACTAATAGAATACCCGGGTTTACCTGCCACGAAGCAACTCACCTGGACTGTAAAGACCACTTCGCAGCTGGAAAAACCTCGTTACGTAATTTTCGCCATGCAGACGGATCGCAAAAACAAGATTAATTCTAACGCTTCGGAGTTTGACGGCTGCAAGGTTACGGATGTAAAATTGTACCTCAACTCTCAGTACTTTCCCTACGATAATATTCTCGGCGACACCGCCCTGTTGTACGACATGTACGTTAGATTTCAACAGTCTTATTATTCACGCGAGCCATAACCGTGTCTAGACTTGTCTACCTTTAAAGCGAAAGCACCGATTTTTGTAATCGATTGTTCGAAACAAAACGATACGATAAAATCGGGGCCCGTAGATGTGAGACTCGAAATCGAACATGCAGGCTGTGGTCGAGTTTCATGCCTTCGTCGACAATGCGGGTAAATACATTATCAAGGAACTGGCTGTGGTTGCCGAACACTATCATAGTGTTACAATATTCAAACCGCCTTACAGATTTCACAATTTAAACGAGTCTGCGCAAAAGTCTGCTCGTTGGTTACAGTCAAGCTATCACCGTATCGGCTGGTACGGAGGTAGTATACCTTTTGACGAAGACACTGTGCGAAAGATGTTTGCACCGTTTGACACCATATTCACAAAGGGTTTGGAGAAGGCTAGATTTCTCAGGCAGTTTCACACAGATGTACGTGAATTGCCCAATGAGAAGCACGACGTCTCTTGTAAATACTATAAGTGTATATTACCTCAGCATAATAATGATGTAGATTGTAGATGCGCACTGCGCAGTGCTAAATATTACTACGATCTGCTCCTAGCGTAGTGTCACTTGTGTGTCTGGGTCACTGGCGTGGAGTTGAATCTTCCGTAAACCTGTGTGTTAGTTAAACCTGTGTGTTTGGGTCACTGGCGTGGAGTTAATTCTTCCGCAAACCAAGGCGTGTTTGTGGTCACTGGCGTGGAGTTAATTCTTCCGTAAACCAAGGTGTATGTGTGTAGTTAAACCTGTGTGTTTGTCTGGGTCACTGGCGTGGAGTTAATTCTCCCGTAAACCTAGGTGTGTCTGGTTCGCTGGCGTGGAGCCTGTGTGTACCCACGTGTGGAGCAGATTGAAAATTTAAAAAAAAAACTTAAAAATAGATAAATACAAAAAAAATAAAAAAATATTAAAAATTCAAAAAAAATAATCAGGAGACTACATTTTGTCATGGAGTGGTAGTCACTTGGGAGTAGCGTTGGTTTGGGGCTACTCCCCAAGGGGTAAGCCTTCTGCTTGCCCCGGCTTGTAATGCGGGCATTGAATCGGCTTCACTGATTCAGTTGGCGGTCCTAACCCCGTGAAAACTGCAGAAGGCAAGCGTTTCGACATCTTGAGAGGTCAATGGGATATCTCTGATCGAGGGCTGACGCAGTCGCACGGTAAGTGTAATATTAATTGTATAACATTTGTTGTTTTCGATCTTGTATTTTTAGAGACATTCTAGCCGGCTCAGACCATATCGGTATTGGTCAGTGGATAACCACCATTTGGTGCCTGAATCCAGGGTTGCGTTACCTATGGGCAGGCTATTACCCGAGACCATGCTCCGTGTTGGCTTTACCCGCTCCTAGGCGGTGTTACCTCGAGCGCGGGTTCGGGAGCGACTATTACCTAGGACACCGATCATTTTTGGCAATTTCATATTTTTTGTAAAAACTACCCCTCGGTGAATCCACCCCCCGCAGCGTTCCTTATTGGACTCTAGACATATCCCATACAGCCTGGAGGTCCTGAACGTAGCCGTGGTCACCCCTTTCACGTAGGTTAGGTTAGGTTTGATCCATTTTGGCTAGCTTAGGTTAGCTAGTTGGAATTAGTTTTTTCCTTTTTCCACCCCTCTAGGCATGGTCAAAACCGCCCTTAGGGTGGAGTGAGGGTCGGCGTCAGGCCTCTGCAACATCCAAAACTACCCCTATAGTCCTAGGTTACGTAGCGGCCGAGTTAGGTTGAAATAAAAATTTTTTAGAAAAACTACCCCCCACCCCTCTAGACGCGGTCGAAACCACCCCCGGGTCTGGGGTCGGGGCCGCGATGACCTCCTGCATCATCCGAAACTACCCCTATAGTCCTAGGTTACGTAGCGGCCGATTTTTTTTTTTTTTTTTCGAAAAACTACCCCCTACCCCCCTGAACGTGTTCGAAACCACCCCTTGGTCTGGGGTCAAGGTCGGGATGACCTTGAGCATCATCCAAAACTACCCCTATAGTCCTAGGTTACGTAGCGGCCGAGTTAGGGGTGGGTGCGCGCCAGTCTGGGGCGAGATCTACTCGGAATAGGTGGTATAGTGATTGATTTTGTATTTTTTCATCAGTTTACCTACATGATTGTTAAACCACTCTTTACCTTGATCGGTTTGAAGGTTTTTCATAGGGTGTAATTTTAAAATAGGTTCCAGAGCGGCAGCCACCTCGTGGCCTGATTTTGATTTTAATGGGAGCGCAATTGCGAATTTAGTCATACAGTTTATCATGGTCAGTATATACTTGTAGCCGTTGTTATCCTTGGCATGTGGAATCATTTCCACCAAGTCGGCTTGATATAAATCGTCTATACCTCTTACACGTACTCTACGTGTTTTAAAATTTCGCCTTGCAGGCTTATGCAACTCTGCTGCAATGGATCGTCTGATGTCCATCGTGTCTATGTCTGTGTTTACATAAATACATGATTATTTATGGTAGATAAGAGGCGTCCTTCAGTATCAGCGGTTGATGACACCGTTCAGGCCTCGGGTAATCACACCACCGTACGCGTTGTGTTGTGTTGGTAGTTTAATCTAACAGATCATTTTTTGGCACTTTCGCCAGATTGCAGGGTTACCTATGGGCAGGCTATTACCCGAGACCATGCTCCGTGTTGGCTTTACCCGCTCCTAGGCGGTGTTACCTCGAGCGCGGGTTCGGGAGCGACTATTACCTAGGACACCGATCATTTTTGGCGATCTCTTATTATTTAATGACTACCCTCGGTGAATCCACCCCCGCAGCGTTCCTTATTGGACTCTAGACATATCCCGTACTATCATTTGATCAAACCGGTCGATTTTCGGCATTTTCATATTTTATTTAAAAACCACCCCTTGGGGATACCACCCCCGAAGCATTCCATTTTGGGCTCTACACATATACCGTACTGTCTGTTGGTCCGGCCGATCGATTTTTGGCAATTTCGTATTTTTTGTAAAAACTACCCCTAGGTGAAACTACCCCTACAGTAGCGATAATACACTCTAGACACACCCTATCGGTCAAGAAACGTTTTTCCAAAAATTTTTCGAAAACTACCCCCCACCCCCCAATCCACCCCCGGAGCTGCCCCCGCGTATGGTCCTGAACGTAGCCGAGGTCACCCCCAACACTTAGGTTGGGTTAGGTTGGATACATTTTGGCTAGCTTAGGTCAGTGGGTTGAAAATAAATTTTTCGAAAAACTACCCCCTACCCCTCTAAACGTGGTCAAAACCACCCCCAAAGCTAGGGTCAGGGTCGCGACGTCCGCCCGCATCATCCGAAACTACCCCTATTGTCCTAGGTTACGTAGCGGCCGATTTTTTTTTTTTTTTCGAAAAACTACCCCCTACCCCCCTGAACGTGGTCGAAACCACCCCTTGGTCTGGGGTCGAGGTCAGGGTGACCTTGAGCATCATCCAAAACTACCCCTATAGCCCTAGGTTACGTAGCGGCCGAGTTTAGGGGTGGGCGCGCTATTCTATGCCCAGTTCTACTGACGTTGCTTCTGTCCTGCATCTGTTACAGTCTCACTGCACAATTTACAATATTTATAATCCAAGAGATGTTTGTTTGCGTAAAACGTTTCCCTCATGGAATTTGAAATAATGGTTTCGTTTTTTCGAACAGAAACTTTGTTACTTATTTTAAATATATAACTAAAACTAAAGTCATGGACTTCTATAACCTGAAGGGTTTTTACAAATCTGTAATTAAATTTCTTTTTTTTTAAAAGTCGCCACTTATGAAAGCTTACTGTACCCTGATACCTTTGAACTCCATTTCTTAAACATATATCCACTTCTGTTTGGAAATAGATGATCGTAGTTCCTACTTTTTATCGTCTCATCTGCTAATTTGTTAACCTTTTAATGATTTCTGCAACCAGACATGTTAATTTAAGCTTTTGTTCTCAAATTGTAACTAGATTATATGTCCATTTTCTGTCTTTTATCTTCGTATAGATCTTTTTACCATTTTTATCCTTTATGTCGTCCAAGTTTCCGGTTTGTGTGTTTTATTTTCGCCTCGTCTATTCTATCCTTCTTACTGCTCTAGGAATAGTGTGTTTACGTATATTGTCTTTTCATCATCATCTTGTCCATCTTGGATTTCTATCCGCCTTATTCAATTTTCATTTATGTCATTCCAGTTTCCATTTCATACTCATCAAACTCACATAGACCATCGTAGTTTTCATTTCTTTCCTTTTTCATCTTCATCTATGCCAAAAACATCCCAGTGTATATCTACCTTTCCCTGCAATATGTCCAGTTCACTTATTCTAAATATCACTTTTTGTGCTCATACTACGTGACAAGAACCACCCACTGGAGATGTCTCGGGAACAATGAATGTAAAAAATGTGACATCCATTAGTAAGAAATATTTTGAATGCATTGCGTGAAGTACCTTGATTGGTCTGATTACGTCACACTATGTACTCACTTATGCATTGAATACGCTTTCATCAGAATTTGTTGATGTCCTGCAATATGATGGAAGGCCCTTTTTGGTGTAAGGCACTAAGCTGCAACCTTTGTACTCTTTTCCCAGTTAGTTATCAGTTAGTTGGTTTTTGTCTTGGTGTAGGTAGAATAGGGTTGGCAAAAATTGTTAGCCTGATACTGGTCTTAGAATGAATCTTTTCAACTCATGTCTAACGTTTCGAGTCCAAACATTTTTGAATTGGCGGACCCTCAGCAAAGGTCGTTAATCGTCGCTGCCAAACACCAACCATTGGTATAAATAGATTAAGGCTATGAGATAATGCTTGCCTGTTACTGGACCTAGAGAAAGTCATGCCATGTTAGTCTAAGAAATCGATTTGTAATCCTTTTGTTTTCGTGGGCATTCGAAAACGATAGTTAAATCGTCGTAAATTTTGACTTTATTAGTAGATTTTAACTCGTACATATTTCACTATAAGATTATTGTCCTATAACTTATATGTTTTAAATTGTTCCATTATAATTTTCTGATATATATGCAGGTGTCTTTTATTTTAATAATGGGCGTGTGTGAATTAATATTTGACAAAAAACTAGCCAACGCTTACACCGATATAATGGGAAAATGTTTGTTGACAGAAGTATTTTGTGTCCAATGAAAGGCCATACCGTCTGCCAAAAGCTTTGCACGGTGCTATAAGCTCATTTATCATTTACCCAATAACTAATGGGCAGAACCTGTTTGTGTTGGCGAGATCTTTAAAACATATTGACGGGTCAAATTGGCTTTCCAATAGTTTGTTGCCAGGTGAGAACTTTAATTGCAGTCCTTAGGGACTAGGTTTGAAGTACGTGCCCAGTAATATGGCTAATTGAAAGGCAATGGGCTGCCATATACGGAATTGCGTTTTATATATGCACTGAAAAATAGAAATTGAATGCACTTAGACCGGGTTAAAATGTATTTTCTCTTAATTTATAACCACTGCAATGACTTTATTGGGAATTAGAGCTACCACATGATATATATTTTATTTCGTGAAAACAGCAGTGATTTTAATTGCGAGCCCTGCATAACAGAATTTTATTAAAGCACTGTGTTTTATAGTTGATTTTCTAAATTATTTTCATGGAACAATAAAACAATATCAATGTATATATATATTTATAGCTACAGTAATATTTTGTTAACTATCACCTATACTAGAGTCAAAACAGTTTATATGCTGTAGTTACAAATAGGTAAATTAATATTTAGAAGCTTTATACAAATGTTGCTAAATTTACACTTCGTCTATGTCCATGATTTTGTTGTGCAGCAAACAACATCAGAATAAAACTTTCAAGTATTACAATAACTAACCAATTCAACTGCAAAAGAAATGTAAAGTAAAGCTTGTTTCTTTGAGAATAACCTAATAAAGATCAACAAGGAAACCTAGTGAAGCAAATATTCCTTTAATCTGTGTCCATGGACATCTCCATATATGTGTCCTCCTTATGAATAAACAGGGTAATTGAAGGTTTTAATCACATTCTTATATTAAATATACTATGTAAATATGAATTCTATATTGACAATAAGCTGTTCGTAGTTACCAATCTGATTCCGTAGTAAGAATGTAAATGTTGGTAGGCTTAGGGAGAAGATATATAACTCGCTTGTTTAGGATTTAGGAGAGAATTAAGGATAGGAAATGGTGGTACTCCTGCAAGGCAGCATGGCTAAAGTGGATCTACTCTCTGTACGGCAGTGCTTACAAGTTCGACCGGAGGAAAGATAGAAATAATAAAAGATACACATAGAACCAAGGAAGGTACAAATCTCCCTCGGTATTTGATCTAACAGGAATGGTTTATTGGATGTGAAGGCTCGCCTACGTGTAGGTAGATTTTACAGTAGTCTCTTCGCCAAACCTCTTAATGTTACATGTGATTTAGATAGAGCCCTGCGTAGCATTGCTGGGAGAGAGCGAGGCGCATCAAACCATAATATTAGCACCTTAGTGTTCCGAAAAGTGACGACTAAACACGATCTGTAACTAACCTAAATTGTTTCAATAGAGAGTCTAAAAAACACTATCATTATTGGAACAAAGTCTCTGACAACACATCTACACGAATTTGAAAAAAATATGTGTAGACATTTAAACCCTCAACTGTAGGAATAACGTTTTGTAGAAACATTTGAGTAGGCCTATTTATAGCGCAATTTCTTTAGTTTGATAATAACACTATTTTTGAAATTTTCTTATCAATAGTTTACTGGTATCCCGTGGTTACGCTAGGCTCTGGAATAAGCAAAATCGTCAAAATAAAAAATCTATGTTTTTACTAATTGAGGTAAAAAAGACAATAATTGTTTAACAAATGAATGACTAGAATAATTTAGACCTGTGTTATTCTACAGGACAGTCAACACATAGCCCACACTTACCATATTGTTTGCACAATGCGGATGTTTTAATTTTGCTCCCATCTTACGTACATCTTTATTCACAATTTTGTGGATGAAGTTATTTCACTTTTGAACCCAAAGCAAGTGATTAAATAATTAAAAAATTATCGCCACTTTTCGGTTGTTTAGTTTCTATTGATGGCCGTGATTAGTGTAACCGTAGACATCGTATCATGTCGGTACAGCTGTGTAGGTTGTGATGGCGTAACATATGTGACAATCGTACACAATGCTTCCTATACGCATATATACTCTAGTTGGTTTATTACTATATTGTTTTTGTTGTTTATGGTTTTTATTTTCTGTTTAAATTTTTTATTGTGTTAGATTTATTGTTGTTTCGTTTATTATTTATTGTTATGTTTTTTCTTTTGTAATTTTTGTTGTATTTAAATTTATTTGTTTTTTTTAAATATTGCGTTCCGTGTTAGATTTTGTTTGGCGATAATAACCGCAATTGGTTTTTCGCCAGGAAAAAAATTCTCTAGTAATTTCGGAAAGCAAAAAACGTTTTTTAACTAATAATTATTTATTATAATGGAATAAAGCTTGTTACACAAACATTTTGGTACCTAACCCACTTTTCCACATAATCGCCGTTTAAAATTAAACATTTGTTATACGTTTTCACCAGTTTGAGTACTCTGTGAAAGAAAATATGTTGCGCCACAGAGATACGTTGAGCCAGGGTTAGCAGATTCTTTACGCTCATCACTTCCTTAGGGTTTTCCACCCAAATATACCTTCAATTTGGGAAGTAAGTGATGATCACTTGGATCTAAGTCCTTCGTCAATGCCGCCGCATTATCGTAAATGAACGCTTATGCGCTGATTGTTTTGGCTGGTAAGAGAGAGTCACTGAGTGTTCCATTGTAATTCACTGCATTTACGAACAATCCACGTATGTTGCACGGCGTTACAGTAATATTGACAATGTAGAAATAGGTATGAAGCAGAAGTATGTACAGTTAGAACATTAGCTTTCGTGGTCGAAAGAATGTGTTAATTCCCACAAACTTACATTTTCCGTTTAAATCTTTATTTTTATTTTAAACACATCGACACGCTGTTGTGTAGTATTTTTCACCTTATAAAGGAAATGGTCATGGAATTGTTGCTGGTCTTACGAAGTTAGGCGTTCGGTTTTAACGTGTCCAAAACTCCTCAAATCTAATATGAAACGGTAGAAATGTGGGGTAGAAATGTTTGCCATATGGGTGTAATGAATGGTGCTACAACAAAGACATGAGTGGCAACGGATAATTTGAGAGTAGAACTGTCTACACCTGGGCGCGGACTACCCCTAACTCGGCCTGTACGTAACCTAGGACTATAGGGGTAGTTTTGGATGATGAAGGGGGTCGTCGCGGCCTTGATCCTAGCCCTGGGGGTGGGTTCGATCACGTTTAGAGGGGTGGGGGGTAGTTTTTCGAAAAAAATATTTTCTAACCCACTGACCTGAGCCAGCCAAATTGCACCCAACCTAACCTAACCTACGTGTGGAGGGGTGACCTCAGCTACGTTCAGGACCATCCCCGAGGATAGCTCCGGGGGTAGATTCGGGGTGGGGGTTAGTTTTCGAAAAAATTTTGGAGAAACGTGCCTTGACCGATAGGTTGAGTTTAGAGTGCAATACCGCTACGGTTGGGGATAGTTTCACGTAAGGGTAGTTTTTAAATAAAATATGAAATTGCCAAAAATCGATCGGATAGATCAACAGACAGTACGGGATATGCCTTGACTGTTGCGGTATGAACTGTTGCGGGGGTGGTTTCACCAAGGGGTAGTTTTTAAATAAAATATGAAATTGCCGAAAATCGATCGGTTGGATCAAATGTCTGTATGGGGTATGTATAAAGTCTATTATGGACCGTTGTGGGGGCGGGGTCACCTGAGGGCCGAGTTCAGATTGTCAAAAATAATCGTGGTCCTAGGTAAGATCCACCCGGGAACCAGGCATTAGTTAAAGCCGCCAAGGAGCAGGTAGAGCCAATATGGAGCACGGTCTCGGTTAAAGCCAATCCGAAGCCTTGCCCTAGGAACCTGGCCTTAGGTAAAGTCACCCTGGAGCCGTGCTTGAGATAAAGCCACCTAGGCCTTAGGTAAAGCTACCATGGAGTGTGGACTTAGGTAAAGCCTGGCCCTTAGTTAGACCCACCTTGGAGAAAGGCCCGAGGTAAATTCACACTAGATTCAGGCTTTAAGTAAAGACACCCTGGAGAAAATCCTTAGGTAAATTCACACTAGAGCAAGGCTCTAATTTAATATATCTGATGACGTATCTCTGATCGAGGCCCGAGCGACTCTAGGCAAGTAGTAGGCTCACCCTAACTAGAGTGTTCTATCCCTAAATAAATTGGCTGATGCAGGGCAAGGGGTTATGGTTGTCTATGCTACAAAATAATAAACAAAGCAACAAAACCTTATCGTGTGAGGGAATACGTTTGGCCTACATAGCTGGCGACCGTGTGTTAGACATGTGCAGACTTGCAGCGATAACGCATTATCTTAAAACCGCAACGGCAGTCGGTGACTGCTATAGCAGGCACAAAAACCCGCACAACTGTGTCGTTGTGAATCAAGGTGACTGTTTTTGTTTTGATTACTGTATCGATTTATTATGTAGGCTGTTATAGTTTAAGTAAACAGAAAGCTTTTATGGATATATTCTATAATTGTAAATAGGTTTAGATAAAAAGGTCCATGGAGAAACACTAATAACGAGGTCTATCACATAACATGAATAAATATATGCTATAAAACGAACCTAACCATCTATTCAACAGAGTGTTTTAGCAATATAAGAGCAGTATAAACATATAATATTGGATAGGGCCAACGATATAAGGACCCGTTATGGAAAAGGGTAGGTATATGAAATAATATATACAATAAGGGTATTCAGCATGATGATTTATTAAACTAACATATAATAATAATTTTACAGTGCATAGTTATAAATTGTTCTCAATATTACATATATAATTTAAATGTGTCGATGATCCGAGATCTGCAATTTGGGCAGCGATTACATCTTGAGAGACAGGTTAAGCAAAAGACATGTCCGCATGGCGTGGCAACAGCGTTGCGAGGGTTCTCACAACATATATTGCATAAGCTAATCTCCGCCGGTCGTGGCTTATTCTGAAGGCAAAAAAAAGTCAATTAGTAACAACTGTATATGCATATACAAATCCTGTAAGAAACAATATGATTAGTAAATCGGTACAGATAGCCTGAAAGAAAAGTCAATCGAAATAATATGAAAATCTACCTACATTATTGGTACGCTGGACAGTGTAGTCTCCCGCCACCACAATATCCTGTAGGAACCGTCTCGTCATGCCCCAAACGATATACGCAAAGGTCCGACTCGTCCTGTAGTACGGTTTTGAAGCAGCCGTCCGCAGATCCCTAATCACCAGCTGGAGCTCCATTAAAGTGTAATCCAGCGTCTGTATGCATGTGTGGGGTGAAGGCTGGTCCCTCGGTGGATGAGAAGCCATTAGGAAATCGTGTAGGCGAAACGAAAACGAATCATCCCAACTATAGCAGGGTCTATGATCCTCGTCTTCCTCATCGCTGTCTGTATCAATGCCAGGCGGTCGGGAAGGTAAATCTCCTGGAGACGAGCCCATAGGTAGTAGTAGAGGCGAATAGGATGACGAATAGGTTAGTGAAGAATCTGAAAGCGCAGTGTACGCCTATAAAAATGAAAAAAGAATCTAAATAAACCAACACTCGATATACTCCGTGATCTACGCTTCAGATAATTTGATCAAATAAATGACGCTACCTCGTGGCTACAATTTAAACAAATATAATAAACGCTAATGAAAATAAACTACCATTCATTCAATATATTCTATGATCTATGCGTCGACCTCATGCGGCATCCAAAACTACCCCTATAGTCCTAGGTTACGTACAGGGCCAGTTAGGGGTAGTCCGCGCCCTTTTTTTTTTTTTTTTTAGATTTTTCCGTAAATTAAAATAAAACCTTGAGTGGATCTTATTCAATACTAAGAGCATGGCAGTAAACGTTATAATATAATAATTACGTAACATGTAAAGAATATTAGCTTCCCAGAATGCATATGTGAATCACTAAGTAGCAAACGTTCTCTATAATGAGAAGGTGTTTGCTCCACGCTTTTAAGGTGTTTGCTCCACGCTTTTAAGGATGTTAAAAGTAAGTATTCTCGTCGCCAGAAAGAAAGAATCGATAGGAAAGACACCAGAATCGTCTCCAATAGAAGAGATTAATGAACCACAGGGAAAAGGTTTTGATTATTGAAACTGGATCCGTATGAAGTAAACGCCAGAGATTGGCAGAGAAATAAGTTTGATGCTTGCATAAAACTAACGTTTTATCTTTTGACATTATTATACCATTTTTTTCATTACTTCAGTGTTAGTTTATATTATTATTGTAAAGAAGACATTGATGTTATCCTTGGATACTATATCCTGGCTAGCTCATAACCCGCTGACATCTTGGTAATCCTCAGGAGCAGAACTGTCTACACTTGGGCGCGGACTACCCCTAACTGGCCCTGTACGTAACCTAGGACTATAGGGGTAGTTTTGGATGCCGCATGAGGTCGACGCATAGATCATAGAATATATTGAATGATCGAGGATAATATATACCTATAGAGGTATATTAAATCGAAACTAGTTGACGATACTGTTTTAGTATTGACACCTAATAATAACACGCTCAAAGTGGAGATAAAATGTTCGCACGCGATCTTTTTCGACAAGGCCATGTCTATAGGCCAGCTGATGGGCTTCAGCGGGAAGAAATTAGAGGCAAATCAAAGACACTCTTCTGATCGGCCGGTAGATATCATCAGGGTTAACGTGATTCGCGTGGATTGCAATGTGGTCGCCGGATCGTTTCAAAACGGCATAGAATGTCATACTTTGCACGAATTTTATCCGCAGGTACCGCCCGGTTATAAGATTGTAGAAGTCCCGCAGAGCGTAATATATTTACCTGTCAACGTGAGCGTCATTCACAATATCACCGTAAGTCTAAGAGATCAGAACGGCGATACAATCGACTTTCGTGGAGAAGTCATTTCCGTACGATTACATCTACGAAGACGCCAGGATGGGTCTAATATTTAACGTGCGCTTCCAAAAGAAGGGCGGCAGTTTACGTCAGACGACGGCACAGTTAACACTGCGAAACGTTAGGTTCCTCAGATCTTTGGGTTTTAAAGTGATCAATGGAGGACCTTTTGGCTATCGACTCTAGCGCCGAGTACGACAACACCCTCAACGGGCTGGAATACCATACTCATCGGCCGTACTCGTCCGCTACGTTTGGTAATAACGATGAAATTCGTATCCCCATTCATCAGCAAGATGTCATTACGATTCCTTTTCAGAGCACGTTGCATATAAGAGGTACGCTGAAGGCTACAAAAAACGGAGAGGCGGCCGCTGACGTGTCTTTGGTAAACAACGCTATAGCTTTTCTTTTCGACGATATCAGGTACGAGATCGGAGGCAACGAGATAGACAGAACCAGGAATGTCGGTATAACGACCACCATCAAGAACCTGCTTTCGTTGCGCGAAAACGAGAAAAATAAACTCGGAAATTGCGGTTGGCTAGGAGTGGGTAAAACAGATAACGACTGCAAAGAGTTCAACGTGGTTATACCGTTGCGTATGCTGATGGGGTTTTTCGAGGATTACAATAGAATTGTAGTCAACGTGAAACAGGAGCTCGTCCTTTTGCGTTCATCCTCAAATTTTAACGCAATAGTTAGCGCAGATGCGACAGATGTTGATTTGAAAATAAACACTATCTATTGGCGGGTTCCACACGTCTCCGTAGCCGACCAGATAAAATTAAACCTATTGAAGATGATTGAACGCGATGTCACCGTTCACGTGCCACACCGTAAATGGGAACTAATAGAATACCCGGGTTTACCTGCCACGAAGCAACTCACCTGGACTGTAAAGACCACTTCGCAGCTGGAAAAACCTCGTTACGTAATTTTCGCCATGCAGACGGATCGCAAAAACAAGATTAATTCTAACGCTTCGGAGTTTGACGGCTGCAAGGTTACGGATGTAAAATTGTACCTCAACTCTCAGTACTTTCCCTACGATAATATTCTCGGCGACACCGCCCTGTTGTACGACATGTACGTTAGATTTCAACAGTCTTATTATTCACGCGAGCCATAACCGTGTCTAGACTTGTCTACCTTTAAAGCGAAAGCACCGATTTTTGTAATCGATTGTTCGAAACAAAACGATACGATAAAATCGGGGCCCGTAGATGTGAGACTCGAAATCGAGGCGTCTGACAATATTCCGCCTAATACTTCCGGTTACTGCTTGATTATTCACGATTCCCATATTGTCTATAACCTGCTGTCGGGTGTTGTTAAAAAGATTACGTAATCTGTGACGACGCGATAAATTAGCCGGTTTGTGTGCATTTAGTCTCAGTTGCGGCTTGGAACATGCAGGCTGTGGTCGAGTTTCATGCCTTCGTCGACAATGCGGGTAAATACATTATCAAGGAACTGGCTGTGGTTGCCGAACACTATCATAGTGTTACAATATTCAAACCGCCTTACAGATTTCACAATTTAAACGAGTCTGCGCAAAAGTCTGCTCGTTGGTTACAGTCAAGCTATCACCGTATCGGCTGGTACGGAGGTAGTATACCTTTTGACGAAGACACTGTGCGAAAGATGTTTGCACCGTTTGACACCATATTCACAAAGGGTTTGGAGAAGGCTAGATTTCTCAGGCAGTTTCACACAGATGTACGTGAATTGCCCAATGAGAAGCACGACGTCTCTTGTAAATACTATAAGTGTATATTACCTCAGCATAATAATGATGTAGATTGTAGATGCGCACTGCGCAGTGCTAAATATTACTACGATCTGCTCCTAGCGTAGTGTCACTTGTGTGTCTGGGTCACTGGCGTGGAGTTGAATCTTCCGTAAACCTGTGTGTTAGTTAAACCTGTGTGTTTGGGTCACTGGCGTGGAGTTAATTCTTCCGCAAACCAAGGCGTGTTTGTGGTCACTGGCGTGGAGTTAATTCTTCCGTAAACCAAGGTGTATGTGTGTAGTTAAACCTGTGTGTTTGTCTGGGTCACTGGCGTGGAGTTAATTCTCCCGTAAACCTAGGTGTGTCTGGTTCGCTGGCGTGGAACCTGTGTGTACCCACGTGTGGAGCAGATTGAAAATTTAAAAAAAAAACTTAAAAATAGATAAATACAAAAAAATAAAAAAATATTAAAAATTCAAAAAAAATAATCAGGAGACTACATTTTGTCATGGAGTGGTAGTCACTTGGGAGTAGCGTTGGTTTGGGGCTACTCCCCAAGGGGTAAGCCTTCTGCTTGCCCCGGCTTGTAATGCGGGCATTGAATCGGCTTCACTGATTCAGTTGGCGGTCCTAACCCCGTGAAAACTGCAGAAGGCAAGCGTTTCGACATCTTGAGAGGTCAATGGGATATCTCTGATCGAGGGCTGACGCAGTCGCACGGTAAGTGTAATATTAATTGTATAACATTTGTTGTTTTCGATCTTGTATTTTTAGAGACATTCTAGCCGGCTCAGACCATATCGGTATTGGTCAGTGGATAACCACCATTTGGTGCCTGAATCCAGGGTTGCGTTACCTATGGGCAGGCTATTACCCGAGACCATGCTCCGTGTTGGCTTTACCCGCTCCTAGGCGGTGTTACCTCGAGCGCGGGTTCGGGAGCGACTATTACCTAGGACACCGATCATTTTTGGCAATTTCATATTTTTTGTAAAAACTACCCCTCGGTGAATCCACCCCCCGCAGCGTTCCTTATTGGACTCTAGACATATCCCATACAGCCTGGAGGTCCTGAACGTAGCCGTGGTCACCCCTTTCACGTAGGTTAGGTTAGGTTTGATCCATTTTGGCTAGCTTAGGTTAGCTAGTTGGAATTAGTTTTTTCCTTTTTCCACCCCTCTAGGCATGGTCAAAACCGCCCTTAGGGTTGGGTGAGGGTCGGCGTCAGGCCTCTGCAACATCCAAAACTACCCCTATAGTCCTAGGTTACGTAGCGGCCGAGTTAGGTTGAAATAAAAATTTTTTCGAAAAACTACCCCCCACCCCTCTAGACGCGGTCGAAACCACCCCCGGGTCTGGGGTCGGGGCCGCGATGACCTCCTGCATCATCCGAAACTACCCCTATAGTCCTAGGTTACGTAGCGGCCGATTTTTTTTTTTTTTTTCGAAAAACTACCCCCTACCCCCCTGAACGTGGTCGAAACCACCCCTTGGTCTGGGTTCAAGGTCGGGATGACCTTGAGCATCATCCAAAACTACCCCTATAGTCCTAGGTTACGTAGCGGCCGAGTTAGGGGTGGGTGCGCGCCAGTCTGGGGCGAGATCTACTAACGTCTAATCATTTTATTCATAATAATAATTTAAAGCGTTTGTCAAGTAATATTTACTTGAAATATTATTTACCTATATAAGGACTTATTTATACACTAATTAAAATGTGTTTAATTAGCGTTTCTCTGCGATAGTTACGGACAGAGTAACAGAGACATAAAGAGAGCGGATATACCTGATTACACTCGACAAAAATATCGCCCCGCGACGTTGTACGTGACGAGGTTGCGACAATGTTTCCACTTTGTTGTTACAATCATCTCGGTTTACAGCCGTATTTATTTACAGCGAGTGAGCAATATTTACCCGCGCCTAGCCAGCCGTACCAATTGTTATTCTTGTACTTGGTGTGTATATACAAGCCACAAGTCGGTTGTTTTTATTACTCGGCGACTTGTGAATGATATTTCTAAAGTGAGACTATGTTTTTATTGCGTTGGGGTTCAGTAGCAAACCCTTGGGGATGACGTGACAGGGAGTGATTGCAGCTCTTATGACGATCATGGATACTCACAGCTGCAATGAATTAATATAGCTTAGTAAACGGAACTATACAATTGATATATACATATATGTATATACAACCATACATTTTTCTGCCTTTCCTATCTTTACAATATTTTCATTTGTGGACGCGTATCGGAATGACCTCATTTTCAAAGCCTAATTTGTAATCCTTATTAATGAGAGTTGTGGAAATGAAGACATTCTAAAACTCGTCAACCGAGGAAAATATTGTAAAGTAAGGAAGGCAGAAAAATATACTTAAATGTACACAAATATTTCTAAAAGGAATGAAGAGAATGTTAGGAGTTTCAAATCGAACAATGTCTAATTAACGATACTGTTCAACATACGACGTCATACAGGCATTGGTACTTTAATGTATTTGTAATATCGAAACCTCGGGAGTGCAATATTTTTTTTTAAATTTGAATGTGAGGCTGTTTTTATTATATGGCTACTTTACAAAGAAACAAAGTGTCCAGTTAGGGTGGATGCAGGAACAGTACGTTTTCCAAGGTAATACTTTCGCGAAAAATGGAGCCTACTCTTTCGCTTCTGTAACCGGTTAGCTCACTTTACACAATTTATGTTTTGGCTTTGTTCAGCCAAATCTATCACAACCGATTACCTTGCACTTATTCGTAATATAACTCTGTTGAAAATAAAAAATTGAACACCCGGATTTAAGTTTTGTTTTTAAAGTTACTGTGTGTGTATTTTTTAAAGTTATTTATTAAAAATTATATCTATCGAAATGTATTTTTAAGTAACATTTGTATTCATAAAAACAATATAGGAGGTGAAACCCTAATATACCTTTAAAACAAAACAATTGTCTTTAAAACTAAACGTTCTTACTACCACTAATCCAACGAGATATCACAACAGGTATTTTATTAATAAAACTTACAGTGTTTGTGTTGTTCGTCTTGAGGTTCTTCTTCTTCTCCTTAAATGACAAAACACACTCATAATCAAATACTGTAATTACCACAAAATTAACAACTACTCTATGAACAATAATCCACCACAGACTCATACCAACACAACACAACTTAGGAGCAGGTCCTATCCGTGCCCAAAAGAACTGAGCAATGCACGGATCTATTGTGAAAAGCGTCTGCTGAGAATATTCAGTAAATTACGGTTTATGCGAAGTAAATTGATAAATAAGTGATAAATGTCATGACAATCGAAAAATCGTATTGCTTATTATAGGATTTATGTACATCAGTAAGATTTCTTTACGATATTCACTGTGAGTTCGGGAGGTTAAAAACTCTGTCGCACGTGACCTGGAATTATATCTGTAATTTCGATCCCAACACCGTGTTCTAGGCCTGCTGCAGTTAACAGCTGATTAGATACGTTAACGCATATTGTTATTATATGCCTTCTCACACAATAAAGCAAATTGAAATATATCTAATCACGTAAGCAATGTAAAACATGTCAAAGTGCTTTTTTTAAAACTGCCTGTGCAACATGTAAGGCCAGTAGCCGAGAAACAATATCAAGCTGAAAGTACTGTGCTTTCATGTCACTTAATTACTGCTGAAGAAATACCAAAGGCAGCGGAAATGAGAACGAATATAACTGCTCAGGTCAGCGAACTGGACGTAATTATGTTTACACTTAAACACTAACACAATGAGAATGGGATGAGTTGAATAAAAACAGTTTCGGATTTACAAAATATATATATCCCCTGTTGAAACCAAGCAGTGAAAACATATATTTTCACTTGACAAAATTAAATTTTAAAATATACACAAAAAGTCAAAATATGATCTTGTAGATCAAACCATACAATTTACTACTAAAATAATGACTTGACAAAAAAATAATTAAAGTAAATTTTAAGAAATAATCATAATCTTTTCAACATTAATTAATAAGATCACTTAGTTATCTTCACCGGTGTTTTGGTTAGCCACTAGGAGGCGTTGTTGAGCTAAACTGTGGAGGTTTTGACGCAGATGTTTTGTTATGTGGTTAAAGAGTGCCTTTGTTTTGTTTGTTCACTTATGGTCTTGTTTCGTGTTTTTGTACATTCTTAAATTTCATAATCCTGTAGTATCTACCTTCACTGATGCAACGGGTCTTTCTTTCTGACTTAACCTGAGCACTGCAGGCTATTGTCTTGTCACTACGTAACGTCGTGTACCTTCCGAGGTAAGGAAGTTTAGGCGGTAACATGATAGTTACCAAACAGTTTTGCTAAGTGCTGCTCCCGTGTGTCAATAGTAGAAAATATTAATAATATTTCCTACTATATTTTATTTTATTGGCTGAGTTTTAAGTGAATTAAAACTCATATATAAGAGAATTCATACATTTCCAACAGGAACATTGCAGAAAACAAAAAAAGAGTTTGTTTAAATATGTGGTTATTACTGAATAATACGAACAGGTTATACGCTACAAATTGAAGCGATTAGACTCACACATTATAAACACTAACCCATTAACAAACACTAATGCATTGCTCCTATTATGTGGCCCCTATGCAACACTAATGATCCTTCACGCCCCTCGCTCTGGCAGCAACTTATTGCAACTGGAGATGTGTCCCGTTTTAAACTCCAGGGGAGCCTTATTTACACAATCATAGCAAATTGTTATAGTAAAGCAAAAGGTACATATGCAAAGTTTTGCTTAATGTATTCTAGCAGCTGAATGTGTCAGTAGCGGCGTCTCTTTCTATAGTATTCATCTTCAGTTTCAAATGTAAAAACCACGAATAGAAAGGAGTAAAGATGCAATACATTTTCTATAGCATATCAAGGAATGAACATAAGTATAAATCTGTCATATTTAGGTAAAAAGTAGGAAATTCTTACGATCCCGAAGCAGGAATGACATGACATCTTCCATATGTCCTTCTTGAACTATGTTATCCAACCTCATTGCTCACAAATCGTTAGAATATTTAGATTATATCTATTAACAAAAATGCTCGTGTAACAACCATGGTGCCGTTATGTGGGTCAGACGCCACACGAAGTAGAGGGAGAGACTAATGACGGCCTTCTTATATTTTTAAATACAAGAGCACTTCACAACTGAACTTAAAAAGATTAGGTATAAACTATTATATTTTATTAGTACATACTATCGTGGCATGTTTTATAAAATAACTAGTACAAAATTCTGGGGAGAAAGTGTGTATGTGTCTTCAAATATTGAAAAGTATAACATAGGCCTAAAACGTCGACTCTCAAATTACCAAGATTCTTGTTTTGGTTTCTTACACTGTGAGTGATAAATTAATTCTTGAAAACAATGTTTCAGTAGTTAAATACACAAGTGCATACATACATACAAACTTAAACTCCATTTTAAACTCTACATTTGTTAATTGATTACATCAAACAATAAATTACTGAGTTACTCAAAAAACTCCTCAGAAAGCAAACATCGATATCCAATGATATAATAGAGTATTAATATCGCGTAGTGCTTACAACTTTGCTCAAGGACGTTGGGAGGACAACGGGACCGGGAAACGGTAACGATAAGGAACACCATTATAAACTGACGTCATAAAATGAGCTCGACTCACAATAACGCACAGTAATAAAATATTCTATTGTGCTCAGACTATATGTCTTAGGCAACGCTTTACGAGTGGGCAGAAAATAATTTTCACTATCTCCCTACTGTGCTTTCTAAAATACATTTCAAAATAATTTTTATTCAACAAAACATTCATCAAAACATTCAGTTTGTCGGGATTTAAATGGAAGCATATATTAACAATATTTGTAATAATAACACCTTATTATGGCGTGACACATGATCTAGTTGAAGCAGGCTTTACCTGAGTTATACGGTGCTAAAGAGAGGCAATGCTACCAACACTACACTTCCACTGAGCATTATCAACCTAGGTTTGCCGTAGGCTATTATTGTAATTGGTTGAGTCGACCTGAGACCTGAAAATAAACATAAAATTCTTTGGCACTATTGGGAATCGAACTTAAAACCTATAGTTTCGTAGTCAAGTACAAGATGTATTTTATAGTAAACAACAAACTATTTACGCCCTAATGGTCTCGACTAGTTTTGGAAAGTGGTCTGTTTTAATTTCCGATGGGCGGTAAGTACGTTTAGAAGACGAGTTTAGGCCTTACAGCAAGGTCGCAAGACTCTTGCATACTGTCACCTGCCTATAAGCACCCCCATCACCAGAGCGGGAATCACGTGTGTTATATGCTCTATATTGGAATTTTTTCCATAATTATGTTTGTGTTTTTTGACATGGATTTAAAATCGAAAGATTGGTACTTCTTCCAACCATAATTGTTTTCACCACCTTTCCTTCTTCTACACTCTTCCGCACAACAGCTAATTGAATGTCTATCCTTGGGGAAACCAGGTTCGACCAGTCAATTTTATACAGACGATGTAAATGTAGGTTAAAACGTGGATAAATGCCTCTACAATACCCCATCCGGGTCTTTTCTATTATACGACCGCATAGCACAAAATATTTTCTATGAAAACATAGTAATATAAAAGCTTTTTTTCTTACCTCAACTGATAACATTATCCATAAAATGAAAGGTTTTAGACAGGTTTTAGACCAAAAAATAGTAATATACTTTATTTCTCAAAATACATAAACAAAGAACATTTAGCACACAAATTTATTTCTTGAATTTATTAAAATTAAACATTGATATGATATTCAGGCTTCTGGTAGCCAAAATACTTTAATATCCTCGATATTTTGTTCGAAGAGATCATTTCCGTGGTTATATTTTCGCCAAAGAAACTCACACAAGTAACATTCGATTACGTTTCTACTGGTTCCACACTCTTTACGGTTACGCCTTTTGGCAGAAGACCACAATGATTCTATTCTTTGGGTATGAGCTCCGCTTATGGGGTCAACAAAGTTTTCAGAATGATTAACTGTAAGATGGATATACTTCATGTCAGGTGTACTTGTTAAGCCACTGTAAGAGTTCCAAATATCTGAAATGATAGTAGTTCCCGGCTCAATACAGTATTTTATAGTGAAGTAGCATTTCAGCTGATCTGTTTGGTACAGCGTACAGGAAGCACTTGTCATCCTCCCTACAGATCCCACCAAACACCCATTGTTGAGGATAAACTCGGCCAACATGAATTTTGGTTTTCGAAAAACACGACTCGTCAATTTCGATAGTTTTATTTACACCGCCAATTTTCGTTTTATTATTAAGAATGGAATGTGCACTTACTTCTTTTAAATAATTTTTCCAATCGGTTATTGAACCTGCACTCATACCTAATTCTTCCACACAAAACTTAGTGGTAGTGTACTCTTTTGACCACGAGTATATGAAAAAAATAATAGTTTCAAAAGCAAGTTTACTTGCTTCGAGCCAAGTACCTTTCCTCAGGCCAACTAAAACGCGGCAAACTTTTCTGTTACACCGCCTCCGATCATGAGCATTTGTCAAACTTGGCGACATTTCGTGTCCGTCATCACAATTACGCGTGTTATGTAGTATTCCTTTATTACGAAAATAACTTACTGCTTTTCCCTTAATATCTATCTCACGAACTAAACGTATCAGTGACATGATCAATACTGAAGCACTAACAGGACACTGATGGTCAAAGTACGGTGAACGTCTCGCAGTAACTGATAAGATAAGGAAACTTGTTGATTTATTTATATAGTCTTAACTGGTTTATTAGATATTTATTTTATGTACAAAGCAATATGTATGTATGTGGCAATAATTAGTGTTCCATGCAGTCATATAATTGAAAAGACCCCCCCCCCATCCCTCTTCCTGAAGCCGATAACAAAAAGCAGTTGGACTCTGAGTAAAACCCATTGCCTATCAATCCCTTGGTGGGTAATTCAAACAATTGACAGTTTACCTATTAAATAGTTTTTCCCATTTCAATTTCATTTCACTTTATTTTCAATAGACCCCGACAAATTCATTTCTTTTACAATTTGTGCATCTATTTGGTTATGGCTTGTTCTGCGTCAGCAGAATTTGGTCTCGTTCCATATGACCTTCGGAACACTCTGTAAACGAGATGGCCAACATACTTGACCGGATCTTATCTGTTCTCGACGTATTTCGTTCTGTAACGTCTAGCACATTCCGTACAAGTTCTGTACAAGCAACGAATAAACTAAACCACTTGTTTCAGACTGGAATGAACCCAGAGAGCGTGTCCTCCTTGATTATTTTATAAACGTCCTACAATAACAACTCGCTAGCATTTTTGTACAGATATTATTGTTGACAACAATTACTAATTTTAAAGAAATTAACCTATATTTCTTTCAAAATTTTCTCTGAATGCCGGAAATGATGACAGTATCCCATTTTACTGAGGACTATTTCAGATTCCCAAACTACTCGGTTGACTAACCAAAAATTCAATCCTGACTACATCCTCGGCAACAGAATCTCGGATTAAAAGGAATACAAATCGTAAATGTTCTCTGAAAAACCAAACTAATGCAGTAAAATAGATTCGTTCTTTGCATATTATTAATATTATAACCAATATGAAAAAGAACAAAGTAAGAAGTAACTGCATATACACATTCTTAAATTTATATTATAAATACTTTGAATAAAACAGTTAACACAAGTACATTATTTGTGCATAACACAGAGAAAAGATATAAACACTGTTCAAGTAATATTGACTTTAAATTAAACGTTGTACAATGGTGAAAACGTTCGCCCTAGTCCCCATAACGAAGCTTTAATCACGTAAAATATTAGCGGGATTTAGGACTCGACAGTAACTCTGGGATTTTACTTCCGGAAGTTTATAAACCGAGGACCGTATTATAATAATGCCTTTCACAGAATAGCCGGCAATAAGTAAGCTACTTAAATCCACGGACTCTGCCAAGTTGACCCGAACGTATTTAATGTCTAATATATTAATAAAATTTAACCGACGTCTGCGTATTTTCGGAGTAATAAAAACTCTGGTAAAGGAGCAAAAAGAAAGATCTGCTTAGAGATTTGTTGATTTTTTTCTGATTTTTAAAGATAAAATATATTTTATAAGTAAGAAAGAGGACAATAAATAATTAACATTTCTAATTCCATGTTTACTATTTTAAGACATGGGATTGCTCGATTCTTATCACCGTTTTAGAAACCACAAGGTTGGATTAAATAAAGAAGCTTAAATCTTATATGTACCGTATAGGCAGAGGGTGTAGTTTATTTGCAAGGAAAACCTTTCCTGTAAATCAGTCAACTCGTTTTAAGGAATCTCCGGCTGCGCAGTCATCTCCTCTCAAGAGGTCATATCCTCCCAGTCAGTCATCTCCTTCTAGGCAACCTTCTATCGGAAAGCCGTTTCCGTCTAGGTTGCCTTCTACCAGACATTCATTTCCTTCTAGGCAGTCTTCTACCGTACCGTTATTTCCTGTTAAATAATCTTCTACCTGAGAGTCATTCCCTTGTAGGCAGTCTTATACCAGACAGTCATATCCTTCCAGGCAGTCTTCTACAGAAAAGTTATTTTCTTTTAAATATACTTCCACTGGACATTCATTTTTTAGGCAGCTTTCTACCAAATAGTCGTTTCCTTCTAAGCAGCCTTCTAAGCGGCAGTCATAACCTTCCAGGTAGTCTTCTACCAGACAGTCATTTCCTTCTAGGCAGTCTTCTACTGGACAGTCATTTCCTTTTAGGCAGCCTTCTACCGGACAGTCATATCTTTTCAAGCATTATTCTAACGGACAGTTATTTCCTGTTAAATATTCTTCTACCGGACAGTCATTTCCTTCAAGGCAGGCTTTACTGGCCACTCACTTCCTTCTAGATAATCTTCTAACGGACAGTCATTTCCTTCTAGGCAGCCCTCCACCAGACTCATGTCCTTCTAGGCAGTCTTCTACCAAACAGTCATTTCCTTCTAGATAATCTTCTACAAGTCAGTCATTTCTTCCTAGGCAGCCTTCTACCAGTCAGTCATTTCATTCTAGTCGGCCGTCTACCGGACAGACATTTCCTTCTAGGCAGTCTTCTACCGTACCGTTATTTCCTGTTAAATAATCTTCTACCTGAGAGTCATTTCCTTGTAGGCAGAGTTCTACCAGACAGTCATATCATTCCAGGCAGTCTTCAAAAGAATAGTTATTTTCTTTTAAATATTCTTCTACTGGACATTCATTTTTTTAAGGCAGCTTTCTACCAGAAAGTCAATTCCCTCTAAGCAGCCTTCTAAGCGGCAGTCATAACCTTCCAGGTAGTCTTCTACCGGACAGTCATTTTCTTCTAAGCAGCTTTCTACTGGACAGTCATTTCCTTCTAAGCAGTCTTCTACCGGACAGTCATTTCCTTCTAAGCAGCCTTCTACTGGACAGTCATTGCCTTCTAAGCAGCCTTCTACCGGACAGTCATTTCCTTCTAGGCAGTCTTCTACTGGACAGTCATTTCCTTTTAGGCATTCTTCTACCGGACAGTCATATCCTTCCAAGCATTCTTCTACCAGACAGTCATTTCCTTCTAAGCAGCCTTCTAAGCGGCAGTCATATCCTTCCAGGTAGTCTTCTGCCGGACAGTCATCTCCGACCTTTTTGCCTATAATTTGATAAAGTAAATCTATAAGGGATTCTTTAAAGTAAATCTTTAAGTAAACCTTGTATGCTACTCCATACTAACATGAGGAACATTTTCTCAGCACACTTACAAGTTATCAATTTGAAATTTTTACCAGTGTTTTATGAGACCCTTTTACAACCATTGACTAGAGCATTTTTTTCCATTTTTAGTTTAATAAAAAATTTTTTTTCGGCAACATGTTTGAACTCTTTCTATATTTGCCTTGCAATTGTGCTAAATTGATTTAATTTAATGTTACCAAACTTTCCTCTGGTCAAACGTTGTATCTTTATGCCTGTAATGTACCCTGAAAATCTCGGTCAATTACCTTAACCGGTCTATGAGAAAATGTTCCTTATGTCTCAAAAACAACAAATTATCGGGAAATCGCAAAAAACTGAAACGACATAATAAAAACTGTCCAACCTTAATGAATTCCAGCTTCATAGTCAGACAAATTGTCATATTCTTCTTCCAACTTCTTTTTGAAAAACCTCCTTCTTCTTCTAGCATCTCTTTCATAATCAGAAAATTCTTTTTCTGAACTTCTTATTTTTTCTGCATCTAAAGTTTTCATAGCCGTTACCATAAATAACCCAGGTTTCAGTCCCGATCTCTGAAATACCTTGCACTTACTTTTGTAGCCTTCATTGAAACATGACCCACTATCATAAACTCCTAAGCTCAAAGTTTTAATTCCTACAAAAACTTTTTTGGGCACTGTAGTCCACACAATGCTATTAAACGACTCATTAGCATTTTGAGTTTTACCGTGTGCACACCTTTGCAATAAAACTGGATCTGCAAGATCTTTAAAAACTGGTTTAATTACCTCCAGCTTAATAACCTCCAGGTTATTGCACCAGCAATACTTCTTTCATGCTTGTAATTTCCCTCATCATTATTTTGGAGAAATCTTTTGTATTTACACCAGGTATCTGGCGTAGAAGGACATAAACCATGACATGGGTGTTCATCTGTTGACAGCTTGTGAAACTATATTGCCCAAGTAGCTTGTTGCATATTTTTGACAGAGTCTAGATTTTTTCTTATTGCGTTACCATAGTAGGTTTGCAATTGGCCAATGGTAGCATCAGTTAACCGGTTTTCTCATCCAATAGGCAGATTATCTGAAAGTTTTTTACCCTTCATTTCTTGTTTTATTTATCTTAGTCGGCTCCCCAATCTTTTCTGTATGTGAGCAATACACTCCAGTTTAGTTATTTGAATATCAGCATAAGGTTTGGCTTCATAAACAGACTTGAAAGACTTGCTGTCACCATCACCTAGATACTGTGTATACATAACATTATACTTTTCAACAGACCGACTAAAGAGTTGACCCAACCACAAATTAAGAAAAACTTAGTAGTTGAGGATAATTGAAATAAAAAATAAATAGTGAAAGAAAACTAGTATGATTACAAATTATACATCATTTGAAGAGGAAAATTCTGTAGATTAATTTAGGCAAATAAAAAAAAAAAAATGTAGAAAATATTTTTTTCGCAAGGTCCGGATCCCCTTAAGCAATTTTCAGCTCTGGATTTTTAGCCCTCATACACGTTTCAATTACCAATTTCATCGTCATCAGTGACACTGCAACAAATCATTTACTGCAACAGTTGCCTGCAATACTGTGCATCCATTCTGCCAGGAAATAAAATGATACCACAAACTTAGCATTAGGTACAAACAGGATACAAAACATTACAGCCTCACTCAATTTATTATTTACCCACGCGTTTCAAGACGTTTTGAAGATCATCCATCTTGCAAAGCAAATACATACTACAATATGACAATAGTAGTACAGTATGGAAGGAAATATGTTATAACATAGATTTCCCTAGCTCATTGGAAACGATGTAAATATCTCATATATATCTTGCACACATTTTCAATCATACAAAGTAATTTTTTATTCATACAAACTAGTTCATATAGGTTTTTTTTACTTGTAATTGGTTACAGTTCAAGTTAATACATTTTTTTCCTTAAATAAATTTGTTTAAAGTGATGTCTGATCGAATTCGAACTGAATTATTACATGTTTAATCTCCAGCAGTTTATCACTGAGCCAACTTTCTCGTTGCTACAAATTTACGACTTGAAGATGTATTTGAAAGATATATGGAACTTCCAACAATGAAGTGAGTACAACAGATGGCTAGAATGAGAAACTATAGATCACCATCGGTTTCATAAATTAGAAAAAAAGTGAATTATTAGTTACAAACAAAACATAATAGTCCAACATAATAAACCGTATAGAGTAGGAAATTGAAAATTGCAAGGAAAATCGGTTTCTATTTTGTCACATAATATTTTGATTCTGTCACAAGTATAAAAATATTTATATTATTGTAATTATAAAACAAAATGTAACTCAAATTAAATTTTTCTTTGTTGACTTCAGTAGGAATTGACTTTGAATTTTTTTTTATATAATACATGTTTCATTTTAAATATTATGGCAGATGAAACTCACACAGATAAAATTATAGAAAATATGTGACTTATTATATCTTCTTAATATAACGTCCTAGAGTTGTAAATGGGTGTGTGGAAATACAACTGTTCTTCCGCTATAATCACTTTGTTCCAAGAACAGCTAACACCTGCCAAAACAAAACAACGATATATATTAAGGTGACAAGCTTTTTTACTTGCAATAAAAATCTGGTACATTACTTATTTTTGTTAATGTTCCTGGTTTCATGCTCTTCTTAGAACAAGTGAGAGAATACAGAAGAGATAATTAAAAAAATCTTTACACTACAAATCTTCACATATGTAACAGAGCCACTTTATTAGTTATACGTCATCTTCCAGCAGTGCAAGGGTAATAAATTTCCCTCCGTCTGTAATTAAACCATAAATTTTAATATAACATACGAACGATACCAGACTGGCAACATATGTTACGATTTGTCGTTCAGAGTAATTTATAGAGTTAAGTTTCGCGAGGCCTATTTTGGGCATGGGTTCTTCTTGATTGCATTTTACGGTAAAAAGTACAATCAGGGGTTAAAAGGATTCGCTGGTGCTAAAGAACTCTGTTAGCTTTAAGGTCTGTACATAAAAGCGAATGGTACACTAAGATAAATTAAGGATAAAAAGAATGAAGATAGGTAGGATAAAATAAAATACAAAAGATTTATATTCCTTAACCAGACATATATAAATGATCTTTAAGGCCTAATGCTTCAATAACATTTATTAAAAGCAAGCACTACGGTGATTAACTATCACGCAAATGAAAAGAACCACAGTAATAGAGCTGCGACCTGTTTAATCCATTTACAGTAAATACACTGACATCAATAGAACTGTTTGATGTCTCGTTCAGTTCAATACATCGTCATTTCTTTTCCTCTCAATGTACAGTGATACTTTATCATTCATTGTGGCGTAAATGCAATGCTTTCAGTCACATGTGATTACTCTGCTACGAAAGCACAAAAGTGATCCCGTAAAGCAATCGAAACCTCAAAACCTGAAAGCAAACGTTAATACAATTGATACTCTATTGTCGACAGAGTGGGGTATCACTGCGAGATACATGCGATATACAACGTCATACGTCACAACCACTATGACGTCATAGTGTCCCCTCATTAGTACGTCCTCTACTATATTGATCCCTTTACACCTACAGCATACGATATGCCCCTCACTGTCACCGAAATGTACGTGTTCTCCTCGTTCCGGGCGTGAACCATGATCCTCCCCTACATCCCAGACGAAGGGTCTTACGCCTACTTGCTATAACTTATCCATCAAAGATTTATTTGTTTGAACCGATAGCCTTAAACTTTACCATAAATGTCATGTTAGCCTATGATGTTTCTGTTCTTAGGAACCGTCCTTTATTTTGGTAATAAAAGAGCCTTTACCCCTCAGTTAACTATTTTGTCGTTGACATTAACCAATATTATAATATTTTTATAATTTATTTTGCTATGGAGTTTTATAGTTGAAACAACTTTTGGCAAGATTATGACGATTGCTTAACCAACGACTATAATTATGAAGCGATTAAAAAGAAAATTATTTCCAGCACAACCAAATATTTTGGAAAAAGTCTTCAGTCATTGTTAGTATATTTGTATGTTCCCCACACCTAACTAAATAAATCAGTGATGGGAAGTGATTTGGAAACTTGTGATTTAGTCACTGTTATTCGCAAATCACTGTTTGGTTGCAAAATGAAGTACAGTAGTAGGTTCTTGGTTAACTACACTATGACGTAGTGGCAAATCACGCCTCCCGTGAAGCGGGCCCAAACTGTTTATATTTGTCACAGCCAAACAGACGAACTAAGGTCGTCTATTGTAATCTGTATTTGCGTATGCGGGGGGCGGGGTTAGGGTCGCATTGTCAGTCACTGATTTGACAATCCTTACCGAGCGAAATAAGTTGGAAATTAGAACCTTTTTTTTTACTGTGAAACAAATAATTTGTTTCATTTTAGTCGATTATTTGTAGGGGTATTTTTAGTATATACTCAATACGTACAGTCCTTGCCTGAAAGTGAAACGACTGGAGTGAATAAAAAAACACCAAGAGACGAAGTCGGAACGTTATTTGGACATTGTTTACTGAGGATGAAAATAATAAGGAAAATCAAATGGCATTTATAACATTTGTAAAAGTAAGTTTACTTTCAAAACTTCAAAATCCAATTTAAAAAGACACATGACCTCAAAGCACCCTACAGTTTCAATAACCTTTTCCATTCCTGTTTCACAACCTCAATTAACTTCGGCACAAGAAGAACCAATGTCAAGTAACTAAAGTTATACTTATATTACAACCACCAATAATATAAAAAATATATATAATAGGCAAAATATCACGAAAAGTTTTATATTTCATTATAGAAACAGTATTTCTATTGTAACGGTTATAATGTATATGAATTATATTGAGCTACATGATATATCAAATAATAAATAAAAGTACAAACTATAAAAAAATATTTTAATTAATATTTATGAAAACACAAAAATGTTTTGCAAACGTTTTTAGTCTCACTATTTTTACACAAATTTCAAAAAAATTGCGTTTTTAATACCTTACACACTCTCTCCCTCCCTCTCTCCCTCTCTCTCCACCTCTTATTTTCCCCCTCTCTACCCTCCCCATACCTCCTTTCCCCTATCTCTCTTTCTCTCTCTCCCTCTCTCTTTCTCTCTCTATCTATCTCTCTCTCGTTTGATTCATACTCCGATTGAGTCTGAAATTTTAAAATATTATATTTGCAAATATTCTTTCAGTAATTAAATTAAAATAACATATTTTAGATTTATAATAAATTAATTACATATTAAAGTCTTTCCAATATTTGATATCTAATATTCTTATTTGACAAATAATTTGTTATATTTTAAGTAAAGTTATAAAATAATTTTTCTTCTATGTAGTAAAATATAAAACATCAAAAGCAATGAGTAAAGACATGTGAAATAAAATAACAGAAGGTTTTATAAATATTGTTCCCATTTTAGCTGCTAAATGTTCAAGGAAAAACCTTCAGCTTGTTAAAATAGTTGTTAACGCAACTATTAATTAATATAAAGCAATTATACTGACTTGGCCAACTGACATATCATTACCTAACCTCAATATCTAATGGCAACTGACATATCATTACCTAACCTCAATCTCTAATGGCAACTGACATATCATTACCTAACCTCAATATCTAATGGCAACTGACATATTATCACCTAAACTCAATATTTAATGGCAACTGACATATCATTACCTAACCTCAATATCTAATGGCATCTGACATATCATTACCTAAGCTCAATATCTAATGGTACTGACATATTATTACCTAACCTCAATATCTAATGGCAACTGACATATCATTACCTAACCTCAATATCTATTGTAACTGACATATTATTACCTAACCTCAATATCTAATGGCAACTGACATATCATTACCTAACCTCAATATCTAATGGCAACTGACAAACACAGTTAAAAATTACAATCACGGCTAAATAATGTTATTTCAAAGTAGCTTGTACAGTTTAACCTGTAAGTGTGAAATGACTATAAGCCATATCCCACACTGTTAGAATAATAAACACACTCCAGACGAGCTTTTTTATCCAACCAATTTTTTACTACTTACCTTTCTTACTTTATTCCATATGTGAGTGTATTTGCAGCCCAAATCTTGAGCCATGGAATATAAGTATTTTCAGTTTAGTGTAACGCACAAATTCGTATTATTTCTGTAACATTACTACGTGGTTGGTTTAACCCATTTAATCGTATCCAAACCTAGGGAAATACCAGGCGATGAATTTTATTTTATATACATGTAATGTTGGTTATATTTTACTACAAAATTATAAAAATAAGATCATTTATGCAACCCAAAATTTCATTTTGTAGGTGTTTACAGTGGACTACATACAGTGGAGAATGTAGTATACGATGTAGCTTATATGCAACCAGGTCATGATGAGATAAATTGTTTCAATTAATTACCAAAATATACTAAATGAACTGTTTGAACTGAACTGAATGAAAGAAATAAAAATATCGAGTAATAATTAAGCAATTTCATTGGGACGTAAAATATATTATTATATATCATATATGGAAAAGTAATTAAAAATAAAATATTCGTAGTTAGAAGTATGTGATATTACTCACAAATATGCAACTAAACTAAATACAATTTTATTGCATCGGCAAGAAAATTTTTATAGCAGATAAACTTTCTTCGCGACACTTTTTCAAAACTCTCAAACTACCCACACTTGGAAATCGGTAAAAAAACCTAACACCTGTATTTATATTTAAAAACTTTGCTACACAAACACTCTTTGTCAATTGAAATAATACATTTAAAAAAAATAAATGCTGTTGATAAGCCCGTTGGCATTTCACCACAAACGATACTCAACCCAGGTGTTTATATATCGGCACAGAAATACAACCCTGTGGTATCTGATATTACCATTTCTATTATATAGTCATTCTTTATACGTTGGAATGCATTTGCTACTTTTAAACCTTTTGTATTCTTTTTTAGTCAGGCACTTTGATTCTTTTCCCATGCTATTCGTCCATTTACCACCATCATGCCAAATCGTTTTCCCACACAGCGCCACCCGTTAATGTTCAGGATTCGGCCCAGCACAATGTTGCCCCATACAAATTATTCCGCTAATCGCTTCCTTCTTTGCCACGAGACTTGCTCACAAAACATTTCCTCTTGTACAGTTACCTGGTCTCTAGCTTTGTTCATGCACCTAATCTATCTTATAGTTATGTTATGTTAGTTATAGTTATGTATGAAGAACATATCTTCATCCAAATCGTCATTATTATCATCGTCATCGGTGTTACAGTCAGGTACAGTCCTCTAGAAGGAATTGTGATATCCGTGCGATATCGTCTGCCCTATCGCCTATCACCTATACGTTCGTCAGCCGAACAGAATGCGTCACCATTTTTGTTTCTCCTCCGTCATTATCATTATATAATTAGAGGATATAATATAAACTCTCTAAATTTATATTAATTTCAATACTCGAATCTCCAAAATACACCTCTTAAGCTATGCAGGCCTACTTTAAAAGACACCTCCGTCTCTATCTTACTATATGGCATTACTACATCTTGCTACATCTTGCTATGTCGCATAAGAAGTTGTTAAATAAAAATACTTTCCAAACACACTGTACCCTTTTTAACATTACACATCCTCGACTCCATATTTACGTAGAGCCGTGGGTTTGATGTATGGCCAAGAACAATGACTTTTCCCTTTCTTGTCAAAAACAGCTGACTCCGTAATCACGAATCGTTAGAGCCTTCTTTTGTTTGAACGCTGCCAACGTGTCACCGCTTTCACCAAGTTTAATATATTTGCTTGCGCTGTATTGTTGACTTAGTGTTTGTATTCATGCACATAATAAATTACTCAACTGAGATAAAATTTGGATAGAATTATCGCGCATGCGTGCGTGCGTTTGCCTGCTCGTGTGCAACAAAATTTTAAAAACACCAAATAAAAACATTCATGTTATTAGATCTGAACAAATAGGAATCCGTAGTCAAAATATTGTGTTGTATAAATTTAAGGGAAGAAAAGACCGTTACAAACAGATGAGGATTAAAACGAGAAGTAATGTTAGCGTACTAATTTAGCCTCGGTTCTTGATCACACACCGACATCTACACATGGGAATAGTAAACTCATTACTGTTAAATCAGTACTTGGTTGCTCCTTAGCAAGTAGATAAACGCAACCCTCCAAGAGAGTAAACAAGTATAGTGTGGACCATGTAACCGTGTACCTGGCCTCGAGAGATCGCAGTAGGTGAAACAAAAGGTAGAAGGCTAGTTTAAATATTTTCCTACAAACATGATGAAGACTATAAAAAAACTGACTTGCATGTGAAGATCGATATTATATAGATTCAAATAGATTCATTACTTGTGGACATATCGGATGCAGGAGCTGTTGAAATATAGGATAAATTCAATATGTTATATGTTTTTAGAAGTGGTAGTATACAAGAAATCTTTTGTTTTCTATCACGCCCAAGTTCACGGTAACGCGATTCGCACTATACGAGCCCTCGATGTGTACAGAGAACAACGAAGTTTGAGTATTAGAGTATATTATAGTCCTACAAATAGCCAACATTTATATATATATATATATATATATATATATATATATATATATATATATATATATATATATATATATATATATATATATATATATTTATCACTCTCACTTATGTACTTAAACAAGCATCTTACTTGGTATTTATGCGAGCTAACTTTCAATGGCTGGTCGTGCCGTCATCCTCGGGCATACTGAACAGGGTTGTTGTGGACTGCGAGCTGAGTGGATCTCCCGTTGACCTTGGTGTACCGTTATGTTAAGGTCAACGGGAAATTCACTCAGCTCGCAGTCCACAACAACCCTGTTCAGTATGCCCGAGGATGACGGCACGACCAGCCATTGAAAGTTAGCTCGCATAAATACCAAGTAAGATTCTTGTTGAAGTACATAAGTGAAAGTGATAAGTGTATACAAGAAAACAGTGTTGCATAACTACAAATATATATATATATATATATATATATATATATATATATATACATTCAGGGGATAAAGATTTTGCTGGTACAACTGAAAAAATGATTGGCAGTCACTTAACTGCTCTAGCGACGGTCCAGTGAAACAACTCCCAGAATGAAAGGATAAATTTTGAAACAATTCCGTAACATGCAATCTTTGTGCCTCTCCTGCTATTTTGTGTTACGATAAATATAAAACATGAAATAACGACAAATTCAAGCAATGATTCTAAATGCTTCAGTGTAGAGCCTATTGCAATTGTTGAGCGTTTTTCTCAAACTGAGAAACAAAATATTCACGTTTCCCGTCCTAAGATGGTTGTGGGAGGAGGAAGGAGAAAATCCTTAAATGGGAGGAGTAGATCGTCCTAATTATTATGTAAATGAATATAGGATACATAATCAACACAACCATAATTAGAAATAAGAAGTGGTATTGGACTATATATCTTGGCTACATGATATTGCTACACAAAGTGAAGCTCGAGGAACAAATAAAAAAAATCAGTAAACCCTACAGTCACCATGAAGTTTTTCAGTAGTATCTCTAGAGATGCGGATTCGTGATGAAAGTAGTTGGAGGGACTATAGACTTACACCGGGTTCTTCAAACGTTTCTAAAGCACTGTGATTAGACGAGTGAAATAATTTCGTCCACAAAATTATGCAGAAAAATGTACGTAAGATGGGAGCAAAATAAAACATCCGCAGTGTGCTAGCAATATGGTAAGTGTGGGCTGTGTGTTGACTGCCCTGAAGATTAACACAGCTCTAAATTATTCTAGTCATAATGTTGTTAAACAATTATTGTCTTTTTTATCTCAATTAGTGAAAATATAGATTTTTTATTTTGACGATTTTGCTTATTCCAGATACTAGCGTAACCACGTGGATACCAGTAAACTATTGATAAGAAAATTTCAAAAATAATGTTCGATAGTATATTTAATCAAACTAAAGGAATTTCGCTATAACTCAAATGTTTCTACAAAACGTTACCCCTTACAGTTGAGAGTTTAAATGTCTACACATATATTTTTCAAATTCGTATAGATGTGCTGTCAGAGACTTTGTTCCAATAATGATTGTGTTTATTAGACTCTCTATTGAAACAATATAGGTTAGTCACTCAGCCATGCTACGCAGGACTCCATTTTAATAACATGTAACCTTAAGAAGTTTACGAGGAAACTCCTGTCTAATCTACCTACAAATAGGCTAACCTTCATATGCAATACACCACTCCTGTTACATCAAATACCGAGGGAGATTTGTACCTTACTTGGATCTATGTGTATCTGTGATAATTTGTATCTTCCTTTCGGTCTAACCTGTAAACACTGCCTTACAGAGAGTAGATGCACTTCAGCCATGCATCCCTACATGAGTATCCACTTTTTTATCCTTCATTATTTCCTAAATCCTAAACAAGGGAGTTATATATCTTCTCCCTAACCCTACCAGCATTCACACTCTTCCTTCGAAACCTGATTGTTAGTTGAGAACAATTTAATCGTCAATACTGAAATCATATTTACATTGTATATTTATTATAAGGTTGTGATTAAAACCTTCAACTGTCCTGTGTATCCATATGGATGGCACTTATATGGAGATGTTCATGGACAGAGATTAAAGGAATGTTTGATTGACTATTAAGTGTTTCCTCGTTTATCTTTATTAGGTTCCTCTCAAAGTGCCAAGCTTTACTTTATATTTCTTTGGCAGTTGAATTTGTTAGTTATTGTAATACTTGTAAGTTTTATTCTGAGGATAATTGTTGGTTAACAAAACCATGGACATATACAATATGTAAATGTATCAACATTTGTAAAAAGCTTTTAAATATTAATTTACCTATTTGTAACTATAGCATATACACTATTTGACTTTAGTGTAGGTGATAGTTTGACAAACTATCTCTGTAGCTATTTGTTGTCTTGTTAGATAACCGTAGGCACGTTAGGAATCAATGAAGTAATTTGCTGTGTCTAGGAGGAAAATCTTCACACATACATTTGTCACATAAAAAGTAGATGTTTTTGAATATTTTTTTTTTATGTAATAAGCTTAATATGGAGGGCATATATATGGAAATGTCAATGGACATAGATTAAAGGAATGTTTCCTAGACCAGCAAGAGTTTCCTTGTTGATCATTATTGGGTTATTCTCAAAGAGCCAAGCTTCACTTTACATTTCTTTGGCAGTTGAATTTGTTAGTTATTGTAATACTTATAAGTTTTATTCTGATGATGTTTGTTGCACAAAAAAATCATGAACTTAAGCGAAGTGTAAACATAACAACATTTGTATAAAGCATATAAATAATAATTTACCTATTTGTAACTATAGCATATAAACTATTTGACTTTAGTGTAGGTGATAGTTTGACAAACTATCTCTGTAGCTATTTGTTGTCTTGTTAGATAACCGTAGACACGTTAGGAATCAATGAAGTAATTTGCTGTGTCTAGGAGGAAAATCTTCACACATACATTTGTCACATAAAAAGTAGATGTTTTGGAATATTTTTTTTTTATGTAATAAGCTTAATATGGAGGGCATATATATGGAAATGTCAATGGACATAGATTAAAGGAATGTTTCCTAGACCAGTAAGAGTTTCCTTGTTGATCATTATTGGGTTATTCTCAAAGAGCCAAGCTTCACTTTACATTTCTTTGGCAGTTGAATTTGTTAGTTATTGTAATACTTATAAGTTTTATTCTGATGATGTTTGTTGCACAAAAAAATCATGAACTTAAGCGAAGTGTAAACATAACAACATTTGTATAAAGCATATAAATAATAATTTACCTATTTGTAACTATAGCATATAAACTATTTGACTTTAATGTAGGTGATAGTTTGACAAACTATCTCTGTAGCTATTTTTTGTCTTGTTAGATAACCGTAGGCACGTTAGGAATCAATGAAGTAATTTGCTGTGTCTAGGAGGAAAATCTTCACACATACATTTGTAACATAAAAAGTAGATGTTTTGGAATATTTTTTTTTATGTAATAAGCTTAATATGGAGGGCATATATATGGAAATGTCAATGGACATAGATTAAAGGAATGTTTCCTAGACCAGTAAGAGTTTCCTTGTTGATCATTATTGGGTTATTCTCAAAGAGCCAAGCTTCACTTTACATTTCTTTGGCAGTTGAATTTGTTAGTTATTGTAATACTTATAAGTTTTATTCTGATGATGTTTGTTGCACAAAAAAACATGAACTTAAGCGAAGTGTAAACATAACAACATTTGTATAAAGCATATAAATAATAATTTACCTATTTGTAACTATAGCATATAAACTATTTGACTTTAGTGTAGGTGATAGTTTGACAAACTATCTCTGTAGCTATTTTTTGTCTTGTTAGATAACCGTAGGCACGTTAGGAATCAATGAAGTAATTTGCTGTGTCTAGGAGGAAAATCTTCACACATACATTTGTAACATAAAAAGTAGATGTTTTGAAATATTTTTTTTTTATGTAATAAGCTTAATATGGAGGGCATATATATGGAAATGTCAATGGACATAGATTAAAGGAATGTTTCCTAGACCAGTAAGAGTTTCCTTGTTGATCATTATTGGGTTATTCTCAAAGAGCCAAGCTACACTTTACATTTCTTTGGCAGTTGAATTTGTTAGTTATTGTAATACTTATAAGTTTTATTCTGATGATGTTTGTTGCACAAAAAAACATGAACTTAAGCGAAGTGTAAACATAACAACATTTGTATAAAGCATATAAATAATAATTTACCTATTTGTAACTATAGCATATAAACTATTTGACTTTAGTGTAGGTGATAGTTTGACAAACTATCTCTGTAGCTATTTTTTGTCTTGTTAGATAACCGTAGGCACGTTAGGAATCAATGAAGTAATTTGCTGTGTCTAGGAGGAAAATCTTCACACATACATTTGTAACATAAAAAGTAGATGTTTTGGAATATTTTTTTTTTATGTAATAAGCTTAATATGGAGGGCATATATATGGAAATGTCAATGGACATAGATTAAAGGAATGTTTCCTAGACCAGTAAGAGTTTCCTTGTTGATCATTATTGGGTTATTCTCAAAGAGCCAAGCTTCACTTTACATTTCTTTGGCAGTTGAATTTGTTAGTTATTGTAATACTTATAAGTTTTATTCTGATGATGTTTGTTGCACAAAAAAACATGAACTTAAGCGAAGTGTAAACATAACAACATTTGTATAAAGCATATAAATAATAATTTACCTATTTGTAACTATAGCATATAAACTATTTGACTTTAGTGTAGGTGATAGTTTGACAAACTATCTCTGTAGCTATTTTTTGTCTTGTTAGATAACCGTAGGCACGTTAGGAATCAATGAAGTAATTTGCTGTGTCTAGGAGGAAAATCTTCACACATACATTTGTAACATAAAAAGTAGATGTTTTGGAATATTTTTTTTTTTATGTAATAAGCTTAATATGGAGGGCATATATATGGAAATGTCAATGGACATAGATTAAAGGAATGTTTCCTAGAAAAGTAAGAGTTTCCTTGTTGATCATTATTGGGTTATTCTCAAAGAGCCAAGCTACACTTTACATTTCTTTGGCAGTTGAATTTGATAGTTATTGTAATACTTATAAGTTTTATTCTGATGATGTTTGTTGCACAAAAAAACATGAACTTAAGCGAAGTGTAAACATAACAACATTTGTATAAAGCATATAAATAATAATTTACCTATTTGTAACTATAGCATATAAACTATTTGACTTTAGTGTAGGTGATAGTTTGACAAACTATCTCTGTAGCTATTTGTTGTCTTGTTAGATAATCGTTGGCACGTTAGGAATCAATGAAGTAATTTGCTGTGTCTAGAAGGAAAATCTTCAGACATACAATTGTCACATAAAAAGTAGATGTTTTGGAATATTTTTGTTTGATATAATAAGCAAGAATTTGGATATATATATATATATATATATATATATATATATGTGTGTACTTACTTCGAAAAGTAAGGGTTATTTATTTACGATATTATTAATATTTGGAATATTTTATTAGTCAGATTACTGTGTTTTCAATGATATATATATATATATATATATATATATATATATATATATATACATTCGTATTGTTTTTTCCATGAAGATAATTTATAAAATAACTATAAAAACAAAGTACTCTAATAAAATTCTTTTATGTAGCGCTCTCAATTAAAACCTCTGCTGTTTTGACGAAATGAAACATATTTCATATAGTAGCTCTAATACCCAATAAAGTCTTAGCGGTGTTTATAAATTAATGAAAAATACAATTTAACCCAATAGAAGTGCATTGAATTCCATATGTGGCAGCCCATTGCCTTTCAATTAGCCTTATTAGTGGCCTCGTACTTCAAATTTAGTCCCCATGGACTGCAATTAAAGTTTTCACGTGGCAACAAACTATTTGAAAGCCAATTTGACCCGTCAATATATTTTATAGATCTCGCCAACATAAACAGGTTTTATCCATTAGTTATTGGATAAGTGATAAATGAGTTTATAGCACTGGGCAAAGCTTTTGGCAGACGGTTTGACCTTTCATTGGACACACAATACTTCTGTCAACAAATATTTTCCCATTATATGTGTGTAATCGTTAGATAGTTATTTGTCAAATATATTCCCCTACACCAATTATATAAAAAATAAGACCTATCATAATTATCAGAAAATTATAATGGAATAATTTAAAACATGTAACTTATAAGACAATATTCTTATAGTGAAATATGTACGAGTTAAAAGCTACTAATAAAGACAAAATTTTGAATTTGCCAAAGTAATTTTATGTATTGTATTATTATATCTATTTTAAAATAGTTTTTCCTTTATAAAATTATTAAAACCTAGATGATTTTGTTCTCCTTGTTTTTAATATCATTTGCACATTTACATTATTTTCATATTTACTGAGATTGAGATTTTAATCAATATGTGGTTGTGATTTTAATTTGTTTGATTTTTCTATAAAAAAATTACAATAGAAAACCTTTTGATTATAATGCTTATTTCGAATATTAAAACTTTTATCTCGGATGCCCAAAGTGTTTTATAATTAAATAACAACGGAGAGTTTGCAACATTATTTCACATTCCAAGCTGCGTAAAATACATTTTCCTTCTACATTTGAACAAAACTCAACCTATATTATTATATCTATATTAAAATAGTTTTTCCTTTATAAAATTATTAAAACCTAGATGATTTTGTTCTCCTAGTTTTTAGTATCATTTGCACATTTACATTATTTTCATATTTACTGTGATTGTGATTTGAATCAATATGTGGTTGTTATTATAATTAGTTTGATTTTCAGTCAGAAAATTACAATAAAAAACTTTTAGATTAAAATGCTTATTTTGAATATTTAAACTTTTACCTCGGATGCCTAAAGTGTTTTATAATTAAATGACAACGGAGAGTTGGCAACATTATTTCACATTTCAAGCTGCACAAAGTGCATTTTCCCTCTGAATTTTAACACATATATCGGATATGTTACAGATATAAATGTTCCACATTTCATGTTTGGTTTATTTTGACGAACCCATTATTTTATGTTTATTTGTCGCTGCCAGCTGATCCGCTGACAGTTTTATTATTTAGGCTAGCTTATCGAGCTTTTGCCGACTGTTATTGTTAAATTAATCCCCGGACGTCGATATGTGCGCATTTTCTATTTTCCACAATATCAAATAAACATTTCACTTTGACGAGTAACGAACACAACAATGGACAAATATAAACAGTTATGAATATTAAAAAACAATAAAGACTCTGAAATCCATAACAAAATTCTTCTTAGAAAGAAAGAAAACCAATTCCAATTCGTATCGTAAGCTTTTCTAGATATTTTCAACGGAAAATATACATTCATTTCACGTTTTATTAACTTTTTACAGTGTAATAAATGCTCAAATCACGGTTTACACAATGTCCAGTTCCTGGCACAAATTGTTGGGCGGGGGGTATCGACGATTTAACGATCATTTTCAGGTGTCCACAAAATCAAAAAGAATACGATTCGATTTCTTAGACTAACATGACATGACTTTCTCTAGGACCAGTAACAGGCAATCATTATCTCCTAACCATAATCAATCTACACCAATACTTGGTATAAGGCCGCACTGACAAACTAATTATGAGCTTACCAATATTAAAACTTTTTTAACTTACTTTTTCCTCCTATTTTATTTACCTTAATTCCACCATACCTCACCGTCTCTTACGACATCCTCACATATAATAAAAATCACATTGATCTGTTTCAACATCTTAACTACCAAACGTGTTACCTCTAACCACGATTTGTGTATATTTGCGCACAGTTACGCTTTTACGCACACACAGTTACGCCTGCGTCTCGCATGATCATTACGGCAAGAATTCAGTAACAATGAACACTGTTATTGTTAATTATTAACTCCAGGCTAGAACTGTCTCAACAATGGCAGCCTATCTGTTTAACCGGAAGTAGCAGAGTTACACAACCGGATGTGGCTAACAGCTTCAGAGCTCCAGTCAACAGAGGCAATTACTGCCCGTAAAGCGTTGTCGCTTTGGCACTTTAAGGTAGTTGTTGTGAATTAAGGAGGCTTTGCCTTTGTTCGGTCACTTTATTATGCCAGACAGGCATTAGCCATTAAATATAATGAACTAATGAATTAGATAATACTTTCAAAAACCACCTTTTTACACAAGGAAATTGCTGAAATGTTGTTTTTGTAGGTTACACGTGTCTACATAGTCGTCTTAAGTAATTTGCGTACATGACAAAAACCAATTATTTGACAAAAATGCAATTGTGAAACATTAACGTCACGCCTTAAGAGCGATATTTCGTTTAAACCTATTTATTTAAAACAAAGAGTACCTCATATTTTGTAATAATAATAGAAATTACAACGCCACATTTCTGTGTATTAAACTTAAGCTTGACTCTACAAACTGGAGTAAAGTTTACAATTCCTGCACTCCCCGCCGGGAGTAATGACGGAATGTAAGTCCTAAAGGGATCGGATTTTAGGACCGCATGTCCCCTAGTAGAGAATTCCTACTAGGGTATCACAGAGCAGGTGTGCCTACTAGGATATCACGTTACGGAAACCAAAATATTCTACAATCATAATCATATGTAACAACAATATGTTCTCATATGTACCGGAGAACATCATATACAAGTAAGATGATAGGAATGAAAAGTAGTATAACACGTAATAAGTTTGTATTATGTTACATAGGTTTTCTTTATCTTATGCTTATCCCGGCAGGGGAATAAAAAAAAGTCTTAGATACGTTTCTTTAAAAAAATATTTAGAATGAGCAATGTTGAATTTATTAGCTCTAGGTCCTCTGTGTACAAGAGCTGCGACGAGGTCCAAGAGGAAATCCAAATCTACGTGTTCTGTTAGTGTCCTGCATTAGAAGTAGCAAGAAGAAAGTGGTTTGACAGGTATGTATACCAGAAGGTTTCAGAAAATTCAGCATCCAGTAGATAATAGGGTTCTGCAGAGGTAGGTATCCACTAAGCTAATCCTGTGTAGGAATGGGAAGAGAGTACAAAGGCTGTAACTAAGTGTTCTACACCGATAAGGGTCCTCCCAGTTTCTGATATTAATTCAAAATGTTGAATTATTAGATTGAGGTCCCCTATGTACAAGAGATGCGACGAGGACAAAGAGGAAAGCCAAATCCACGTGTTCTGTTAGTGCCTTACATTGGGAGCGGCAAGAAGAAACTGGTTTGGCTGGCTGGTATATACACCAGAAGGTACCAAGAGAATCAGCAACAGGTGGGTATTTCGATTTTGCTGAGGTAAGTATCAACCAAGCTAATCTTGTGGAATTTATGGGAAGAGAGTACAATGGCTGTAGCTAACTGCTCTACACCGATAAGGACGCTCTGAGTTTCTAATAATAATACAAAATATTGAATTATTTGAATTTGTAGAGAGTAGACAGCATCATGAAATCCCAAAATTTGAAACTCGTTGGAAACTATGTTGCCCCTTGCAAAAGGAAATTATAGTAATAGAGTATGACGTAGCTAATCATACTGCAGGACATCAAACAATTCTGATGAATGCGTCTTCAATGCATTAGTGCGTACATTCGAAGCAATCAATATACTTCACAAAATGCATAGAAAAATCTATTTCCTACTAATGGCGCCTTTGCATTTATTGCTCCCGAGACATCTCCAGTTGGTGGTTCTGTAAGATGGTACGTAATATGAGTAGTAAAACTGAAACCTAGAATAAGTGAACTGAACATATTGAAGGCCAAGGTAGATAGATACTGGGATGTTTTTGGCATAGATGAAGAGTAAAAAAAGAGTAACCAGTGCAATCTAGATCAGACGGATGTAGAAAAATGTAAATTAAGATGGTCAAAGTTATATGTTCTAAGCAGATACCGTGGTGAACGTTTTAAAATCCAGTATCATATACAAGGATTATGAGGACGGAAAGCTGTAAAGAATGTGGACAGACGTAGACAGCAGGACAAACTACGAGGAAATTAGAATGGGTTCGAGTCATTCGGAGGAAGAATTATGTGATCTTAAATGACCTTATAAGTAGGTGGAAAAAAACCATGTCTCCTTTCCATTCCCTCTCTACACTATGCTATACCATTTGTATACTCTGTATAGTTTTGATTGAGCCCTGGAGACGGGCCTTGTGTAGCCACCCCCAATAAACCCTCCCCGACTCGAGACCAGCCTACACCGGTTTCGTCAAACCATCCACTGGTTATAATAAAGCAATGATGATATTTCATTTATAAAATATTTTAATTTTCAAGAGTTATTTTGGTTCTATTGAAATGTATTAAAAAATAGTACAAAAGTCTACTATATTATATTTTAAAATTAACCGTTAACATCTTATAGATAAAAAATGTGTATTTATTTTCCATTATTAAATAATTGTTTTCTCAGATTATGCTTATAATTCACACTTAATATCAATCAACAAGTAATAAAAATATGTCTCCACATATTGATTAATCAAGCGGGGATGCTCCCACAATATTCTTATTACTGGGCGACGTGTGAATGATATTTATAAAGTGAGACTATATTTTCCTTGTGTTGGGGCTCATTAGGAAACCTCTGAGGATGACGTGGCAGGGTATGATGTCAGCGCTTCTCCCGATCAATGATTCTCACAGCTGCAAGGAAGTAATAAAGCTCAGTAAATAGAACTGTACATTTCATTACATTTTCTGCCTTAGTGTCTTTACAATATTTTCCTCTGTGACGCGTTTCAGAATGACTTCATTTTTAAACAGTAAATCCTACTCTTTATTAAAACGAGTGCGATTTAGGTTTTGGAAATGAAGTCATTGGAGAAGGAGTCAACAGAGGAAAATATTGTTAAGTTGGGAAAGGCAGAAAAATGTAGTCAAATGTATATAAATATTTCTCAGAGAAATGAAGATGAGTATGTTAGGAATTTCCAATTGAACCATGTTTAATTAACGGTAATGTTCAAAATACGTCATACAACATTATGACATAATGGTACGTTAATGTATTTGTAACCTTGAACCTTCGGGCGTACAATATTTGCCCCTCACAGTAAATATTTTTTGTTTTAAATTTCAATGTAAGATCAAAACTGGGGCTCAAAAGAAGAGTAATCTAAGATTTTGATAGCGAGGGGCTGGATTATTTACAACAATGCAATTTAACGCCAGAATATTTATTGCAACTAATTATTTGTTACAATACAACTTGCCCTCAATAATATACTTCAGATTTACATATATAGCTTACAAATACATTTTAATCAAGATACAAGCACACAGGAGAGATCTGCATATTTAATGCAAACGTTTTTATTATATGGCTACTTTACAAAGAAACAAAGTGTCCAGTTAGAGTAGATGCAGAATCAGTACGTTTCCTAAGGTAATACTTTCGCGAAAAATGGAGACCACTCTTTCACTTCAGTAACCGGTTAGCTCACTTTTTCACAATTTATGTTTTGGCTTTGTTCAGCCAAACCTACCACAACCGATTACCTTGCACTTATTCGTAATATAACTGTGTTGAAAATAAAAAATTGAACACCCGAATTTAAGCTTCGTTTTTAAAGATACTTTGTTTTTATTTTTTAAAGGTAAACTAATTACATTTATATTAAAAATTATTTCGTTTGAAATGTAATTTATAAATACAAATGTTACTTAACCTCTTTAGTCCCGGGAACCAAATTGGAGATAATGATTAGGTTTCTAGTTGATTAATGAAGAAACACAAAGTAAGGAATGTAAAAATATAGATTTTATTGAGTTTTCATTTTTCATTTTTCCGGAAAATTAGGTACACATATATGTACTTTAGGTTTTAGTTACATAATAATACGATCACAAGATTTTACATGTCAGACACTGAAACATTGATATACATCACATTTTTACAATTACAAAGTATGAAAGACCTTCCACAGACTACACATTTACATAATTAACTTGTAAACACTCAACGAACAAACATTTTTTTTTTTGAAAAATGAAGTAAATTTAATTTTTTTCCGTCTGCCCCAATTTTTTACTTACAGGGATATTTGAAAAAAAACTGTTATTCTTCATCACACACAAATACAGCTTGTATTTAAGTAACATTTGTATTTATAAAAACAATATAGAAGGTGAAAGCATAATATACCTTTGTAACAACACTTTTTATACAATTGTCTTTAAAACTAAACGTTCTTACTACCACTAATCCAACGAGATATCCCAAAAGGTATTTTATTAATAAAACTTGCAGTGTTTGTGTTGTTCGTCTTGAGGTTCTTCTTCTCCTTAAATGACAAAACACACTCAAAATCAAATACTGTAATTAACACAAAATTAACAACTACTCTATGAAGAATAATCCACCACAGACTGATACCAACACAACACACCTTAGAAGACGGTCCTATCCTGACCAGAAGAATTTTTCAATGCACGGACCTATTGTGAAAAGCGTCTGCTGAGAATATTCAGTAAATTACGAATTATGCGAAGTAAATTGATAAATAAGTGATAAATGTCATGACAATCGATAAATCGTATTGCTTATTATAGGATTTATGTACATCAGTAAGATTTCTTTACGATATTCAGTGTGAGTCCGGGAGGTTAAAACTCTGTCGCACGTGACCTGGAATTATATCTGTAATTTCGATCCCAACAATATGTTCTAGGCTTGCTACAGTTAACAGCTGATTAGATACGTTACAGCTAACGCATATTGTTATTATATGCCTTCTCACACAATGAAGCAATTTGAAACATATCTACTCGCGTAAGCAATGTAAAACATGTCAAAATGCTTTTTTTAAAACTGCCTGTACAAAACGTAAGGTCAGTAGCCAAGAAATCAATATCAAGCTGAAAGTAATGTGCTTTCATGTCACTTAATTACTGCTGAAGGAATACCAAAGGCAGCGGAAATGAGAACGAATATAACTGCTCAGGTCAGCGAACTGGAAGTAATTATGTTTACACATAAACACTGACACAGTGAGAATGGGATGAGTTGAATAAACACAGCTTCAGAATTACAAAATATATATTTCCCCTGTTGAAACCAAGCAGTAAAACATATATTTTCACTTGACAAAATTAAATATTAAAATATTTAATATTTAATATTTAATAAAGTCAATTTATGATCTTGTAGATCAAACCATACAATTTACTACTAAAATAATGACTTGACAACCAAATAATTAATGTAAATTTTAAATAAGAATCATAATCTTTTCAACGTTAATTATTAGGATCACTTAGTGATCTTTAACGGTGTTTTGGTTAGCCACTAGGATGCGTTGTTGAGCCAAACTGTAGAGGCTTTGACGCAGATGCTTTAGTATGTTGTTAAAGAGTGCATTTGTTCTAGGTATGGTCATTTATGGTCTTGTTTCGTGTTTTTGCATGTTTATAAATTTCATAATCCTGTAGTATCTACCTGCACTTATACAACGGGTCTTTCTTTCTGACTTAACCTCAGCACTGCAGACTTTCGTCTTGTCACTACGTAACGTCGTGTACCTTCCGAGGTACGGAAGTTTAGGCGATAACATGATAGTTACCAAACAGTTTTGCTAAGTGCTGCTCCCGTGTGTCAATAGTAGAAAATATCAATAATATTCCCTACTATATTTTATTTTATTGGCTAAGTTTTAAGTAAATTAAAACTCATATATAAGAGAATTCATACATTTCCAACAGGAACATTGCAGAAAACAAAAAAAGAGTTTGTTTAAATATGTGGTTATTACTGAATAATACAAACAGTTTATACGCTAAAAATGGAAGCGATTAGACCCACACATTATAAACACTAACCTATTAACAAACACTAATACATTACTCCTATTATGTGGCCCCTATGCAACACTAATGATCTTTCACGCCCCTCGCTCTGGCAGCGCAACTAATTGCAACTGGAGATGTGTCCCGTTTTAAACTCCAAGCGAGCCTTATCTACACATTCATAGCAAATTGTTATAATAAAGCAAAACGTACATGTGCAAAGTTTTGCTTAATGTATTCTTACAGCTGAATGTGTCAGTAGCGGCGTCTTTTTCTATAGTATTTATCTATGGAGTTTGAAATGTAAAAACCACGAATAGAAAGGAGTAAAGATGCAATATATTTTCTATAGCATATCAAGGAATGAACATAAGTATAAATCTGTCATATTTAGGTACAAAGTAGGAAATCCTTACGATCCAGATGCAGGAATGACATGACATCCTGCATATGTCCTTCTTGAACTATGTTATCCCACCTTATTGCTCTCTAATCGTTAGAATATTTAGATTATATCTATAAACAAAAATTATGTTAATGAAACACAGAAAAATAAAAAAAAGTTCGGTGAACACATAAAACCCGTAAATGCTCGTGTAACAACCATGGTGCCATTATGTGGGTCAGACACCACACAAAGTAGATAAAGAGAACAATGACGGCCTTCTTATATTTTTAAATACAAGAGCCCTTCACAACTGAATCCTCTAACTTAGTCGATGATTATCGACTGACGGTATTAATGGTTTTGGAAATAATATACAGTGAAATAACTTTCTTGTAATTAACCGCACCAATGGCCTCTTTAATGCTTATTGAAAATACTAGGGGTTTTCAAAGCATCAGCAAATCTATTCAAGCAAATCATAAAACTATTGCTGTATTCATAAAACACTGATAATAAAAAATTATATATAATTAGTAAATTATTTTACAGTATTTCAGGTGTAAGGTATGTATTACACTTATTAATAATAATTTACATCACAGCATTTGGCATTTCCTGGTGAATAGTTAACAAATTTTAATTTATAAAGTATAATTAGAAAAAATATGATAAATCGCAAATGATATTGTATGAACTGACAAAACAAAGCTGGAAAAACTACATCATTTAATCATTAAGGCGCTGTATAGGCAAACAAGATACAGACACTGCAACGTCCCTCCTTACTTTGATTTATTGATATCCCTTTCTTGCAGAATACCAAAATTTTGTTGTTTAAAAACCTTATTTATAAACAAACCAAACATCTGCCCATCACCCCGCTTGTTAAACCGTGCTAAAATCCCCGAGTTACGTGTATATTTCCCGCTCATAGGGCCAGACCCAAAACAAGCCTATTCCCGCTGACTACTATTTAAAATAAGTATAAACTCCCCAAAATTGGTTTATCAATTATGTATGGTCTAGATATAGTCACACATGCCATTTCAATAGTCAGCTGGAAAGAAACACATTTAAAATAATACACAAAATATTCACAGAGTCTTACCACCTGAAGATGATCTGCAGAGACAGCAAGGGAACGTGCAAAATATGATCGTGTTTAAATTACCTATTTTAAAAGGCTCCTGTGTCCTTTTAAACACAACCTGCCAGTAGATAAATCTCTGGACTTTTATACAAAAAAACAACTAATCTTTAGGCTAGCTCAATGAAGTTAGTTGAGAGAAACTCTTTAAAAACATTAGGTTTTAACTATTATCATTTAATGAATTTTAATTAAACTTGTTTACTGATTTAATAATCATTTTCATATTAGTTGGAAAAAGCTAAATAGTTTTTATTGATTATTCGACACAGGATGAAATGCAAATACTGTTGATTTTTATAACATATTTAATTTTATTTATTTAAATAAAAAAGAAAATTTATCCTTTCAAATACAACAGAATTATATTAACAAAACAATTCACTAAATAACATGTTTTTCATACTTTAAAATCTTATAATTTCCATTTATATCAATTACATTTACATAAACATAAAATTATTTCCCAAATTACACATAATAAAAATTTATCTTTTATATTGAATTGGTAAATTCGTATTTATGACACTTAATATTTGAATTTATAATATTCTAAAAATTCTTATTTCCTTGAAAATAAATGGCCCATGGCCAAAAACCCTTTGTAAGTTTAGTTTTTATCATTTGAAATATTCTGATCACATAAATTCATTTTATTAAGCATAAAATTTATTAAAATTTTATAAAGAGTGAAGTAATTTTTTAAGCTTGAATATTTGTTTGAATTTAATAAAATTAACTGACTAAATTATTTCCCAAATTACACATAATAAAAATTTATCTTCTATATTGAATTGGTAAATTCGTATTTATGACACTTAATTTTTAAATTTATAATATTCTAAAAATTCTTATTTCCTTGAAAATAAATGGCCCATGGCCAAAAACCCTTTGTAAGTTTAGTTTTTATCATTTGAAATATTCTGATCACATAAATTCATTTTATTAAGCATAAAATTTATTAAAATTTTATAAAGAGTGAAGTCATTGTTTAAGCTTGAATATTTGTTTGAATTTAATAAAATTAACTGACTAAATTTGACGTAATTGGTATTGAATAGAGAAAATGACTTGCCAAAGATGTTCCTGCCGGTCCTAGAGTCCCTCGTCTGGATTCCCTGGTCCTTGGACATTGGAAGTCGCCATCCCTGGTTCGTCGGTGGTGGTTTTCCTCCATTCCCGCGTCCTGGAGGCTGAGTCTGGAGCCTTCATCCCTTGGTAGTCCTAGACGTCGGACGCGTTGAGGTTTGGTCCATCTGGCCTGATGGCGGTCCTATCCGCGGTCCAGCATAGCGTTCCGCGGCACCTCGTATTAAAAATTTATTTCAGACTGTCCCTAAGGTCTTAGAGACCTAGTATATATAGCGGTGAATTTAACCTACCTCACCCCGCCTGCAATACTTGCTATCTTTGGATTTATTCCTTGTAAAGGCAAGTCGGGCAACGAATCTGTTTTAGCTTGCAGAGTTTGGTTATCATTTTTGGAACTCTGAAAAATGTCTAATTTATTAAAACTGCTGTAACTTTTTTGTTTTTTAAGTTTTTCAAATTTTGTTTTCACTAATGTTTATTCTGGCTAATTCTGGTTCTTTTAAAATGTCGATGAAAGTTCTATGTAGTTTGGTTCTTAAGATAGCTTTTTTAGGCACTTCCGCCTCACCCCCGATGGTCAAATTTAGCTAGTTATTACAAATTTATTTTCTAATACTTTTTAATTTAGCTTAATTATTCTATTTATGGTTTTATTTACTTCTTTACTCTTTATTATTCTTATAACTCCAAACTTGATTAATTTAAAAATCAACTTTATTACTTAAAAACAGGAAATTATTTATTTCCTATTTGTCACGGAATGTCAGACCGTTACAACACGTCACTGCCTGTGTAAGATACGGTAGGTTTGAGACAACAATGATTTAGGCTTTAGGGACCTGTTTCCTAATGTATGGCTTGAACATAGATCTCTATGGAAGGAATACGGTAAGCCACAGATTAGGGTAAAGTTAATTGTAGAAGGTTGGATTCCGTTATGAAAATAGGGCAGTTATTTAATCCATGACACCATCCACGAAGGCTCGAATTTTATTTATATCTTGCTATTTGAGCATATAATATCAATTTTTAAGATATATTGTAACTTCATTAGAAGCATTTACTATAAGTATACTAGGTTGTGCATGACAATAGTTTTGTAAAGCACAGAAAATATTCTATGTAGTACCAGTATAGTCGAACATAATAATAATAATAACAAATCAATCCGTGACCAAGTATACCCGTAGAGAAATCACAATAGATATGTTTCTCAATACATATATTTACACGGCCACTGGTGGTTTTACTTCGTAGCGAGGGTTTTTGAATAGAATGAAGGCCGTCAAATTAGCGGGAATATGGAGGCTATAAACTCCCATCGTGTAACGGGTAAAAAGTCCATAAAGGTCCAACAAACAATCCGTCTACTACAGGTAAGCAGCTTTGCACACGTTACCACGAACCTTCCTTTTATCCTAGACCTTCAGATGTTTTCCTTTCCTTTCCATATCTATTGTTCACAACCCTTATCAAGCCTTAGTAAAGTAAAAGTCAAATGACTGCTCACTAAAACCCAACAAAAATATATTTAAAAACAACCACAAAAATACAACATTTATCCCCTGCGATCAGTTGTTATATTTTAGAAAATGCATTGTTTATTACGTATTGTTTTATGTTTACATTGATACGACCAAACTAAATTGGTAAACAAAGAAATATTCGTTGTCTTATTGTAAGACCGGAAATGGATTTGACAAGACGCTTCCGCCTTAATGGCATCGTTTAGCGAACGCTAGAAAATTTCATCAATGTTTGCATAAGTGGACATTGTTACACTCAATCAGAACCGAGTGTGTGTGTGGTTGTATGTGAGTGTCTGTTCTAGTATTTGTTTCTTTGTGTATCCAGAGTTAAGGATTTTACCACTAAAATATGTTATGTCTGGCACCAAAACCTTCAAGGCTTTATATTGCGTCACGAGATAGTTTTGAATAAAAGATCAGGATGGCGGTAGTTTTAATCGCCTCGTGAATAAATATTGTGGGCAGAAACATGGGCAGCGTTTTATTCACTTAGACATGGCCAAGCGATTAGGTAGCTTAAAGTCCCCTTTGGTTTTATTGTAAGTGGAAAAATTCCATTTGTAGGACCTATCGGTGAAATAATAATAATACATTAAATAAAGTGTCCTACTGTAAACTGACTGGTTTATTTGTGAAATCCCATACATTTGAACTGGCAATACATTAGTCGTAACGTAAAAAGCTCAATTTAAACGTCACAGATCAACCGATTTGCCTACTTAGCAAACTGTTTTTAATTTTTCTAAACGGATACTTTCTCATTCTCTTCTCCTTCCTATGTAAGATAAAGTACTTCTTTTTAACGTTGTAGCCTAAGTTTCCAGTTATCGTATCAGAGTTTGGAAGGCCTTGCGGTAGGTCTGCAAGGTTTTTGGTATATCTTTTTTGCAAGTCGATTGTCAATCATTCTATCGACGTGGTTTCTTCTAGCTGTAGACCATCTTTGAACATTCGAATATGATATAGGAATATAATATCTCTGCTTCTCTCTCTATCTCTAAGAGGTTTGCCCATAATTGGACAAAGATCTAATAGCAGCAGTTTCACCTTGTGGCTTTGTGCCGTAAGCCGTATACAGGTCTTATAGACAAAGTTTTTGCTTTCGATACTCCTAATTTACATCCCCACATTACATCCTGGAGAAATCCTGATACCTAAGTTCCAGTTATAGCTTGTGCTTGCGATTCATGTTTTAGATTTCTATAGGTTGTAATTATAACGCCTTGGTATTTGTAGGTCATAGGCTGTCCTACGCTTTCAATATAGATCGCTAACGCACATCTTCTAGCTTCTGTTGTAATTGTCAGAGACTACGTGTTTGGGTTGGAGATGATAATTTTTAATTTCTTTTGCTCACGGGGGCCGTTGCGTAATCTAAACTATCTGCACATGGTATAGCGTGTACACTAGCTCACCTTAAGATGGTACCTTAACGACCTTACAATGAACAGCTCTCCTCAGGTCTTTTAAGAGGCCTGGGCATATTTTTTTTTTTTTTTTGAGGTTTTCGTTATGACAAACTCTTACAATTCAAACAAAACGTTGTGCACCTCAACTTCATTAGAAGTAGTGAAATAATTAATAGGAGTATAGAATATTATTCGGTGATGTTCTTATTTGTCCATGTATTTTTTTATAGATTTTTCTGTAAATAAAAATAAAACCTTGGGTGGACCTTATTCAATGCTAAGAGCATGGCAGTTAACGTTATAATATAATAATAATGTAACATGTAAAGAATATTAGCTTCCCAGAATGCATATGTGAATCACTAAGTAGCTAACGATCTCTACAACGAGAAGGTGTTTGCTCCACGCTTTTAAGGCGTTTGCTCCACGCTTTTAAGGTGTTTGCTCCACGCTTTTAAGGTGTCTGCTCCACGCTTTTAAGGTGTTTGCTCCACGCTTTTAAGGTGTTTGCTCCACGCTTTTAAGGTGTTTGCTCCACGCTTTTAAGGTGATTGCTCCACGCTTTTAAGGATGCTCAAAGTAAGTATTCTCGTCGCCAGGAAGGAAAGAATGGATAGGAAAGACACCAGAATCGTCTCCAATAGAAGAGATTAATGAATCACAGGGAAAAGGTTTTGATTATTGAAACTGGATCCGTATGACGTAAACGCCAGAGATTGGCAGAGAAATAAGTTTGATGCTTCCATAAAACTAACGTTTTATCTTTTGACATTATTATACCATTTTTTCATAACTTCCGTGTTAGTTTATATTATTATTGTAAAGAAGACATTGATGTTATCCTTGGGTACTATATCCTGGCTAGCTCATAACCCGCTGACATCTTGGTAATCCTCAGGATATCCGTTGCCACTCATGTCTTTGTTGTAGCACCATTCATTACACCCATATGGCAAACATTTCTACCCCATATTTCTACCGTTTCATATTAGACTTGAGGAGTTTTGGACACGTTAAAACCGAACGCCTAACTTCGTAAGACCAGCAACAATTCCATGACCATTTCCTTTATAAGGTGAAAAATACTACACAACAGCGTATCGAAGTGTTTAGAATAAAAATAAAGATTTAAACGCAAAATGTAAGTTTGTGGGAATTAACACATTCTTTCGACCACGAAAGCTAATGTTCTAACTGTACATACTTCTGCTTCATACCTATTTCTACATTGTCGATATTACTGTAAAGCCGTGCAACGTACGTGGATTGTTCGTAAATGCAGCGAATTACAATGCAACACTTAGTGACTCTCTCTTACCAGCCAAAACAATCGGCGCATAAGCGTTCATTTACGATAATGCGGCGGCATTGACGAAGGACTTAGACCCAAGTGATCATCACTTACTTCCCAAATTGAAGGTATATTTGGGTGGAAAACACTAAGGAGGTGATGAGCGTAAAGAAGCTGCTAACCCTGGCTCAACGTATCTCTGTGGCGCAACATATTTTCTTTCACAGAGTACTCAAACTGGTGAAAACGTATAACAAATGTTTAATTTTAAACGGCGATTATGTGGAAAAGTGGGTTAGGTACCAAAATGTTTGTGTAACAAGCTTTATTCCATTATAATAAATAATTATTAGTTAAAAAACGTTTTTTGCTTTCCGAACAACTAGAGTATTTTTTTCCTGGCGAAAAACCAATTGCGGTTATTATCGCCAAACAAAATCTAACACGGAACGCAATATTTAAAAAAAAACAAATAAATTTAAATACAACAAAAATTACAAAAGAAAAAACATAACAATAAATAATAAACGAAACAACAATAAATCTAACACAATAAAAAATTTAAACAGAAAATAAAAACTATAAACAACAAAATAACAACATAAACAATATAATAATAAAACAACTAGAGTATATATGCGTATAGGAAGCATTGTGTACGATTGTCGCATATGTTACGCCATCACAACCTACACAGCTGTACCGACATGATACGATTTCTACGGTTACACTAATCACGGCCATCAATAGAAACTAAACAATCGAAGAGTGGCGATAATTTTTTAATTATTTAATCACTTGCTTTTGGTTCAAAAGTGAAATAACTTCGTCCACAAAATTGTGAATAAAGATGTACGTAAGGTGGAAGCAAAATTAAAACATCCGCATTGTGCAAACAATATGGTAAGTGTGGGCTATGTGTTGAATGTCCTGTAGAATAACACAGGTCTAAATTATTCTAGTCATTCATTTGTTAAACAATTATTGTCTTTTTTACCTCAATTAGTAAAAACATAGATTTTTAATTTTGACGATACTGCTTATTCCAGAGTCTAGCGTAAGCACGAAATACCAGTAAACTATTGATAAGAAAATTTCAAAAATAGTGTTATTATCAAACTAAAGAAATTGCGCTATAAATAGGCCTACTCAAATGTTTCTACAAAACGTTATTCCTACAGTTGAGGGTTTAAATGTCTACACATATTTTTTTCAAATTCGTATAGATGTGTTGTCAGAGACTTTGTTCCAATAATGATAGTGTTTTTTAGACTCTCTATTGAAACAATTTAGGTTAGTTACAGATCGCGGTTAGTCGTTACTTTTAGGAACACTAAGGTGCTAATATTATGGTTTGATCCGCCTCGCTCTCTCCCAGCTATGCTACGCAGGGCTCTATCTAAATCACATGTAACATTAAGAAGTTTGGCGAAGAGACTCCGGTAAAATCTACCTACACGTAGACGAGCTTTCACATGCAATAAACAATTCCTGTTACATCAAATACCTAGGGAGATTTGTACCTTCCTTGGTTCTATGTCTACCTGCTATTATTTCTATCTTTCCTCCGGTCTAACCTATAAGCACTGGCCTACAGAGAGTAGGTGCACTTCAGCCATGCTGCCTTGCAGGATTACCACCATTTCCTATCCTTAATTCTCTCCTAAATCCTAAACAAGCGAGTTATATATCTTCTCCCTAAGCCTACCAACATTCACATTCTTACTTCGGAATCTGATTGGTAGCTACGAACAGTTTATTGTCAATATAGATTTCATATTTACATAGTATATTTAATATAAGAATGTGATTAAAACCGTCAATTACCCTGTTTATTCATAATGAGGGCACATATATGGAGATGTCCATGGACACAGATTAAAGGAATATTTGCTTCACTAGGATTCCTTGTTGATCTTTATTAGGTTATTCTCAAAAAAACAAGCTTTACTTTATATTTCTTTGGCTTGAATTGGTTAGTTATTGTAATACTTAAAAGTTTTATTCTGATGTTGTTTGCTGCACAACAAAATCATGGACATAGACGAAGTGTAAATATAACAACATTTGTATAAAGCTTCTAAATATTAATTTACCTATTTGTTACTATAGCATATAAGCTGTTTTCACTCTAGAATAGGGGATTGATAACAAAATATTTCTGTAGCTAGAAATATATACACATTGAAATTGTTTTATTGTTCCATGAAAATAGTTTAGAAAATTAACTATAAAACAAAGTACTCTAATAAAATTCTTTTATGCAGCGCTCGCAATTAAAATCACTGCTGTTTTCACGAAATAAAATATATATCATGTAGTAGCTCTAATTCTCAATAAAGTCTTTGCAGTGGTTATAAATTAAGGAAAAATACAATTTAACCCGGTGCAAGTGCATTCAATTTCTATTTTTCAGTACATATATAAAACGCAATTCCGTATATGGCAGCCCATTGCCTTTCAATTAGCCTTATTACTGGGCACGTACTTCAAACCCTATGGACTGCAAAATAAGTTCTCACCTGGCAACAAACTATTGGAAAACCAATTTGACCCGTCCATTTGTTTTATATATCTCGCCAACACAAACAGGTTTTATCCATTAGTTATTGGGTAAATGATAAATGACCTTATAGCACCATGCAAAGCTTTTGGCAGACGGTATGGCCTTTCATTGGACACAAAATACTTCTGTCAACAAACATTTTCCCATTATATCGGTGTAAGCGTTGGCTAGTTTTTTGTCAAATATTAATTCACACACGCCCATTATTAAAATAAAAGACACGTACATATATATCAGAAAATTATAATGGAACAGTTTAAAACATATAAGTTATAGGACAATAATCTTATAGTGAAATATGTACGAGTTAAAAGCTACTAATAAAGTCAAAATTTTGAATTTGCCAAAGTAAGTTTATGTATTGTATTATTATTTACAAAAACATCAGTTGAACTCAACTTACACATGGCAATGATGTAAGTAGTCTAACAAGAATAAGTATACTTATGTTTAAAATAAAACACCTATTATTATTTCACAACTGTAAAATATTCTGTCCTTGGATAAATTCTGTAAAGATAAAATTATCGGGAGTGTAAAAATTAAGCGACATTCGGTAGGGATGGCAAATGTTTAACAGAAAAGACTCACATTTCTCCTTCATGAATAATAGTTCAATACCTATGGTGCGCGTACTCCAGGGTTACGTAGAGCGTCGTGGAAGGGGGGAGGGGTTACTTACGAAAAAATATTTCTTGAGTATTACCAGTAATGGCTGACACCACTTCGCACTTTAGATTTGAAACAAATGCGAGGTTACTCTAGTAGTTGAGAAGGTGGTTGTTGATCATAAATTGCGTGGAGCTTGTATGTTTGTGTGCGACTGAAAGCACAGAATATAATAACGATGGGACACATCTATTTCAGAATTAGGTGAACAATATAAATGCAAGAATGTGTTTACGATTTTATGATAGGAAACTTTCAGGGGACCGTTCTGACTGATTGCCAACACAAAAATATCGTTTTCACAGTTTCATCTATTACTTACAATATTGCTCAACCAATTATTTACAAAGCAGTCAGGCAGACACTCTTTTGTTTTGTTTGTTTCCTATCATATAATATCGTTCCTGCGGGTTTATACGGATAGAAACTCCAGATAGAACTCCACTCCAGACATATGGAATTATGTCATTATATCTCTGCTTTAGCCGTACTCAGCCTGTAACATCTGCCTACACTGAGGTGCATGAGCTGTTCCTAACAACCTGGTAATATTAGGCCTATTCAGCCTTGGCCGTTCCTTATTTCTCCCGACAGGAAGCTACTTCTCTTTATCTACTTCCTGTACATCTACTTAATTGTTTTAAAATCTCCTTTAAAACAAACAAGAAGTTAAGAAAAAAATAGCATTTAAAATATTTCCAGTTAATAATATCAAATCAAATTAAAAATGTATATTCATTTTAGTTTCGTTATTAAAAATAATTTATTTTAAAAGAATATAAGAAACCTTTTAAAAAAATAAACCAATTTTATTAGATCTATATTAAAATAGTTTTTCCTTTATAAAAGTATTAGAAACTAGATGATTTTGTTCTATTAGTTTTTATTATCACTTGCACATTTACATTATTATGATATTTACTTTGATTTTGATATTAATCAATATGTGGTAGTGATTTTAATTAGTTTGATTATCTATTATAGGAAATTATAATACAAACCCTTTGATCATTTTAATGCTTATTTCGAATATTTAAACTTTTATCTCGCATGCCTTAAGTGTTTTATAATTAAATAACAACAGCGAATTGGCAACGTTATTTCACATTCTAAGCTGCATAAAGTACATTTTCCCTCTGCATTTTAACACACATATTTGATATGTTACAGATATAAATGTTCCACATTTCATGTTTGGTTTATTGTGACGATCTCATTTATGTTTATTTGTCGCTGCCAGCTGATCCGCTGACAGTTTCAATATTTACGGTAGCTTATCGAGCTGTTGCTGACTGTTATTGTTAAATTAATCTTCGGACGTCGATATGTGCGCACTTTCTATTTTCCACGACATCAAATAAACATTTCACTTTGACGAGTAATGAACACAACAATGGACAAATATAAACAGTACGAAAATTATAAACCAATAAAGACTCTGAAATACATTCGGCTGCAGAAGGCTCTTTAATTTAAGGAAAACTCTTCTTTTAAGGAAAACAAAGAAATAAAACAAATTACAATTCGTATCGTAAACTTTTGTAGATATTTTCAACGGAAAATGTGCAACAGTTTCATGTGTTATTAGATATTATTAAGTCTATTAAATGGTTAAACCATTGTTTACACAATGACCAGTTCCTGACACAAATTCTTGGGGGGGGGGGAGCACGACGATTTAACGATCGTTTTCTAGCTCGTAATAAAAGGATTACGAATCGATTTCTTAGACTAACATGGCATTACTTTCTCTAGGTCCAGTAACAGGCAAGCATTATCTCAAAGCCTTAATCTATTTATACCAATGGTTGGTGTTTGGCAGCGACAATTTAACGAACTTTGCTGATGGTTGGCAAAATCATAAATGTTTCGACTCGAAACGTTAGACATGAGTTGCCAAGATTCATTCTAAGACCAGTAACACGCTAACATTATTTGCCAACCATAATTTTTCTACACCAATACTTGGGACGCGGCCCCAACGAAAAATCCAATTATAAGCTAACTATTATTTAACCTTTTTTACATCTTACCTTACTTTTCCCCCTTATTTTATAAACCCTAATTCTACTTTAACTCACCATCTTTTACCACATCCTCACATATAATAAAAGTCACATTGATCTGTATCAAAATCTTAACTACCCAATCTTGTTACCTTTAACCACGATAAGTGTTCATTTGCGCACAGTTACGCTTTTACGCACAGTTACGCTTTTACGCACAGTTACGCTTTTACGCACACACAGTTACGCCTGCGTCTCGCATAATCATTACGACAAGAATTCAGTAACAATGAACACAGTTATTAATGACCTTCAGGCGAGAACTGTCTCAACAATAACAGCTTATCTGTTTAACCGGAAGTAGCAGAGTTACACGAGCGGATGCGGTTGCCAGCTTCAGAGCTCCAGCCTACAGAGGCAATTACTGCCCGTAAAGCGATGTCGTTTTGGCACTTTAAGGTAGTTGTTGCGAATTAAGGAGGCTTTGCCTTTGTTCTGTCACTTTATTATGCCAGACAGGCATTAGCCATTAAATATAATGAATTAATGAATTCTTTCGAAAAATTCCTTTTTACAAAAAGCAAATTGTTGAAATTGTTTTTGTAGGTTAAACGTATTTACCTATTCTTATGTAAATTGCGTACAAGACAAAAACCAACTAACTGATAACAATGCAATTGTGAAACATTAGCGTCACGCCTTAAGATATTTTATTTTAACCTATTAATTTAAAATAAATAATTCCCGATATTTTATAATAATATTAGAAATTACAACTCCACATTTCTGTGTATTAAGATTAAGCTTGAGTCCACAAACTGGGGTAAAGATTACAATTCCCGCACTCCCCACGGGGAGTAATGTCGGAATGTAAGACCTAAAGGGATCGGATTTTAGGACCGCATGTCCTAGTAAAGAATTTTTACTAGGATATCACAGAGGATACCACAGATATAACTTCTCTTAGTGTCCTGCATTAGGAGTTGCAAGAGGTAAATGGTTTGGCAGGTATGTACAGCTGAAGGTTTTAGAAGATTCAGCATCAGCTGGTTACTTGTCTCTGCAGAGGTATGTTCCACTAAGCTAATCCGGTGGAATTGATGGGAAAAGAGTACAAAGTTTGCAGCTTAGTGCTTTACACCGAAAAGAGCCCTCCATCATATTGCAGGACATCAACAAATTCTGATGAAAGCTTATTCAATGCATTAGTGTGTACATAGTGTGACGTAATCAGACCAATCAAATTACTCCACCCAATGCATTCAAAAACATTTCTTACTAAAGAATGTTACATCCTTTACATTCATTGTTCCCGAGACATCTCCAGTGGGTGGTTCTAGTAAGGTGGTACGTAGTATGAGTACGAAAACTGATATTTAGAATAGGTGTACTGGACATATTGCAGGATAAGGTAGATATACACTGGGATGTTTTTGGCATAGATGAAGAGTGAAAGAGTATAACTATTGTAATCTAGATTCGGAAGGATATAGACAAATGTAAATTAAGGTGGCCTAAGTTATATGCACTATGCAGATACAATGAGAAAAGATTTTTAATTCTAGTTTAATACACGATCATTAAGAGGACGAAAAGCCATAGTGATTGTGGACAGACGCAGCCAGAAGGACAAACTGTATTTAAATTCTATTCAAACGGAGGAATAAAAATGTGAACTTATATGACCTTATAAGTAGGTGGAGAAAAGAGAATTTTAGATGACCTAGATGTAGATGAAAAAACAAAGAAATGAAAACTAAGGTGGTCTATGTGAGTTTGATGGGTATGAAATGGAAACTGGAATAACATAAAAGAAAATAGAAAGAGGCGGATTTGAATCCAAGATGGTCAAGATGATGATGAAAAGATAATAAACGTATACAATTTATTTCTAGAGCTGGAAGAAGGATAAAATAGACGAGACGAAAATAAAACACACAAACCGGAAACTTGGACGTCCTTCAGACATAAAGGATAAAAATGGTAAAAAGATGATATATACGAAGATAAAAGACAGAAAATGGACATATAATCTAGTTACAATTTGAGAACAAAAGCTTAAATTAACATGTCTGGTTGCAGATATCATTAAAATGTTAACAAATTAGCAGATGGGACGATAAAATATAGGAACTACGTTCATCTATTTCCAAACAGAAGTGGATATATGTTTAAGAAATGGAGTTGAAAGATATCAGGGTACAGTAAGCTTTCATAAGTGGTGACTTTAAAAAAAAGAAATTTAATTACAGATTTGTAAAAACCCTTCAGGTTATAGAAGCCCATGGCTTTAGTTTAAGTTATATATTTAAAATAAGTAACAAAGTTTCCGTTCGAAAAAAACAAAACCATTATTTCGAATTCTATGAGGGAAAAGTTTTACGCAAACAAACATCTCTTGGATTATAAATATTGTAAATTGTGCAGTGAGACTGTAACAGATGCATGACAGAAGCAAAGTCTAATTATTTTATTCAGAATAATAATTTAAAACGTTTGTCAAGTAATATTTACCTGAAATATTATTTACCTATATAAGAACTTATTTATACACTAATTAAAACGTTTTTAATTAACGTATCTCTGCGATAGTTACGGGCAGAGTTACAGAGACATAAAGAGAGCGGATATACCTGATTACACTCGACAAAAATATCGCCCGGCGACGTTGTACGTGACGAGGTTGCGACAATGTTTCCACTTTGTTGTTACAACCATCTCGGTTTACAGCCGTATTTATTTACAGCGAGTGAGCAATATTTACCCGCGCCTAGCCAGCCGTACCAGTTGTTATTCTTGTACTTGGTGTGTATATACAAGCCACAAGTCGGTTGTTTTTATTACTCGGCGACTTGTGAATGATATTTCTAAAGTGAGACTATGTTTTTCTTGCGTTGGGGTTCAGTAGCAAACCCTTGGGGATGACGTGACAGGGAGTGATTGCAGCTCTTATCACGATCATGGATACTCACAGCTGCAATGAAGTAATATAGCTTAGTAAACGGAACTATACATTTGATATATACATATATGTATATACAACTATACAATTTTCTGCCTTTCCTATCTTTACAATACTTTCCCTTGTGGACGCGAATCGGAATGACCTCATTTTCAAACCCTAATTTGTAATCCCTATTAATGAGAGTTGTGGAAATGAAGTAATTCTAAAACTCGTCAACCGAGGAAAATATTGTAAAGTTAGGAAGGCAGATAAATATACTTAAATGTACACAAATATTTATATATGGAATGAAGAGAATGTTAGGAGTTTCAAATCGAACAATGTCTAATTAACGAAACTGTTCAACTAACGACGTCATACAGGTATTGTTACTTTAATGTATTTATAATATTAAAGCTTCGGGAGTACAATATTTTTTTTAAAAATTTGAATGTGATGCTGTGACTCAAAACAAGCATAATATAAGAATTTCAAAACAAGGGGGAAAGGTTATTTAAAATAATGCAATGTAACGCCAGATTTTGTATTACAACCGATTATTTGTTGAAATACACTTTGCGCTCAATAATGTTTTTCAGATTTACATATGTAGCTTACAAATACATTCTAATCAAGATAAACTTTCGGTAAGTATAAATCTTACAAAACAGATAATAGGTAGAGTTGGGAAAACACAAACAGAGCCTACGTTTGCAAACACGCAGGAGAGATCTACATTTTTAATGGAAACGTTTTTATTATGTGGCTACTTTACAAAGAAACAAAGTGTCCAGTTAGGGTAATGCAGAATTAGTACGTTTCCTAAGGTAATACTTTCGCGGAAAATAGGGACTAATCTTTCACTTCAGTAACAGGTTAGCTTACTTTACACAATTTATGTTTTGGTTTTTTTTCAGCCAAACCTATCCCAACCGATTACTTTTCAGTTATTCGTAATATAACTCTGTTAAAAATAAAAAATTGAACACCCGGATTGAAGCTTCGTTTTTAAAGTTACTTTGTGTGTATTTTTGAAACTTATATTAAATATATTTATTTATATTAAAGATTATATCGATTCATATGAATTTTTATAACATTTTTATTACTATAAACAAAAAAGGAGGTATTGTTTGAAAGGTATATTAGGGTTTCACCTCCTTTTCTGTTTATAGTAATAAAAATGTTACATAAAAATTCATATGAATCGATATAATCTTTAATATAAATAAATATATTTAATATAACTTTCAAAAATACACACAAAGTAACTTTAAAAACGAAGCTTAAATCCGGGTGTATGATAGTATAGATCAAACCAATTTTCTACAAGTATAACCACTTAGCAAACTAATATTTAGAGTAAATGTTTAAAAAAATAATATTCTATTGAAAGGGTATTAAAAAGATAACGTAATTAGGATCTCTTAGTGATAGTCAACGGTGTTTTGGTTAGCCGCTAGGAATCGTTGTTGAGCTAAACTGTGGAGGCTTTGACGCAGATGCTTTGGTATGTTGTTAAAGAGTGCATTTGTTTTGTTTGTTCACTTATGGTCTTGTTTCGTGTTTTTGAAGGTTTATAAATTTCATATTACTGTAATATCTAACCGCACTGATAAAAAATATATTTAAAAACAACCGCAGAAATACAATAGTCATCCCCTGCGATCAGTTGTTAGAATTTAGAAAATGTATTAGCTATGACCTATTGTTTTATGTTTACAACTATTCGATCAAACGATATTCGAAAACAAAAAATTTGTTTTATTGGGAACCCGGAAATAGGGTTGAAAATGTGATTCCGCCTTAATGGCAACGTCTAACGAACGTTCCCAAATCCTTTGTATATTTGCATAAGTGAACATTGTTACACTCAATCAGATCCTAGTGTGTGTGTGTGTTTGTGTGTGTGTGTGTGTGTGTGTGTATGTGTGTGTGTGTGTGTGTGTGTGTGTGTGTGTGTGTGTGTGTGTGTGTGTGTGTGTGTATGTGTGTGTGTGTGTGTGTGTGTGTGTGTGTGTGTGTGTGTGTGTGTGTGTGTGTGTGTGTGTGTGTGTGTGTGTGTGTGTGTGTGTGTTGTTTTGATTGTTTGTTTGTGTATACAGAGTTAGGGACTTTACCAATAAACTATGTTACGTCTAGCACCAAAATCTCCAACGGGGTTTTATATTGCATCACGAGATAGTACTGAATAAAGATCAGAGTGACGGTGGTTTTAATTTGCTCGTGATTAAATATTCTGGGCAGAAACATGGACAGTGTTTTAATAACTTAGACCTAGCCACGTGATTAAGTACCTTATGGTAATGTAAGCATAGTGGGACGTGGTATTAAGGCCTGCGTTTAAAGTTTAGTGCACTGAGTGTGTGCTCTAATAATTCAGATTGGTCGAATTTTAAAGTCCCCTTTGGTATTATTATTTCTATGTTTCTCGCTATATAATTATTTCCTAAAATCACTTTCTAATTTACTTACATTAATTTATCTATTTCTTTTTTCAAATATAAAATTGGTTTATACTACATCTACGAGTAAGCGTTGTGAGTCCGAGCTATACCTTTTCAACCCTTTTCATTACGAAAGAAAACAGATTTTGCTCTGTGACGTAACTAATTAAAGCTAAACTTTTGTATTAAACGATACATCATTCCAGTTATAGTACGTATAGATGAAATAATAATATAATAAACAAAGTTTCCTACCGTAAATTAACCAGTTGATTTATGAAACCCATTTATCTTAATACATTAGTCGTAACATAAAGAGTTCAGTTTAAACGTCACATAAACCGGTTAGCCTACATAATCGTGCTTTGTTTGGTACTTTTCCTAGCCTGATACTTTCTCATTATCTTCTCCTTCTTATGTAAGGTAACGTATTTCTTTTTAGGCTTGTAGCCTAAGTTTTTCAGCCTTCTTATCAGTCTTTGGGAGGTCTGCAGGTGTTCGGATTATACTTTCTTGCCACTCGATTGTTAATCATTCTATCGACGTGGTTTCTTCGTGCTCTATGTCATCTTCGAACATTTCGAAGGTGATATAGTGATCTTATATCTCTACTTCTTGCTCTATCGCTAAGAGGTTTGCTCATATTTGGTCCTAGATCCTCCATTTCTAATATTCTTAGCAATTATCTAATAGCAGCACTTTCTTCTTGTGTCTCTGTGCCGTTAGTAGTATACAGGTCTCATAGGTATGTGTTTTGCATTTTGTACTCCTAAATTATTTCCCCACATTACATCCTGGAGAAATCACGATAGCTGAGCTCCAGTTATAGTGTGTGCCTGCGATTCATGTTTTAGATTTCTATAGGTTGTAATATTAACGCCTGGGCATTTGAAGCCTATAGATTTTTCTACGATTTTATTTTATATAAATAACGCATATCTTCTATCTTTTGTTTTAATTGTCAGAGACCGCGTGTTTGGGACAGAGATGATAATTTTTAGTTTTTTTGTTATTGTTTCGAATAGAATACGTTTTTGGCTATTACGTATTATACCTCTTACAATATATTTACTAGCCAACGCCCACCCTTGGCAGTTAAGTCATTTTGCGACTCGCTGACCTGTAGAGACTGCATGAAGATGAGACTGTCGTAATCCTGAGTCTGGTCCAAGGACGTGCAATCCTGTAGGTGGCCGATATTCATGATTTCCACACTGAAGGTATTCACTCCCACACAGCAGACAGAGGTCGGCTGCACATAAATAAAGTGGAGGTGCGCAGCAAGGTAACCATGGTAAGTCTTCATTCTGAATGTTGGTTAACAATTCGTGGCGTGGTACTGATTTCCTGCTCACGGGGACTGTACATGGTATCGCGGGTAAACCTGCTCATCTTAACGTGTTACCTTAACTACCTTACAATGATCAGCTCCTCAGGGCTTTTTAGAGGCCTAGGAATAATTTTTTTGAAATGATGGATGTCTTCGTTATGGCATACTCTTACAGTTTAAACAAAACTTTATTCGCCTCTTTTAAGGAAATAAAAAAATAGGGGTTTCTTTTTACAGCAACATATAGAGTATAAGGTTTTTTTGGTTTTGAAAGTGGAAATGTTTCTATTAGTTTACCATTTTTTTTTCTTTTCGCACAACAAATCATCGTCTAACACGATTAATCATCAGATGAAAACATATTTGATAAAAACCAAATATTAACTGGCAATGTAGCCTACTTCCTAATATCCACATACAAAAAGTATTTTTTAAAAATTTTCTTTCGAAATCATTTATACTTTTTAAATGGTGTTTAGGTTTTACCGCATAGTGGATGTAGTATTGGCATCACGTGTCACCAGAAATGTGTAACTATTCTGTGCTACTGCAAATGCCTTTGTCGAATGATCGCACAATTATCTCACTGCCACATTAAGTGCATATATTGCGCGTAACAATTACACAACACAAACACATGCCCGGCTGTAGCGCGGGCGAATAGGTGTCAGACGGGTAAATATTGTACCATTACACCGGCATCTACTGTATGTATCAAACACTCTCCCGATCCGTCCGTAGTGTCAATCTGTCATGCCATTGTCAGTGCGTGTCGTCATTAATGTACTACCACACCCAATACTCAGGTTCACAGTCAGTTTTAGAAGAAAGAGAGACTTAAGACAAAAATTTAACCAGCAAAAATCTCTTTTTGTAAATTGCGAAAGTTATTTGGAGCCCTCAACTATTATCTGAAGCCAAAGACGCAACTGCTAAACAGCATCCGTCTCAGTAATCAACGATCCCACACCATGAACTGATAAAGGATCGTTAGGAAGGGACATAATCAACACGTTTAGGGTACACAGTAAATGCTTGATTATAATAAAAAATCTAAAAGAATATATAGCTACAACCTTATAAATGGCTACACAACCTTTATGTACATTTCGCTAACAAAATTAGCATCATCAAGGTTACAGAAAAAACATTTTGTTTAAACCTTCTGATGTTAAATTGTGTTAGTGCAATGTACATAAAGATTGTGTAAATATTAGTAACAAGGATTTATATTCGCTTATAAAAGAGCGCATAAACATTGTAATTGAAATAGTATATAATAGTCAGTAAAATATTCTAGATATTATAACAATAATACGGAGGTACTGAGGAGAGTGAATAATATTTAAAATATCCAGACCGATCGTTTAATTTAATGCACAATGAGAAATAACACTGAGGTGAAGTAGTGATAACCTTCAAAGACAGACGACCAGAGGAAGAATAGCTCATATGAGCAAAGTATGAATATTAATCAACATAAACGTTTTGAATCAGACCAACAAAATTATGACGACGGCGATAAAGCACCTTCTATGAGGAGAAGACTCGCAAAGAAGAATACATATCAGTTTATGCGGAATATCACTAACATCAGACAAACTGACTGTAAAATATGACGAAGCTTGTGTGTGCGAGCTTTGTTAATATCCGATCTAATAAAGCGTTAATTAGAAACTGTAATTAACATACTTAACGTCGGGTTTAGTGATTTCCGAATGAGGTTAAGTTTTACGTGCTCCATCACTTTGATTAAAGCTGCTAGCTACGCTCCACTAACCGCGCAGATAAACCCTTGCAAGATTAAATACACAGCATTAACGTTCTGTTGCAGACAAATATTAGGGCGATGCTGTAACGGGCGCGTAGTTTGAGGTTTGTGCCCTAGGCATTTACTGCAAGGCGACCCTAGCTTCATAAGGGATTGCATTTGTTGCAGATCTTTGCCACATAACGATACTTAATGTGCAAATGGAAACGTGATTGTACGTTATAATTTGAGATCTGATAGTTTGGGCAATTTCGGCGAGATTATATATAGACGTATATATATATATATATATATATATATATATATATATATATATATATATATATATATATATATATATGAAAAATATATTTCAACTACAAAAATTGTATAAACTCATATATTTTATACATTTCTTGTACTTGAAATAATTATATATTTTTTTATACTACAAGAAAACGTATCACCATACATATATATATATATATATATATATATATATATATATATATATATATAATTGTTTTTCACTTGACCTTATACGAATAGTAAACAAGTTGTCACTTCAAAATAATTGAGATAATATTCTAATTGATTTAGTAACTAAATTCCTTAAAAAAATGTTTATTTGGGATTTAATAATTTTCGTCAGACAGTATTTTCAACTATCAAGTAGGCTGCTTTGAGACACTGTTAGGCTATTTTTCAGACACTGTTAGGACCTCTTTACTTTTTAAGCCTATCACCAACTGTTATTACTGTATCCTCCGAGTGATAATAATATTTGCATTACGTATGTATGAAGGAATAAGGCAGGAAAGTGGTATCTCCTGGTAGTGTAGGACATGGTCACCTGAAGGCCATCTACACTATGTCTGGGCTTTAAAGATCTACGCTATACACGAGCTTTATAGTGGCACCACAAGAGACCTGCATTTGTTCAGAGTATCCATGGTATTGTCTGAAGGTGGTAACTGCCTAAAATCTACACAGTTATCTCATCTGAAGATATGCAACATATCCTAAGTTTTTTTCCAAAGTTAAGTCCGAATTTTTTTTTAGTTCGATTGTGTTTTCATTCATTAACATTTTTATCTTTAGCATTAAAACAAATCCCAATACAACTGACTGTCAGCATAACCTGGTATTGGAAGTCAAGAACCAAGAATTTAGTGTTTCTCAGTTGTTGGGTGTTATAGTTAAATGGTTGGCCAAAACAGAAGAGCCGCCGTTTGCTGCATATTGCCCCATACAAAACATTCCGATAATCACTCTCTTACTGCCTCGAGAACTGCTCACAAAACATTTCCTCTTGTACAGTCCCGATACCTGGTCTCTGGCTTTGTTCATGTACCGTGTGCCAATCTCGGCAGGCGAACAGAATGAGTCACCATTTTTGTATATCCTCCTTCATTATATATATATATATATATATATATATATATATATATATATATATATATAGAGAGAGAGAGAGAGAGAGAGAGAGGATGTAATATAAACTCTCGAAATTTATATTAAATTTCAATACTCGAATCTCCAAAATACACCTCTTAAGCTATGTACTTTAAAAGACACCTCCGTCTACATCTTACTATATCGCATTAGACCTGGTTAAATAGAAATACTTTCCAAACACACTGTACTCTTTTTAACATTACACATCCTCGACTCCATATTTACGTTGAGCCGTGGGTTTGATGTATGGCCAAGAACAATGACTTTTCCCTTTCTTGTCAAAAACAGCTGACTCTGTAATCACGAATCGTTAGAGCCTTCTTTTGTTTGAAAGCTGTCAACGTGACACCGCTTGCACCAAGTTTAATATATTTGCTTGCGCTGTATTGTTGACTTAGTGTTTGCATTCATGCACATAATAAATAACTCAACTGAGATAAAGTCTGGAAAGAGTTATCGCACATGCATGCGTGCGTTTGGCTGCTCGTGTGCAACAAAATTGTAAAAACACCAAATAAAAACATTCATGTTCTTAGATCTGAACAAATAGGAATCCGTAGTCAAAATATTGTGTTGTATAAATTTAATAGAAGAAAAGACCGTTACAAACAGATGAAGATTCAAACGAGAAGTAGTGTTAGCGTACTGATGTAGCCTTGGTTCTTGATCACACACCGACATCTACACATGGGAATAGTAAACTCATTACTGTTAAATCATTATTTGGTTGCGCCTTAGCAAGTAGATAAACGCAACTCTGAAGAGAGTGAACAAGTATAGTGTGGACCATGTAACCGTGTACCTGGCCTCGAGAGAACGCCGTAGGTGAGACAAAAGGTAGCAGGCTAGTTTAAATAATTTCCTACAAACACGATAAAAACTGTCAAAATACTGACTTGCATGTGAAGATCGATATAAGATAAATTCAAAGATAAATTAGCTTCGGTATGAAATAAAAAAACATTCTTTAATTACTTGTGGACATATCGGATGCAGGAGCTGTTGAAATATAGGACAATCTGAATAAGTTATATGTTTTTAGAAGTGGTAGAATACAAGAAATCTTTTGTTTTCTATCACGGCCAAGTTCACGGTAACGCGATTCGCACTATACGAGCCCTCGATGTGTACAGAGAACAACGAAGTTTGAGTATTAGAGTATAGCCAACATTTGTATATATATATATATATATATATATATATATATATATATATATATTCAGGGGGTGAAGACTTTCCTGGTACAACTGAAAACGTGAATGCCAGTCAACTAACTGCTCTAGCGAAGATTCGGTGAAACAATTCCACGGATGAAGGGATAAATTTTGAAACAATTCCTCTACGTGCAATCTTTGTGCTTTCCTCGTATTTTGAATTACGATATTTAATATTTGAATATACGATACTATATTTAATCAAACTAAAGAAATTGCACTATAAATAGGCCTACTCAAAACGTTTCTACAAAACGTTATCCATACAGTTGAGGTGTAAATGTCTACATGGGAATAGTAAGCTCATTACTGTTAAATAATTATTTGGTTGCTCCTTAGCAAGTAGATAAACGCAACTCTGAAGAGAGTAAACAAGTATAGTGTGGACCATGTAACCGTGTACCTGGCCTTGAGAGAACGCACTAGGTGAGACAAAAGGTAGCAGGCTAGTTTAAATATTTTCCTACAAACACGATAAAGACTGTCAAAATACTCACTTGTATGTGAAAATCGATATAAGATAAATTCAAAGATAAATTAGCTTCGGTATGAAATAAAAAAACATTCTTTAATTACTTGTGGACATATCGGATGCAGGAGCTGTTGAAATATAGGACAATCTGAATATGTTTAATGTTTTTAGAAGTGGTAGTATACAAGAAATCTTTTGTTTTCTATCACGGCCAAGTTCACGGTAACGCGATTCGCACTATACGAGCCCTCGATGTGTAAAGAGAACAACGAAGTTTGAGTATTAGAGTATAGCCAACATTTATACACACACACACACACACACACACACACACACATATATATATATATATATATATATATATATATATATATATATATATATATATTAAATATGGTGATATGTTTTCTTGTAATATAGTTAATAAATTAAAAATATTTCAAAAACAAGAATACTTTTAATGAATATATTTATTCAAACATTAGATATTTATTTTCCTGAATATGCTGATACTATTTTATCGGCGAAAAGCTTTGAATAAATATATTCATTAAAAGTATTCTTATTTATTAAATATTTTTATTTATTACATATATATATATATATATATATATATATATATATATATATATATATATATATATTCAGGGGTGAAGATTTTGCTGGTACAACGGAAAACGTGAATGCCAGTCAACTAACTGCTCTAGCGACGGTTCGGTGAAACTATTCCCAGAATGAAAGGATAGATTTTGAAACAATTCCTCTACGTGCAATCTTTGTGCCGTTCCTGCTATTTTGAGTTACGATAAATATAAAACATGAAATAACGACAAATTCAAGCAATGATTCTAATTACTTCACTGTAGAGCCTATTGCAATTGTTGAGCGTTTTTCTCAAACTGAGAAACAAAATATTCACGTTTCCCGTCCTAAGATGGTTGTGGGAGGTGGAAGGAGAAAATCCTTAAATGGGAGGAATAGATCGTCCTAATGATGATGTAAATGATTATAGGATACATAATTAACACAACCATAATTAGAAATAAAAAGGGGTATTGACCTATATATCTTGGCTACATGGTATTGCTACACAAAGTGAAGCTCGACAAACAAGTAAAAAAAATCAGTAAACTTAACAGTTACCGTGAAGTTGTTCAGGAGTATCTCTAGAGGTGTGGATGCGTGATGAAAGTAGTTGGAGTAACTATAGACTTACACCAGGTTCTTCAAACATTTCTAAAGCACTGCGATTAGACGAGTGAAATAATTTCGACTGAAGAAAGATTTACGTAAGATGGGAGCAAAATTAAAACATCCGCAGTGTGCAAACAATATTGTAAGTGTGGGCTATGTGTTGACTGTCCTGAAGATTAACGCAGGTCTTAATCATTCTAGTCATTCATTTGTTAAACAATTATTGTATTTCTTACCTCAATTAGTAAAAACATAGATTTTTTATTTTGACGATTTTGCTTATTCCAGAGCCTAGCGTAACCACGTGGATACCAGTAAACTATTGATAAGAAAATTTCAAAAATAATGTTTGATAGTATATTTAATCAAACTAAAGAAATTGCGCTATAAATAGGCCTACTCAAATGTTTCTACAAAACGTTATCCATACAGTTGAGGGTTTAAATTACTACACATATTTTTTTCAAATTCTTATAGATGTGATGTCAGACATTGTTCCAATAATGATTGGAACTCTCTATTGAAACAATTTAGGTTAGTTACAGATCACAGTTAGTCGCAACTTTTAGGAAGACTTAGGTGCTAGTGGTACGGTTTGATACACCTCGCTGTCACCCAGCTATGCTACGCAGGGCTCTGTCTAAATCACATGTAACAACTTGAGGTTTGGCGAAGAGACTACTATAAAATCTACCTACACGTAGGCGAGCCTTCACATGCAATAAACCATTCCTGTTACATCAAATACCGAGGAAGATTTGTACCTTACGTGTTTCTATGTGTACTTGTTATTATTTCTATCTTTCCTCCGGTCTAACCTGTAAGCACTGGCCTACAGAGGGTAGGTGCACTTCCGCCATGCTGCTTTGCAGGAGTACCACCATTTTCTATCCTTAATTCTCTCCTAAATCCTAAACAAGCGAGTTATATATCTTCTCCCTAAGCCTACCAACATTCACATTCTTACTTCGGAATCTGATTGGTAGCTACGAACAGTTTATTGTCAATATAGAATTCATATTTATATAGTATATTTAATATAAGAATGTGATTAAAACATTCAATTACCCTGTTTATTCATAAGGAGGGCACATATATGGAGATGTCCATGGACACAGATTAAAGGAATATTTGCTTGACTAGTAAAGGTTTCCTTGTTGATCTTTATTAGGTTATTCTCAAAGAAACAAGCTTTACTTTATATTTCTTTGGCAGTTGAATTGGTTAGTTATTGTAATACTTGAAAGTTTTATTCTGATGTTGTTTGCTGCACAACAAAACCATGCACATAGACGAAGTGTAAATATAGCAACATTTGTATAAAGCTTCTAAATATTAATTTACCCATTTGTAACTATAGCATATAAACTGTTTTCACTCTAGTATAGGGGATTGTTAACAAAATATTTCTGTAGCTAGAAATATATATATATATATATATATATATATATATATATATATATATATATATATATATATATATACATTGATATTGTTTTATTGTTCCATGAAAATAGTTTAGAAAATTAACTAAAACAAAGTACTCTAATAAAATTCTTTTATGCAGCTCCCAATTAAAATCACTGCTGTTTTCACGAAATAAAATATATATCATGTAGTAGCTCTAATTCCCAATAAAGTCATTGAAGTGGTTATAAATTAAGGGAAAATACAATTTAACCCGGTGCAAGTGCATTCAATTTCTATTTTCAGTACATATATAAAACGCAATTTCATATGTGGCAGCCCATTGCCTTTCAATTAGCCTTATTACTGGGCACGTACTTCAAACCTAGTCCCTATGGACTGCAATTAAAGTTCTCACCTGGCAACAAACTATTGGAAAGCCAATTTGCCCCGTCAATATGTTTTATAGTTCTCGCCAGCACAAACAGTTTTTATCCATTAGTTATTGGGTAAGTGATAAATGAGCTTATAGCACCATGCAAAGCTTTTGGCAGACGGTATGGCCTTTCATCAGACACAAAATATTTCTGTCAACAAATATTTTTTCATTATATCGGTGTAAGCGTTGGCTAGTTATTTGTCAAATATATATTCACAAACGAGAATTATTAAAAATAAAAGACACCAATCATATTTATCAGAAAATTAGAATGGCACAATTTAAAACATATAACTTATAGGACAATAATCTTATAGTGATATATGTACGAGTTAAAAGCTACTAATGATGATAAAATTTTGAATTTGCAAAAGTAATTTTATGTATTGTATTATTATTTACAAAAACTTCAGTTGAACACAACTTACACATGGCAATGATGTAAGTAGTCTAAAAAGAATAAGTATACTTATTTTTAAAATAAAACAAGTATTATTATTTTACAACTGTAAAATGTGCTGTTCTTGGATAAATTCTGTAAAGATAAAATTATCAGGAGTGTAAAGTTAAGCGACATTCGGTAGGGATGGCAAACGTTTAACAGAAAAGACTCACATTTCTCCTTCATGAATAATAGTTGCGTAAAACAGCGGGTTTACGCGTACCTAATGGTTACGTAGAAGCGTCGGGGAGGGGGGTTAATTACGAGAAAATATTTCTTGAATTTTGTAGTCCATTATGTTCGGTAAATGTTATTAATCACTTAAGTGATTGAGAAAATATTACCAGTAATTTCGGACATCACTATTTAACACTTTAGATATGAAGCAAATACGTGGTTACACACAATGTTGAGAAGGTGGTTGCTACGTATTTAAAATTAATATAGACTCATTTCCTTTATTTTGAACCCGCCGTTTGGCAGCGAAGATTTAACGACCTTTGCTGAGGGTCCGCAAATTCAAAAATGTTTGGACTCGAAACGTTAGACATGAGTTGCCAAGATTCATTCTAAGACCAGTATCAGGCTAATAATTTTTGCCAACCCTATACTAACTACACCAATACATGGGACGGGGCACCACCGAAAAATCCAATTATAAGCTAACCATTATTTAACCTTTTTTACATCTTACTTTTCCCCCCTATTTTACATACACTAATTCTACCTTAACTCACCATCTTTTACCACATCATCACATATAATACAAGTCGCATTGATCTGACCCAACGTGTTACCTCTGACAACGATATGTGTTCATTTGAGCACAGTTACGCTTTTACGCACACACAGTTACGCCTGCGTCTCGCATGATCATTACTATAAGATTTCAGTAACAATGAACACAGTTATTAATGACCTCCAGGCGAGAACTGTCTCAACAATAGCAGCTTATCTCTTTAAACGGAAGTAGCAGAGTTACACAACCGGATGTGGTTGCCAGCTTCAGAGCTCCAGTCTACAGAGGCAATTACTGCTCGTAAAACGATGTCGTTTTTGCACTTTAAGGTAGTTGTTGCGAATTAAGGAGGCTTTGCCTTTGTTCGGTCACTTTATTATGCCAGACACGCCTTAGCCATTAATTATAATGAACTAATGAATTAGAGAATACTTTCAAAAACCACCTTTTTACACAAGGAAATTGTTGAAATGTTGTTTTTGTAGGTTAAACGTATTTACCTATTCTTATGTAAATTGCGTACAAGACAAAAACCAACTAACTGATTACAATGCAATTGTGAAAAGTTAGCGTCACACCTTAAGGGAGATATTTTGTTTTACCCTATCAATTTAAAACAAATAGTTCCCGATATTTTGTAATAAAATTAGAAATTACAACGCCACATTACTGTGTATTAGTATTAAGTTTGAGTCCACAAACTGGGGTAAAGATTGCAATTGCCGCACTCCCCGCCGGGAGTAATGTCGGAATGTAAGACCTAAATGGATCGGATTTTAGGACCGCATATCCTAATGAGGAATTTTCACTAGGATATCACAGAGGATACCACAGGTATAACTTCTGTTAGTGTCCTGCATTAGGAGTTGCAAGAGGAAAACAGTTTGGCAGGTATGTACAGCTGAAGGTTTTAGAAGATTCAGCGTCAGCTGGTTCTGTAGCACTTGGATTCTGCAGTGGTATGCTCTACTAAGCTAATCCTGTGGAATTGATGGGAAAAGAGTACAAAGGTTGCAGCTTAGTGCTTAACACCAATAAGGGCCTTCCATCATATTGCAGGACATCAACAAATTCTGATGAAAGCGTATTCAATGCATAAGTGAGTACATAGTGTGACGTAATCAGACCAATGAAAGTACTTCACTGAATGCATTCAAAAACATTTCTTACTAATGGCACCTTTGCATTCATTGTTCCCGAGACATCTCCATGGGCGGTTCTAGTAAGGTGGTATGTAGTATGAGTACAGACAGTGATATTTAGAATAAGTGAACTGGACATATTGCAGGGAAAGGTAGATATACACTGGGATGTTTTTGGCATAGATGAAGATGAAAAAACAAAGAAATGAAAACTACGATGGTCTATGTGAGTTTGATGAGTATGAAATGGAAACAGGAATAACATAAAAGAAAATTGAATGAGGCGGATTGAAATCCAAGATGGACAAGATGATGATGAAAAGAAAATAAACGTAAACACACTATTCCTAGAGCAGTAAGAAGGATAGAATAGACGAGGCGAAAATAAAACACACAAACCGGAAACTTGGACGACCTTAAGACATAAAGGATAAAAATGGTAAAAAGATCTATACGAAGGTAAAAGACAGAAAATGGACACATAATCTAGTTACAATTTGAGAACAAAAGCTTAAATTAACATGTCTGGTTGCAGATAGCATTAAAAGGTTAACAAATTACCAGATGGGACGATAAAATGTAGGAACTACGATCATCTATTTCCAAACAGAAGTGGATATATGTTTAAGAAATGGAGTTGAAAGATATCAGGGTACAGTAAGCTTTCATAAGTGGCGACTTTAAAAAAAAAAAGAAATATAATTACAGATTTGTAAAAACCCTTCAGGTTATAGAGGCCCATGACTTTAGTTTTAGTTATATATTTAAAATGAGTAACAAAGTTTCTGTTCGAAAAAAAACCATTATTTCGAATTCCATGAGGGAAAAGTTTTACGCAAACAAACTATCCGTGACCAAAAGAATTGAGCAATGCACGGACCTGTTGTGAAAAGCGTCTGCTGAGAATATTCAGTAAATTACGGTGTATGCGAAGTAAATTGATAAATAAGTGATAAATGTCATGACAATCGATAAATCGTATTGCTTATTATAGGATTTATGTACATCAGTAAGATTTCTTTACGATATTCAGTGTGAGTCCGGGAGGTTAAAACTCTGTCACACATGACCTGGAATTATATCTGTAATTTCGATCCCAACACCGTGTTCTAGGCCTGCTGCAGTTAACAGCTGATTAGATACGTTAACGCATATTCTTATTATATGCTTCTCACACAATAAAGCAAATTGAAATATATCTAATCGCGTAAGCAATGTAAAACAGGCAAAATGATTTTTTTTTAAACTGCCTGTGTAAAACGTAAGGTCAGTAGCCGAGAAATCAATATCAAACTGAAAGTACTGTGCTTTCATGTTACTTAATTACTGCTGAAGAAATACCAAAGGCAGCGGAAATGAGAACTGCTCAGGTCAGCGAACTGGAAGTAATTATGTTTACACATAAACACTGACACAGTGAGAATGGGATGAGTTGAATAAACACGGCTTCAGAATTACAAAATATATATTTCCCCTGTTGAAACCAAGCAGTGAAAACATATATTTTCACTTGACAAAATTAAATATTAAAATATAAACAAAAAGTCAAAATATGATCTTGTAGATAAAACCATACAATTTACTACTAAAATAATGACTTGACAAACAAATAATTAATGTAAATTTTAAATAAGAATTATAATCTTTTCAACATTAATTCATAAGATCACTTAGTGATCTTCAACGGTGTTTGGTTAGCCACTAGGAGGCGTTGTAGAGCTAAACTGTGGAGGTTTTGACGTAGATGTTTTGTTATGTGGTTAATGAGTGCATTTGTTTTGTTTGTTCACTTATGGTCTTGTTTCGTGTTTTTATAGGTTTATAAATTTCATAATACTGTAGTATCTACCTTCACTGATGCAACGGGTCTTTCTTTCTGACTTAACCTCAGCACTGCATGCTTTCGTCTTTTCACTACGTAACGTCGTGTACCTTCCGAGGTACGGAAGTGTAGGCGATAACATGATAGTTACCAAACAGTTTTGCTAAGTGCTGCTCCCGTATGTCAATAGTAGAAAATATTAATAATATTTCCTGCTATATTTTATTTTATTGGCTGAGTTTTAAGTAAATTAAAACTCATATATAAGAGAACTCATACATTTCCAACAATCACATTGCAGAAAACAAAAAAAGAGTTTGTTTAAATATGTGGTTATTACTGAATAATACGAACAGGTTATACGCTACAAATGGAAGCGATTAGACTCACACATTATAAACACTAACCCATTAACAAACACTAATGCATTGCTCCTATTATGTGGCCCCTATGCAACACTAATGATCCTTCACGCCCCTCGCTCTGGCAGCAACTAATTGCAACTGGAGTTGTGTCCCGTTTTAAACTCCAGGGGAGCCTTATCTGGAGCCTTATCTACACACTCATAGCAAATTGTTATAATAAAGCAAAAGGTACATATGCAAAGTTTTGCTTAATGTATTCTTACAGCAGGATGTGTCAGTAGCGGCGTCTCTTTCTATAGTATTCCTCTTCAGTTTGAAATGTAAAAACCACGAATAGAATGGAGTAAAGATGCAATACATTTTGTATAGCATATCAAGGAATGAACATAAGTATAAATCTGTCATATTTAGGTACAAAGTAGGAAATCCTTACGATCTAGAATCAGGAATGACATTACATCTTGCATATGTCCTTCTTGAACTATGTTATCCCACCTTATTGCTCACAAATCGTTAGAATATTTAGATTATATCTATAAACAAAAATGCTCGTGTAACAACCATGGTGCCATTATGTGGGTCAGACACCACACGAAGTAGAGGGAGAGACCAATGACGGCCTTCTTATATTTTTAAATACAAGAGCACTTCACAACTGAACTTAAAAAGATTAGGTATAAACTATTATATTTTATTAGTACATACTATCATGGCATGTTTTATAAAATAACTAGTACAAAATTCTGGGGAGAAAGTGTGTATGTGTCTTCAAATATTGAAAAGTATAACATAGGCCTAAAACGTCGACTCTCAAATTACCAAGATTCTTGTTTTGGTTTCTTACACTGTGAGTGATAAATTAATTCTTGAAAACAATGTTTCAGTAGTTAAATACACAAGTGCATACATACATACAAACTTAAACTCCATTTTAAACTCTACATTTGTAAATTGATTACATCAAACAATAAATTACTGAGTTACTCAAAAAAATCCTCAGAAAGCAAACATCGATATCCAATGATATCCAATGATATAATAGAGTATTAATATCGCGTAGTGCTTACAACTTTGCTCAAGGACGCTGGGAGGACAACGGGACCGGGAAACGGTAACGATAAGGAACGCCATTATAAACTGACGTCATAAAATGAGCTCGACTCACAATAACGCACAGTAATAAAATATTCTATTGTGCTCAGACTATATGTCTTAGGCAACGCTTTATGAGTGGGCAGAAAATAATTTTCACTATCTCCCTACCGTGCTTTCTAAAATACATTTCAAAATAATTTTTATTCAACAAAACATTCATCAAAACATTCAGTTTGTCGGGATTTAAATGGAAGCATATATTAACAATATTTGTAATAATAACACCTTATTATGGCGTGACACATGATCTAGTAGAAGCAGGCTTTACCTGAGTTATACGGTGCTAAGGAGAGGCAATGCTACCAACACTACACTTCCACTGAGCATTATCAACCTAGGTTTGCCGTAGGCTATTATTGCAATTGGTTGAGTCGACCTGAGACCTGAAAATAAACATAAAATTCTTTGACACTATTGGGAATCGAACCTAAAACCTATAGTTTCGTAGTCAAGTACAAGATGTATTTTATAGTAAACAACAAACTATTTACGCCCTAATGGTCTCGACTGGTTTTGGAAAGTGGTCTGTTTTAATTTCCACTCGTCCGATGGGCGGTAAGTACTTTTAGAAGACGAGTTTAGGCCTTACAGCAAGGTCGCAAGACTCTTGCATACTGTCACCTGCCTATGAGCACCCCCATCACCAGAGCGGGAATCACGTGTGTTATATGCTCTATATTGGAAATTTTTCCATAATTATGTTTGTGTTTTTTGACATGGATTTAAAATCGAAAGATTGGTACTTCTTCCAACCATAATTGATTTCACCACCTTTCCTTCTTCTACACTCTTCCGCACAACAGCTAATTGAATGTCTATCCTTGGGGAAACCAGGTTCGACCAGTCAATTTTATACAGACGAGGTAAATGTAGGTTAAAACGTGGATAAATGCCTCTACAATACCCCATCCGGGTCTTTTCTATTATACGACCGCATAGCGCAAAATATTTTCTATTAAAACATAGTAATATAAAAGCTTTTTTTCTTACCTCAACTGATAACATTATCCATAAAATGAAAGGTTTTAGACAGGTTTTAGACAAAAAAATAGTAATGTACTTTATTTCTCAAAATACATAAACAAAGAACATTTAGCACACAAATTTATTTCTTGAATTTATTAAAATTAAACATTGATATGATATTCAGGCTTCTGGTAGCCAAAATACTTTAATAACCTCGATATTTTGTTCGAAGAGATCATTTCCGGGGTTATAGTTTCGCCAAAGACACTCACACAAGTAACATTCGATTACGTTTCTACTGGTTCCACACTCTTTACGGTTAAGCCTTTTGGCAGATGACCACAATGATTCTATTCTTTGGGTATGAGCTCCGCTTATGGGGTCACCAAAGTTTTCAGAATGATTAACTGTAAGATGGATATACTTCATGTCAGGTATACTTGTTATGCAACTGTAAGAGTTCCAAATATCTGAAATGATAGTAGTTCCCGGCTCAATACAGTATTTTATAGTTGTAAGTAGCATTTCAGCTGATCTGTTTGGTACAGCGTACAGGAAGCACTTGTTATCCTCCCTACAGATCCCACCAAACACCCATTGTTGAGGATAAACTCGGCCAACATGATTTTTTGTTTTCGAAAAACATGACTCGTCAATTTCGACAGTTTTATTTACACCGCCAATTTTCGTTTTATTATTAAGAATGTAATGTGCACATACTTCTCTTAAATAATTTTTCCAATCGGTTATTGAACCTGCACTTATACTTAATTCTTCCGCACAAAACTTAGTGGTAGTGTACTCTTTTAACCACGAGTATATGAAAAAAATAATAGTTTCAAAAGTAAGTTTACTTGCTTCGAGCCACGTACCTTTCCTCAGGCCAACTGAAACGCGGCAAACTTTTCTGTTACACCGCCTCCGATCATGAGCATTTGTTAAACTTGGCGACATTTCGTGTCCGTCATCACAATTACGCGTGTTATGTAGTATTCCTTTATTACGAAAATAACTTACTGCTTTTCCCTTAATATCTATCTCACGAACTAAACGTATCAATGACATGATCAATACTGAACCACTAACAGGACACTGATGGTCAAAGTACGGTGAACGTCTCACAGTAACTGATAAGATAAGGAAACTTGTTGATTTATTTATATAGTCTTAACTGGTTTATTAGATATTTATTTTATGTACAAAGCAATATGTATGTATGTGGCAATAAATAGTGTTCTAAATTCCATAGAAAATATTTTGAACCTTGCAGTCATATAATTGAAAAGACCCCCCCCCCATCCCTCTTCCTGAACCCGATAACAAAAAGCAGTTGTACTCTGAGTAAAACCCATTGCCTATCAATCCCTTGGTGGGTAATTCAACCAATTGACAGTTTACCTATTAAATAGTTTTTCCCATTTCAATTTCATTTCACTTTATTTTCAATAGACCCCGACCAATTCATTTCTTTTACAATTTGTGCATCTATTTGGTTATGGCTTGTTCTGCGTCAGCAGAATTTGGTCTCGTTCCATATGACCTACGGAACACTCTGTAAACGAGATGGCCAACATACTTGACCGGATCTTATCTGTTATCGACGTATTTCGTTCTGTAACGTCTAGCACATTCCGTACAAGTTCTGTACAAGCAACGAATAAACTAAACCACTTGTTCCAGACTGGGATGAACCCAGAGAGCGTGTCCTCCTTGATTATTTTATAAACGTCCTACAATAACAACTCGCTAGCATTTTTGTACAGATATTATTGTTGACAACAATTACTAATTTTAAAGAAATTAACATATATGTCTTTCAAAATTTTCTCTGAATGCCGGAAATGATGACAGTATCCCATTTTACTGAGGACTATTTCAGATTCCCAAACTACTCCGTTGACTAACCAAAAGTTCATTCCTGACTACATCCTCGGCAACAGAATTTCGGATTAAAAGGAAAACAAATCGTAAATGTTCTCTGAAAAACCAAACTAATGCAGTAAAATAGATTCTTTCTTTGCATATTATTAATATTATAACCAATAAGAAGTAGAACAAAATAAGAAGTAACTGCATATACACATTCCTAAATTTATATTATAAATACTTTGAATAAAACAGTAAACCCAAGTACATTACTTGTGCATAACACAGAGAATAGATATAAACACTGTTCGAGTAATATTGACTTTAAATTAAACGTTGTACAATGGTGAAAACGTTCGCCCTAGTCCCCATAACGAAGCTTTAATCCCGTAAAATATTAGCGGGATTTAGGACTCGACCGTAACTCTGGGATTTTACTTCTGGAAGTTTATAAACCCAGGACCGCATTATAATAATACCTTCCACAGAATAGCCGGCAATAAGTACGCTACTTAAACCCACGGAATCTGCCAAGTTGACCCGAACCTATTTAATGTCTAATTTATTAATAAAATTTAACCGACGTCTGCGTATTTTCGGAATAATATAAACTCTGGTTAAGGAGCAAAAAGAAAGATCTGCTTAGAGATTTGTTGATTTTTTTTCTGATTTATAAAGATAAAATATATTTTATAAGTAAGAAAGAGGAAAATAAATAATTAACATTTCTAATTTCATGTTTACTATTTTAAGATATGGGATTGGTTGAGTCATATCACCAGTTTAGAAATTTGACCACGGGGGGGATAAATAAAGAAGCTTCCATCTTCTATTTACCGTATAGGCAGAGGGTGTAGTTTGTTTGCAAGGAAAACCTTTCCTATAAATCAGTAATCTCGTTTTAAGAAATCTCCTGCTGCGCAGTCATCTCCTCTCAAGAGGTCATATCCTCCCAGTCAGTCATCTCCTTCTAGGCAACCTTCTATCAGACAGCCGTTTCCGTCTAGGTTGCCTTCTACCAGACATTCATTTCCATCTAGGCAGTCTTCTACCAGACAGTCATGTCCTTCTAGGCAGTCTTCTACTGGACAGTCATTTCCCTTTAGGCAGTCTTCTACCGGACAGTAATATCCTTTCAGGCAGTCTTCCACCGTACCGTTATTTCCGGTTAAATAATCTTCTACCTGAGAGTCATTTATTTGTAGGCAGTCTTATCCTTCCAGGCAGTCTTCTACAGAAAAGTTATTTTCTTTTAAATATTCTTCCACTGGACATTTTTTCTAGGCAGCTTTCTACCATACAATCATTTCCTTCTAAGCAGCCTTCTAAGCGGCAGTCATAACCTTCCAGTTAGTCTTCTACCGGACAATCATTTCCTTCTAGGCAGTCTTCTACTGAACAGTCATTTCCTTTTAGGCAGCCTTCTACCGGACAGTCATATCCTTCCAAGCATTCTTATAACGGACAGTTATTTCCTGTTAAATATTCTTCTACCAAACAATCATTTCCTTCAAGGCAGGCTTTACTGGCCACTCATTTCCTTCTAGATAATCTTCTAACGGACAGTCATTTCCTTCTAGGCAGGCTTATACAGGACAGTCATTTCCTTCTAGGCAGCCTTCCACCAGACTCATTTCCTTCTAGGCAGTCTTCTACCAAACAGTCATTTCCTTCTGGATAATCTTCAACAAGTCAGTCATTTCTTCCTAGGCAGCCTTCTACCAGTCAGTCATTTCTTTCTAGGCGGCCGTCTACCGGACAGACATTTCCTTCTAGGCAGTCTTCTAGCGTACCGTTATTTCCTGTTAAATAATCTTCTACGTGAGAGTCATTTCCTTGTAGGCAGAGTTCTACTAGACAGTCATATCCTTCCAGGCAGTCTTCAACAGAAACGTTATTTTCTTTTAAATATTTTTCTACTGGGCATTCATTTTTTTTTGGCAGCTTTCATCCAGACAGTCATTTCTTTCTAAGCAGCCTTCAAAGTGGCAGTCATAACCTTCCAGGTAGTCTTGTACCGGACGGTCATTTCCTTCTAAGCAGTCTTCTACTGGACAGTCATTTCCTGGACAGTCATTTCCTTCTAAGCAGTCTTCTACTGGACAATCATTTCCTTCTAAGCAGCCTTCTAAGCGGCAGTCATAACCTTCCAGGTAGTCTTCTACTGGACAGTCATTTCCTTCTAGGCAGTCTTCTACTGGACAGTCATTTCCTTCTAAGCAGCCTTCTAAGCGTTAGTCATAACCTTCCAGGTAGTCTTCTACCGGACAGTCATTTCCTTCTAAGCAGCCTTCTACTGGACAGTCATTTCCTTCTAAGCAGCCTTCTACTGGACAGTCATTTCCTTCTAGGCAGTCTTCTAAGCGTCAGTCATAACCTTCCAGGTAGTCTTCTACTGGACATTCATTTCCTTCTAGGCAGTCTTCTACTGGACAGTCATTTCCTTCTAAGAAGCCTTCTAAGCGGCAGTCATATCCTTCCAGGTAGTCTTCTACCGGACAGTCATTTCCTTCTAAGCAGCCTTCTACTGGACAGTCATTTCCTTCCAAGCAGCCTTCTACTGGACAGTCATTTCCTTCTAAGCAGCCTTCTAAGCAGCAGTCATAACCTTCCAGGTAGTCTTCTACTGGACAGTCATTTCCATCTAGGCAGTCTTCTACTGGACAGTCATTTCCTTCTAAGCAGCCTTTAAAGTGGCAGTCATAACCTTCCAGGTAGTCTTCTACTGGACAGTCATTTCTTTCTAGGCAGTCTTCTACTGGACAGTCATTTCCTTTTAAGCAGCCTTCTACCGGACAGTCATTTCCTTCTAAGCAGCCTTCTAAGCAGCAGTCATATCCTTCCAGGTAGTCTTCTACTGGACAGTCATTTCCTTCTAAGCAGCCTTCTACTGGACAGTCATTTCCTTCTAGGCAGTCTTCTAAGCGTCAGTCATAACCTTCCAGGTAGTCTTCTACTGGACAGTCATTTCCTTCTAGGCAGTCTTCTACTGGACAGTCATTTCCTTCTAAGCAGCCTTTAAAGTGGCAGTCATCACCTTCCAGGTAGTCTTCTACTGGACAGTCATTTCTTTCTAGGCAGTCTTCTACTGGACAGTCATTTCCTTTTAAGCAGCCTTCTAAGGGACAGTCATTTCCTTCTAAGCAGCCTTCTAAGCAGCAGTCATATCCTTCCAGGTAGTCTTCTACTGGACAGTCATTTCCTTCTAGGCAGTCTTCTACTGGACAGTCATTTCCTTCTAAGCAGCCTTCTAAGCGGCAGTCATATCCTTCCAGGTAGTCTTCTACCGGACAGTCATCTCTGACCTTTTTCCCTATAATTTCATATAGTAAATCTTTAAGGGATTAAAGATACTCCTATGGAGTACCTTGTATGCTACTCCATACTAACATAAGGAACATTTTCTCAGCACTCTTACAAGTTATCAATTTGAAATTTTTACATGTGTCTTATGAGACCCTTTCACAACCTTTGGCTAGAGCATTTGTTTTTTTCTATTTTTAGTTTAATAAAAAAATTTTTTGGGCAACATGTTTGAACTCTTTCTATTTTTGCCTTGTAATTGTGCATAAATTGATTTAATTTAATGTTACCAAAATTTCCTCTGGTCTAAAGTTGTATCTTTATGCCTGTAATGTACCCTGACAATCTTGGTCAATTACCTTAACCGGTCTATGAGAAAATGTTCCTTATGTCTCAAAAAAACAAATTTTCGGAAAATCGCAAAAAATTGAAACGACATAATAAAAACTGGCCAACCTTAATGCGTTCCAGCTTCATAGTCAGAAAAATTGTCATATTCTTCTTCCAACTTCTTTTTGAAAAACCTCCTTCTTCTTCTAGCATCTCTCTCATAATCAGATAATTCTTTTTTTGAACTTCTTATTCTTTCTGCATCTAAAGTTTTCATAGCCGTTACCATAAATGAAACAGGTCCCAATCTCTGAAATACCTTGCACTTACTTTTGTAGCCTTCATTGAAACATGACACACTATCATAAACTCCTAAGCTTAAAGTTTTAATTCCTACAAAAACATTTTTGGGCACTGTAGTCCACACAATGCTATTGAACGACTCATTAGCATTTTGAGTTTTACCGTGTGCACACCTTTGCAATAAAACTGGATCTGCAAGATCTTAAAAACTGGTTTAATTACCTCCATTATTGCACCAGCAATACGTCTTTCATGCTTGTAATTTCCCTCATCATTATTTTGGAGAAATCTTTTGTATTTACACCAGGTATCTGGCGTAGAAGGACATAAACATTGACATGGGTGTTCATCTGTTGACAGCTTGTGAAAATATATTGCCCAAATTGCTTGTTGCATATTTTTGACAGAGTCTAGATTTTTTCTTATTGCGTTACCATAGTAGGTTTGCAATTGGTCAATGGTAGCATCAGTTAACCTGTTTTCTCCTCCAATAGGCAGATTATCTGAAAGTTTTTTACTCTTCATTTCTTGTTTTATTTTTCTTAGTCGGCTCTCCAATCTTTTCTGTATGTGAGCAATACATTCCAGTTTAGTTATCTGAATATCACCATAAGGTTTGGCTTCATAAACAGACTTGAAAGACTTGCTGTCACCACCAAATAGATACTGTGTATACGTAACATTAAACTTTTCAACAGACCGACTAAAGTGTTGACCCAACCACAAATTAAGAAAAACTTAGTAGTTGAGGATAATTGAAATAAAAAATAAATAGTGAAAGAAAACTAGTATGATTACAAATTATACATCATTTTTAGCAGAAAATTCTGTAGATTAATTTAGGCAAATAAAAAAAAATGTTAAACATTTTTTTTTCGCAAGGTCCGGGTCCCCTTAAGCAATTTTCAGCTCTGGATTTTTAGCTCTCATACACGTTTAAATGACCTATTTCATCGTCATCAGTGACACTGCAACAACTCATTTACTGCAACAGTTGCATGCAATATTGGCATCCATTCTGCCAGTGAATAAAATGATACCACAAACTTAGCATTAGGTACAAACAGGTTATAACGCATTCCAGCCTCACTCAATTTATTATTTACCCACAAGTTTCAAGACGTTTTGAAGATCATCCATCTTGCAAAGCAAATACGTACTACAATATAACAATAGTAGTACGATATGGAAGGAAATATGTTACACCATAGATTTAACGTTTCCCTAGCTCATTTGAAACGATGGAAATATATACAAGTCAATGCTATGCTAATTCAATTTCTTCTATCAACTCACGCTCTCCTTATATATATCTTGTAGACAATATCAATCTTCAAAACTCTCAAACTACCCACACTTGGAAATCGGTAAAAAAAACCTAACACCTGTATTTATATTTAAAACTTTGCTACACAAACACTCTTTGTCAATTGAAATATTACATTTAAAAAAAATAAATGCTGTTGATGAGCCCGTTGGCATTTCACCACAAACGATACTCAACCCAGGTGTTTATATATCGGCACAGAAATACAACCCTGTGGTATCTGATATTACCATTTCTATGATATAGTCATTCTTTATACGTTGGAATGCATTTGCTACTTTTAAACCTTTTGTATTCTTTTTTAGCCAGGCACTTTGATTCTTTCCTCATGCTATTCGTCCATTTACCACCATCATGCCAAATCGTTTTCCCACACAGCGCCACCCGTTAATGTTCAGGTTTCGGCCCAGCACAATGTTGCCCCATACAAATTATTCCGCTAATCGCTTCCTTCTTTGCCTCGAGACTTGCTCACAAAACATTTCCTCTTGTACAGTTACCTGGTCTCTAGCTTTGTTCATGCACCTAATCTATGTTATAGTTATGTTATGTTGGTTATAGTTATGTATGAAGAACATATCTTCATCCAAATCGTCATTATTATCATCGACATCGGTGTTACAGTCAGGTACAGTCCTCCAGAAGGAATTGTGATATCCGTGCGATATCGTCTGCCCTATCTTCTATCACCTATACGTTCGTCAGCCGAACAGAATGCGTCACCATTTTTGTTTCTCCTCCGCATTGTCATTATGTAATTAGAGGATATAATATAAACTCTCTAAATTTATAATAAATTTCAATACTCGAATCTCCAAAATACACCTCTTAAGTTATACAGGCCTACTTTAAAAGACACCTCCGTCTATATCTTACTATATGGCATTACTACATCTTGCTATATCGCATTAGAAGTTGTTAAATAAAAATACTTTCCAAACACACTGTACCCTTTTTAACATTACACATCCTCGACTCCATATTTACGTAGAGCCGTGGGTTTGATGTATGGCCAAGAACAATGACTTTTCCCTTTCTTGTCAAAAACAGCTGACTCCGTAATCACGAATCGTTAGAGCCTTCTTTTGTTTGAACGCTGCCAACGTGTCACCGCTTTCACCAAGTTTAATATATTTGCTTGCGCTGTATTGTTGACTTAGTGTATTCATGCACATAATAAATAACTCAGCTGAGAGAAAATTTGGATAGACTTATCGCGCATGCGTGCGTGCGTTTGCCTGCTCGTGTGCAACAAAATTGTAAAAACACCAAATAAAAACATTCATGTTATTAGATCTGAACAAATAGGAATCCGTAGTCAAAATATTGTGTTGTATAAATTTAAGGGAAGAAAAGACCGTTACAAACAGATGAAGATTAAAACGAGAAGTAGTGTTAGCGTACTAATGTAGCCTCGGTTCTTGATCACACACCGACATCTACACATGGGAATACTAAACTCATTACTGTTAAATCAGTACTTGGTTGCTCCTTAGCAAGTAGATAAACGCTACTCGAAGAGAGTAAACAAGTATAGTGTGGACCATGTAACCGTGTACCTGGCCTCGAGAGATCGCAGTAGGTGAAACAAAAGGTAGAAGGCTAGTTTAAATATTTTCCTACAAACATGATAAAGACTATAAAAAAACTGACTTGCATGTGAAGATCGATATTAAATATTTTCAAATAGATTCATTACTTGTGGACATATCGGATGCAGGAGCTGTTGAAATATAGGACAATTTCAATATGTTATATGTTTTTAGAAGTGGTAGTATACAAGACATCTTTTGTTTTCTATCACGGCCAAGTTCACGGTAACGCGATTCGCACTATACGAGCCCTCGATGTGTACAGAGAACAACGAACTTTGAGTATTAGAGTATATTATAGTCCTACAAATAGCCAACATTTATACATATATATATATATATATATATATATATATATATATATATATATATATTTATCACTTTCACTTATGTACTTAAACAAGCATCTTACTTGGTATTTATGCGAGCTAACTTTCAATGGCTGGTCGTGAAGTCTTCCTCGGGCATACTGTACAGGGTTGTTGTGTACTGCGAGCTGAGTGGATCTCCCGTTGACCTTGGTGTACCGTTATGTTAAGGTCAACGGGAAATCCACTCAGCTCGCAGTCCACAACAACCCTGTTCAGTATGCCCGAGGATGACGGCACGACCAGCCATTGAAAGTTAGCTCGCATAAATACCTAGTAAGATTCTTGTTTAAGTACATAAGTGAAAGTGATAAGTGTATACAAGAAAACAGTGTTGCATAACTACAAATATATATATATATACATTCAGGGGATGAGGATTTTGCTGGTACAACTGAAAACATGAATGCCAGTCAACTAACTGCTCTAGCGACGGTTCGGTGAAACAATTCCCAGAATGAAAGGATAAATTTTGAAATAATTCCGTAACATGCAATCTTTGTGCCGTTCCTGCTATTTTGAGTTACGATAAATATAAAACATGAAATAACGACAAATTCAAGCAATGATTCTAATTGCTTCAGTGTAGAGCCTATTGCAATTGTTGAGCGTTTTTTTCAAACTGAGAAACAAAATATTCACGTTTCCCGTCCTAAGATGGTTGTGGGAGGAGGAAGGAGAAAATCCTTAAATGGGAGAAGTAGATCGTCCTAATTATTCTGTAAATGAATATAGGATACATAATCAACACAACCATAATTAGAAATAAGAAGTGGTATTGGCCTATATATCTTGGCTACATGATATTGCTACACAAAGTGAAGCTCGAGGAACAAATAAAAAAAAATCAGTAAACTTAACAGTCACCATGAAGTTTTTCAGTAGTATCTCTAGAGGTGCGGATGCGTGATGAAAGTAGTTGGAGGGACTATAGACTTACACCGGGTTCTTCAAACGTTTCTAAAGCACTGTGATTAGACGAGTGAAATAATTTCGTCCACAAAATTATGCAGAAAAATGTACGTAAGATGGGAGCAAAATAAAACATTAGCAGTGTGCTATCAATATGGTAAGTGTGGGCTGTGTGTTGACTGCCCTGAAGATTAACACAGCTCTAAATTATTCTAGTCATAGTGTTGTTAAACAAATATTGTCTTTTTTATCTCAATTAGTGAAAATATAGATTTTGTATTTTGACGATTTTGCTTATTCCAGATACTAGCGTAACCACGTGGATACCAGTAAAACTATTGATAAGAAAATTTCAAAAATAATGTTTGATAGTATATTTAATCAAACTAAAGGAATTTCGCTATAACTCAAATGTTTCTACAAAACGTTACCCCTTACAGTTGAGAGTTTAAATGTCTACACATATATTTTTCAAATTCGTATAGATGTGTTGTCAGAGACTTTGTTCCAATAATGATTGTGTTTATTAGACTCTCTATTGAAACAATATAGGTTAGTCACTCAGCCATGCTACGCAGGACTCCATTTTAATAACATGTCACCTTAAGAAGTTTACGAGGAAACTCCTGTCTAATCTACCTACACATAGGCTAACCTTCATATGCAATACACCACTCCTGTTACATCAAATACCGAGGGAGATTTGTACCTTCCGTGGTTCTATGTGTATCTGTGATAATTTTTATCTTCCCTTCGGTCTAACCTGTAAACACTGCCATACAGAGAGTAGATGCACTTCAGCCATGCAGCCTTACATGAGTATCACCATTTTTTATCCTACACTATTTCCTAAATCCTAAACCGGAGAGTCATTTCTTTGTAGGCAGTCTTCTACCGGACAGTGATTTCCTCCTAGGCAGGCTTTACCGGGCACTCATTTCCTTCTAGATAATCTTCTACCAGACAGTCTTTTCTTCTAGGCAGGCTTAACCCAGACAGTCATTTCCTTCTAGATATTCTTCTACCGTACAGTCATTTCCTTTTAGGCAGCCTTCTACCAGACTCATTACCTTCTAGACAGTTTTATACTGGACAGACATTTCCTTCTAGACAGTCTTATACCGGACAGTCATTTCCTTCAAGGCAGGCTTTTACTGGACAGACATTTCCTTTTAGGCAGCCTTCTACCGAACTCATTTCCTTCTAGGGAGTATTATACTGGACAGACTTTTCTTTCTAAACAGTCTTCTACCGGACAGTCATTTCCTTCTAGATAATCTTCTACCGGACAGACATTTCCTTCTAGGCAACCTTCCACCAGACTCATTTCCTTCCATGCAGTCTTCTACCAGACAGTAATTTCCATCTAGATAAACTTCTACCAGTCAGTCATTTCTTCCCAGCCAGCCTTCTACTAGTCAGTCATTTCTTTCTAGGTGGCCTTCTACTGGACAGTCATTTCATTATAGGTAGTCTTTTACCGGACAGTCATTTCCTGCCAGGCAGTCTTCTACCGAAAAGTTATTTCCTTTTAAATATTCTTCTACTGGATAGTCATTTCCTCCTAGGTAACCTTCTACCAGACAGTCATTTCCTTCTAAGCAGCCTTCTAAGCGTTAGTCATTTCCTTCTACGCAGCCTTCTACCGGACACTCATATCTGTCTTTTTCCCTATAATTTCATATAGTACATCTTTAAGCAATTTTTAGCTCAGGAGTTTTAGCTCTTATACACTTTTCAATGACCTATTTCATCATTATCAGTGACACTGCTACAAATTATCTACTGCTACAGTTGCCTGCAATACTGTGCATCCATTCTCCCATTGAATAAAATAATACCACAAACTTAGCATTGGGTACAAACAGGATATAACGCATTCCAGCCTCACTCAATTTATTATTTACTCACACGTTTCAAAGCGTTTTGAAGATCATCCATCTCTCAAAGCAAAATCGTACTACAATATAACAAATAGTAGTACGGTATGGAAGGAAATATTTTACACCATAGATGTAACGTTTCCCTAGCTCAATGAAAAAGATGCCAATATATTTACGTCAAGCCATGGTAATTCAATTTCTTCTATCAACTCACGCTCTCCTTATATATATCTTGTACACAATTTCAATCGTACAAAATACTTTTTTATTCATACAAACTAGTTCAAATACTTTTTTTAACCTGTAATGGTCGACAGTTATTCATTAAATACAATTTTTTTAAAGTGACGTCTGATCGAATTCGAACTGAATTATTACATGTTTAATTTCCAGCAGTTTATCACTGAGCCAACTTTCTCATTGCTAGAAATTTACGACTTGAAGATCTATTTGAAAGATATATGGAACTTCCAACAATGAAGCGAATACAACAGATGGCTAGAATGAGAAATTATAGATCAAGATCCGTTTCATAAATTAGAAACAAAAACAAAAGAGTGAATAAATGGTTACAAACAAAACATCGTAGTTCAACACTATAAACCGTATAGAGCAGGAAATTGAAAATTGCAATAAAATTAGGTTTCTATTTTCTCACATAATATTGTAATTCTGTCACAAGTATAAAAATATTTATATTATTGTAATTATAAAATAAAAAAATAACTCAAATTAATTTTTATTTGTTGACCTCAGTAGGAAATTACTTTGAACTTTACTTAATATAATCATTCTCAGATACTTTGTTGCAATAATGGTGTTTATAGACTCTATTGAAACAATATAGGTTAGTTACAGATCGCGGTTAGTCGCAACTTTTTAGGAAGACTTAGGTGCTAATTGTATGGTTTGATGCGCCTCTCTGTCATCCAGCCATGCTACGAAGGACTCCATTTTAATAACCTGTAACCTTAAGAGTTTACCAGGAAACTCCTGTCTAATCTACCTACACATAGGCTAACCTTAAAATGCAATAAGCCACTCCTGTTACATCAAATACCGAGGGAGAATTGTACCTTCCTTGGTTCTATGTGTATCTGTGATAATTTTTATCTTCCTTTCGGTCTAACCTGTAAACACTGTAATACAGAGAGTAGATGCACTTCAGCCATGCAGCCCTACATGAGTATCACCATTTTTTATCCTTCATTATTTCCTAATTCCTAAACAAGGGAGTTATATATCTTCTCCCTAAGCCTACCAACATTCACACTCTTCCTTCGGAACCTGATTGTTAGTTGAGAACAATTTAATCGTCAATACTGAAATCATATTTACATTGTATATTTATTATAAGGATGTGATTAAAACCGTCAACTGTCCTGTGTATCCATATGGATCGCACTTATATGGAGGTGTTCATGGACACAGATTAAAGGAATGTTTGCTTGACTATTAAGTGTTTCCTCGTTTATCTTTATTAGGTTCCTCTCAAAGGGCCAAGCTTCACTTTACATTTCTTTGGCAGTTGAATTTGTTAGTTATTGTAATACTTGTAAGTTTTATTCTGAGGTTGATTGTTGGTTAACAAAACCATGGACATATACAATATGTAAATGTATCAACATTTGTAAAAAGCTTGTAAATATTAATTTACCTATTTGTAACTATAGCATATAAACTGTTATGACTCTAGTATAGGTGATATTTTGACAAACTATCTCTGTAGCTATTTGTTGGTTTGTTAGATAACCGTAGGCACGTTAGGAATCAATGAAGTAATTTTCTGTGTCTAGAAGGAAAATCTTCACACATACATTTGTCACATAAAAAGTAGATGTTTTGGAATATTTTTGTTTGATATAATAAGCAAGAATTTGGATATATATATATATATATATATATATATATGTGTGTGTGTGTGTGTGTACTTACTTCGAAAGGTAAGGGTTATTTATTTACGATATTATTTATATTTGGAATATTTTATTAGTCAGATTACTGTGTTTTCAATGATATATATATATATATATATATATATATATATATATATATACATTCGTATTGTTTTTTCCATGAAGATAATTTATAAAATAACTATAAAAACAAAGTACTCTAATAAAATTCTTTTATGTAGCGCTCGCAATTAAAATCTCTGCTGTTTTGACGAAATGAAACATATTTCATATAGTAGCTCTAATACCCAATAAAGTCTTAGCGGTGTTTATAAATTATGAAAAATACAATTTAACCCAATAGAAGTGCATTGAATTCCATATGTGGCAGCCCATTGCCTTTCAATTAGCCATATTACTGGGCACGTACTTCAAACCTAGTCCCTATGGATTGCAATTAAAGTTTTCACCTGGCAAAAAACTATTTGAAAGCCAATTTGACCAGTCAATATATTTTATAGATCTCGCCAATACAAACAGGTTTTACCAATTAGTTATTGGATAAGTGATAAATGAGTTTATAGCCTCATGCAAAGCTTTTGGCAGACGGTTGACCTTTCATTGGACACACAATACTTCTGTCAACAAATATTTTCCCATTATATCTGTGTAATCGTTTGCTAGTTATTTGTCAAATATATATTCACACATACAAATTATTAAAATGAAAGACACCTTAATATTTATCAGAAAATTATAATGGAATAATTTAAAACATGTAATTTATAAGACAATAATCTTATAGTGAAATATGCACGAGTTAAAAGCTACTAATGAAGACAAAATTTTGAATTTGCAAATGTAATATTATGTATTGTATTATTATTTACAAAAACATCAGTTGAACCCAACTTACACATGGTAATGGTATAAGTAGTGCAACAAGAATAAGTATATTTAATTTAAAATAAAACATGTATTATTATTATTATACAACTGTAAAATATTCTGTCTTTGTATAAATTCTCCAAAGAGAACTAATTAGGAGTGTCAAAATTAAGGGACATTCGGTAGGAATGGCAAACGTTTAACAGAAAAGACTCACATTTTTCCTTCATGAATAATAGTTGCGTAAAACAGCGGTTTCAAACCTGTGGTACGCGTACCCAATGGTTACGTAGAAGCGTCGGGGGAGGGGGAGGGGTTAATTACGAGAAAATATTTCTTGAATTTTGTAGTCCATTATGTTCGGTAAATGTTATTAATCACTTAAACAATAGTTTATGACTATTCGAACTTTAAAGTTCGGATAGTCATAAACTATTGTTTAAGTGATAGAGAAAATATTACCAGTAATGGCGGACATCACTATTTAACACTTTAGATATGAAGCAAATACGAGGTTACACTAGTTGTTGAGAAGGTGGTTGTTGATCGTAAATTGCGTGGAGTTTGTATGTTTGTGTGCGACTGAAAGCACAGAATATAATAACGATGGGACACATCTATTCCAGACTTAGGTGAAGAATAAAAATGCAGGAATGGGTTTACGATTTTATGATAGGAAACTTTCAGGGAACCGTCTGTCTTAGCGCCCACACAAAAATATCGTATACACACAATTTCATCTACTACCCATAATATTGCTCCATCCATTACTTACAAGGCAGTCAGGCCGCCACTCTTTGTCTTAACCGCGCTAAATTACCCTACACGGAATCTCTTTCGTTTTGTTTGTTTCCTATCATATAATATCGTTCCTGCGGGCTTACCATTCCCCTCCAGACATATGGGATCATGCCATTATATCTCTGCTTTAGTCGTACTCAGCCTGTAACATCTGCCTACACTGAGGTGCATGAGTTGTTCCTTACAATCCCTAATTAGTGGGCCTCTTCAACCATGGTTGTCCCCTATTTCTCCATATAGGAAGCTACTTCTTTTTATCTACTTACTTGTTTTAAAATCTCCTTAAAACAAACATAAAAAAATAGGAAATTACTTATAAAATATTTTTAGTTAACTATATGTAATAAACGGATTTTCAAACTAATAAGGATTTTAAATGTAGTTTAAAAATACAATGCTAAAATAATAGATACCAAGTTAAAATATTTTAAATAAGTATATTCATATTAGTTCGTTATAAAAGATATTATATTTAAAAAAAAGAACTTTTTTTAAAAAAATCCACCAATATTATTAGATCTATATAAAATTAGTTTTTCCTTTATAAAACTATTACAAACTAGATTATTTTGTTCTCCTAGTTTTTAATATCATTAGCACATTTACATTTTTTTCATATTTACTGTGATTGTGATTTTAATCAATATGTGGTTGTGATTATAATTATTTTGATTTTCAATCAGAAAATTATAATAGAAAACTTTTAGATTAAAATGCTTATTTCGAATATTTAAACTTTTATCTCGGATGCCCAAAGTGTTTTATAATTAAATAACAACGGAGAGTTGGCAACATTATTTCACATTCCAAACTGCATAGAGTGCATTTTCCCTCTGCATTTTGTTACAGATATAAATGTTCCACATTTCATGTTTGGTTTATTGTGACGATTGAGCTGATCCGCTGACAGTTTTAATATTTACGCTAGCTTATCGAGCTTTTGCCAACTGTTATTGTTAATTAATCCCCGGATGTCGATATGTGCGCATTTTCTATTTTCCACGATATCAAATAAACATTTCACTTTGTCGAGTAACGAACACAACAATGGACAAATATAAACAGTTATGAATATTAAAAAACAATAAAGACTCTGAAATCCATAAGAAAATTTTTCATTTAAAGAAAACAAAGAAAGAAAACAAATTCCAATTCGTATCGTAAGCTTTTCTAGATATTTTCAACGGAAAATGTACATTCGTTTCACGTTATATTAACTTTTTACAGTGTATTAAATGCTTAAATCACGGTTTATACAATGTCCAGTACCTGGCACAATTTGTTTGGCGGGGGTCTCGACGATTTAACGATCATTTTCGAGTGTCCACAAAATCAAAAAGAATACGATTCGGTTTCTTAGACTAACATGGCATGACTTTCTCTAGGACCAGTAACAGGCAATCATTATCTCCTAACCATAATCAATCTACACCAATACTTGGTATAAGGCCGCACTGACAAACTAGCTATGAGTTAACCAATATTAAAACTTTTTTAACATACTTTTTCCTCCTATTTTATTTACCTTAATTCCACCATACCTCACCGTCTCTTGCGACACCCTCACATATAATAAAAATCACATTGATCTGTTTCAACATCCTAACTACCAAACGTGTTACCTCTAACCACGATTTGTGTATATTTGCGCACAGTTACGCTTTTACGCACACACAGTTACGCCTGCGTCTCGCATGATCATTACGGCAAGAATTCAGTAACAATGAACACAGTTAATAATGAACTCCAGGCGAGAATTGTCTCAACAATAGCAGCCTATCTGTTTAACCGGAAGTAGCAGAGTTACACAACCGGATGTGGCTGCCAGCTTCAGAGCTCCAGTCAACAGAGGCAATTACTGCCCGTAAAGCGTTGTCGCTTTGGCACTTTAAGGTAGTTGTTGTGAATTAAGGAGGCTTTGCCTTTGTTCGGTCACTTTATTATGCCAGACAGGCATTAGCCATTAAATATAATGAACTAATGAATTAGATAATACTTTCAAAAACCACCTTTTTACACAAGGAAATTGCTGAAATTTGTTTTTGTAGGTTACACGTGTCTACATAGTCGTCTTAAGTAAATTACGTACATGACAAAAACCAATTAATTGACAAAAATGCAATTGTGAAACATTAACGTCACGCCTTAAGAGCAATATTTCGTTTTAACTTATTTATTTAAAACAAATAGTTCCTCACATTTTGTAATATACACAGTTCCTCATTTCTGTGTGTTGAGCTTAACCTTGAGTCTACAAACTGGAGTAAAGGTTACAATTCCTGCACTCCCCGCCGGGAGTAATGTCGGAATGTAATACCTAAAAGGATCGGATTTTAGGACCGCATGTCCCCTAGTAGAGAATTTCTACTCGGATATCACAGAGACGGTGTGCCTACTAGGATATCACGTTACGGAAACCAAAATATTCTACAATCATAATTATATGTAACAACAATATTTTCTCATATGTACCGGAGAACATCATACACAAGTAAGATGATAGGAATGAAAAGTAGTATAACACGTAATAAATTTGTATTATGTTACATAGGTTTTCTTTTTTTTATGCTTATCCCGGCAGGGGAATAAAAAAAATGTCTTAGATACGTTTCTTTAAAAAAATATTTAGAATGAGCCATGTTGAATTTATTAGCTCTAGGTCCCCTGTGTATAAGAGCTGCGACGAGGACCAAGAGGAAATCCAAATCTACGTGTTCTGTTAGTGTCCTGCATTAGAAGCAGCAAGAAGAAAGTGGTTTGACAGGTATGTACACCAGAAGGTATCAGAAAATTCATCATCCAGTAGATACTAGGGTTCTGCAGAGGTAGGTATCCACTAAGCTAATACTGTGTAGGAATGGGAAGAGAGTACAAAGGCTGTAACTAAGTGTTCTACAACGATAAGGGCCCTCCCAGTTTCTGATATTAATTCAAAATGTTGAATTATTAGATTGAGGTCCCCTATGTACATGAGATGCGACGAGGACAAAGAGGAAAGTGAAATCCACGTGTTCTGTTAGTGCCTTAAATTGGGAGCTGCAAGAAGAAACTGGTTTGGCTGGCTGGTATATACACCAGAAGGTACCAAGAGAATCAGCAACAGGTGGGTATTTCGATTTTGCTGAGGTAAGTATCCACCAAGCTAATCTTGTGGAATTTATGGGAAGAGAGTACAATGGCTGTAGCTAACTGCTCTACACCGATAAGGACGCTCTGAGTTTCTAATAATAATACAAAATATTGAGTTATTTGAATTTGTAGAGAGTAGACAGCATCATGTAATCCCAAAATTTGAAACTCGTTGGAAACTATATTGCCCCTTGCAAAAGGAAATTATAGTAATAGGGTATGACGTATCTAATCATACTGCAGGACATCAAACAATTCTGATGAATGCGTCTTCAATGCATTAGTGCGTACATACGAAGCAATCAATATACTTCACGAAATGCATAGAAAAATCTATTTCCTACTAATGGCTCCTTTGCATTTATTGCTCCCGAGACATATCCAGTTGGTGGTTCTGTAAGATGGTCCGTAATATGAGTAGGAAAACTGAACTTAGAATAAGTGAACTGAACATATTGCAGGCCAAGTTAGATAGATACTGGGATGTTTTTGGCATAGATGAAGAGTAAAAAAAGAGTAACCAGTGTAATCTAGATCAGACGGATGTAGAAAAAGTAAATTAAAATGGTCAAAGTTATATTTTCTAAGCAGATACCATGGTGAACGTTTTTAAATTCAGTATCATATACAAGGATTATGAGGACGGAAAGCTGTAGAGACTGTGGACAGACGTAGCCATCAGGACAAACTACGAGGAAATTAGAATGGGTTCGAGTCATTCGGAGGAAGAAATATGTGATCTTAAATGACCTTATAAGTAGGTGGAAAAATACCATGTCTCCTTTCCATTCACTCTCTACACTATGCTATACCATTTGTATACCCTGTATAGTTTTGATTGAGCACTGGAGACGGGCCTTGTGTAGCCACCCCCAATAAACGCTCCCCGACTCGAGACCAGCCTACAGTTGTTTCGTTAAACCATACACTGGCTATAATAAAGCAATGATGATATTTCATTTATAAAATATTTTAATTTTCAAGAGTTATTTTGGTTCTATTGAAATGTATTAAAAAATAGTACAAAAGTCGACTATATTATATTTTAAAATTAACCGTTAACATCTTATAGATAAAAAATGTGTATTTATTTTCCATTATTAAATAATTGTTTTCTCAGATTATGCTTATAATTCACACTTAATATCAATCAACAAGTAATAAAAATATGTCTTCACATATTGATTAATCAAGCGGGGATGCTCCCACAATATTCTTATTACTGGGCTACGTGTGAATGATATTTCTAAAGTGAGACTATGTTTTCCTTGTGTTGGGGCTCAGTAGGAAACCTCTGAGGATGACGTGGCAGGGTATGATGTCAGTGCTTCTCCCGATCAATGATTCTCACAGCTGCAAGGAAGTAATAAAGCTCAGTAAATAGAACTGTACATTTCATTACATTTTCTGCCTTAGTGTCTTTACAATATTTTCCTCTGTGACGCGTTTCAGAATGACTTCATTTTTAAACACTAAATCGTACTCTTTATTAAAGCGAGTGCGATTTAGGTTTTGGAAATGAAGTCATTGGAAAAGGAGTCAACAGAGGAAAATATTGTTAAGTTGGGAAAGGCAGAAAAATGTAGTCAAATGTATATAAATATTTCTAAGAGAAATGAAGATGAGTATGTTAGGAATTTCCAATTGAACCATGTTTAATTAACGATAATGTTCAAAATACGTCATACAACATTATGACATAATGGTACGTTAATGTATTTGTAACCTTGAACCTTCGGGCGTACAATATTTGCCCCTCACAGTAAATATTTCTTGTTTTTAATTTCAATTTAAGATCAAAACTGGGGCTCAAAAGAAGCGTAATCTAAGATTTTGATAGCGAGGGGCTGGATTATTTACAACAATGCAATTTAACGCCAGAATATTTATTGCAACTAATTATTTGTTACAATACAACTTGCCCTCAATAATATACTTCAGATTTACATATATAGCTTACAAATACATTCTAATCAAGATACAAGCACACAGGAGAGATCTGCATATTTAATGCAAACGTTTTTATTATATGGCTACTTTACAAAGAAACAAAGTGTCCAGTTAGGGTAGATGCAGAATCAGTACGTTTCCTAAGGTAATACTTTCGCGAAAAATGGAGACCACTCTTTCACTTCAGTAACCGGTTAGCTCACTTTACACAATTTATGTTTTGGCTTTGTTCAGCCAAACCTATCACAACCGATTACCTTGCACCTATTCGTAATATAACTGTGTTGAAAATAAAAAATTGAACACCCGGATTTAAGCTTCGTTTCTAAAGATACTTTGTTTTTATTTTTTAAAGGTAAACTAATTACATTTATATTAAAAATTATTTCGTTTGAAATGTAATTTATAAACACAAATGTTACTTAACCTCTTTAGTCCCGGGAACCAAATTGGAGATAATGATTAGGTTTCTTGTTGATTAATGAAGAAACACAAAGTAAGGAATGTAAAAATATAGATTTTATTGAGTTTTCATTTTTCATTTTTCCGGAAAATTAGGTACACATACGTGTACTTTAGGTTTTAGTTACATAATAATACGATCACAAGATTTTACATGTCAGACACTGAAACATTGATATACATCACATTTTTACAATTACAAAGTATGAAAGACCTTCCACAGACTACACATTTACATAATTAACTTGTAAACACTCAACGAACAAACATTTTTTTTTTTTGAAAAATGAAGTAAATTTAATTTTTTTCCGTCTGCCCCAATTTTTTACTTACAGGGATATTTGAAAAAAAAACTGTTATTCTTCATCACACACAAATACAGCTTGTATTTAAGTAACATTTGTATTTATAAAAACAATATAGAAGGTGAAAGCATAATATACCTTTGTAATAACACTTTTTATACAATTGTCTTTAAAACTAAACGTTCTTACTACCACTAATCCAACGAGATATCACAAAAGGTATTTTATTAATAAAACTTGCAGTGTTTGTGTTGTTCGTCTTGAGGTTTTTCTTCTCCTTAAATGACAAAACACACTCAAAATCAAATACTGTAATTAACACAAAATTAACAACTACTCTATGAAGAATAATCCACCACAGACTGATACCAACACAACACACCTTAGAAGACGTGTTTGGTCCTATCCTGACCAGAAGAATTTTTCAATGCACGGACCTATTGTGAAAAGCGTCTGCTGAGAATATTCAGTAAATTACGAATTATGCGAAGTAAATTGATAAATAAGTGATAAATGTCATGACAATCGATAAATCGTATTGCTTATTATAGGATTTATGTACATCAGTAAGATTTCTTTACGATATTCACTGTGAGTCCGGGAGGTTAAAACTCTATCACACGTGTCCTGGAATTATATCTGTAATTTCGATCCCAACAATATGTTCTAGGCTTGCTACAGTTAACAGCTGATTAGATACGTTACAGCTAACGCATATTGTTATTATATGCCTTCTCACACAGTAAAGCAATTTGAAACATATCTACTCGCATAAGCAATGTAAAACATGTCAAAATGCTTTTTTTTAAACTGCCTGTACAAAACGTAAGGTCAGTAGCCAAGAAATCAATATCAAGCTGAATGTACTGTGCTTTCATGTCACTTAATTACTGCTGAAGGAATACCAAAGGCAGCGGAAATGAGAACGAATATAACTGCTCAGGTCAGCGAACTGGAAGTAATTATGTTAACACATAAACACTGACACAGTGAGAATGGCATGAGTTGAATAAAAACAGTTTCGGATTTACAAAATATATATTTCCCCTGTTGAAACCAAGCAGTGAAAACATATATTTTCACTTGAGAAAATTAAATTTTAAAATATACACAAAAAGTCAAAATATGATCTTGTAGATCAAACCATACAATTTACTACTAAAATAATGACTTGAAAAAAAAATAATTAAAGTAAATTTTAAGAAAGAATTATGATTCTTCTCAACATGATCTTTTCAACATTAATTAATATGATCACTTAGTTATCTTCAACGGTGTTTTGGTTAGCCACTAGGAGGCGTTGTTGATCTAAACTGTGGAGGTTTTGACACAGATGTTTTGTTATGTGGTTAAAGAGTGCATTTGTTTTGTTTGTTCACTTATGGTCTTGTTTCGTGTTTTTGTAGGTTTATAAATTTCATAATACTGTAGTATCTACCTGCACTTGTACAACGGGTCTTTCTTTCTGACTTAACCTCAGCACTGCAGGCTTTCGTCTTGTCACTACGTAACGTCGTGTACCTTCCGAGGTTTAGTTACCTTCCGAGGTACGGAAGTTTAGGAGATAACATGATAGTTACCAAACAGTTTTGCTAAGTGCTGCTCCCGGGTGTCAATAGTAGAAAATATTAATAATATTTCCTACTATATTTTATTTTATTGGCTGAGTTTTAAGTAAATTAAAACTCATATATAAGAGAATTCATACATTTCCAACAATCACATTGCAGAAAACAAAAAAAGAGTTTGTTTAAATATGTGGTTATTACTGAATAATACGAACAGGTTATACGCTACAAATGGAAGCGATTAGACTCACACATTATAAACACTAACCCATTAACAAACACTAATGCATTGCTCCTATTATGTGGCCCCTATGCAACACTAATGATCCTTCACGTCCCTCGCTCTGGCTGCAACTAATTGCAACTGGAGATGTGTCCCGTTTTAAACTCCAGGGGAGCCTTATTTACACAATCATAGCAAATTGTTATAATAAAGCAAAAGGTACATATGCAAAGTTTTGCTTAATGTATTCTAGCAGCTGAATGTGTCAATAGCTGCGTCTTTTTCTATAGTATTCATCTTCAGTTTGAAATGTAAAAACCACGAATAGAAAGGAGTAAAGATGCAATACATTTTCTATAGCATATCAAGGAATGAACATAAGTATAAATCTGTCATATTTAGGTACAAAGTAGGAAATCCTTACGATCCAGAAGCAGGAATGACATGACATCTTGCATATGTCCTTCTTGAACTATGTTATCCAACCTTATTGCTCACAAATCGTTAGAATATTAAAATTATATCTATAAACAAAGATGCTCGTGTAACAACCATGGTGCCGTTATGTGGGTCAGACGCCACACGAAGTGTAGGGAGAGACCAATGACGGCCTTCTTATATTTTTAAATGCAAGAGCACTTCACAACTGAACTTAAAAAGATTAGGTAAAAACTATTATATTTTATTAGTACATACTATCGTGGCATGTTTTATAAAATAACTAGTATAAAATTCTGGGGAGAAAGTGTATATGTGTCTTCAAATATTGAAAAGTATAACATAGGCCTAAAACGTCGACTCTCAAATTACCAAGATTCTTTTTTTGGTTTCTTACACTGTGAGTGATACATTAATTCTTGAAAACAATGTTTCAGTAGTTAAATACACAAGTGCATACATACATACAAACTTAAACTCCATTTTAAACTCTACATTTGTAAATTGATTACATCAAACAATAAATTACTGAGTTACTCAAAAAATTCCTCAGAAAGCAAACATCGATATCCAATGATATAATAGAGTATTAATATCGCGTAGTGCTTACAACTTTGCTCAAGGACGCTGGGAGGACAACGGGACCGGGAAACGGTAACGATAAGGAACGCCATTATAAACTGACGTCATAAAATGAGCTCGACTCACAATAACGCACAGTAATAAAATATTCTATTGTGCTCAGACTATATGTCTTAGGCAACGCTTTATGAGTGGGCAGAAAATAATTTTCACTATCTCCCTACTGTGCTTTCTAAAATACATTTCAAAATAATTTTTATTCAACAAAACATTCATCAAAACATTCAGTTTGTCGGGATTTAAATGGAAGCATATATTAACAATATTTGTAATAATAACACCTTATTATGGCGTGACACATGATCTAGTAGAAGCAGGCTTTACCTGAGTTATACGGTGCTAAGGAGAGGCAATGCTACCAACACTACACTTCCACTGAGCATTATCAACCTAGGTTTGCCGTAGGCTATTATTGCAATTGGTTGAGTCGACCTGAGACCTGAAAATAAACATAAAATTCTTTGACACTATTGGGAATCGAACCTAAAACCTATATTTTCGTAGTCAAGTACAAGATGTATTTTATAGTAAACAACAAACTATTTACGCCCTAATGGTCTCGACTAGTTTTGAAAAGTGGTCTGTTTTAATTTCCACTCGTCCGATGGGCGGTAATTACGTTTAGAAGACGAGTTTAGGCCTTACAGCAAGGTCGCACGACTCTTGCATACTGTCACCTGCCTATGAGCACCCCCATCACCAGAGCGGGAATCACGTGTGTTATATGCTCTATATTGGAAATTTTTCCATAATTATGTTTGTGTTTTTTGACATGGATTAAAAATCGAAAGATTGGTACTTCTTCCAACCATAATTGTTTTCACCACCTTTCCTTCTTCTACACTCTTCCGCACAACAGCTAATTGAATGTCTATCCTTGGGGAAACCAGGTTCGACCAGTCAATTTTATAGAGACGGAGTAAATGTAGGTTAAAACGTGGATAAATGCCTCTACAATACCCCATCCGGGTCTTTTCTATTATACGACCGCATAGCACAAAATGTTTTCTATTAAAACATAGTAATATAAAAGCTTTTTTTCTTACCTCAACTGATAACATTATCCATAAAATGAAAGGTTTTAGACAGGTTTTAGACAAAAAAATAGTAATATACTTTATTTCTCAAAATACATAAACAAAGAACATTTAGCACACAAATTTATTTCTTGAATTTAATAAAATTAAACATTGATATGATATTCAGGCTTCTGGTAGCCAAAATACTTTAATATCCTCGATAATTTGTTCGAAGAGATCATTTCCGTGGTTAAATTTTCGCCAAAGAAACTCATACAAGTAACATTCGATTACGTTTCTACTGGTTCCACACTCTTTACGGCTACGCCTTTTGGCAGATGACCACAATGATTCTATTCTTTGGGTATGAGCTCCGCTTATAGGGTCAACAAAGTTTTCAGAATGATTAACTGTAAGATGGATATACTTCATGTCAGGTATACTTGTTATACCACTGTAAGAGTTCTAAATATCTGAAATGATAGTAGTTCCCGGCTCAATACAGTATTTTATAGTTAAGTAGCATTTCAGCTGATCTGTTTGGTACAGCGTACAGGAAGCACTTGTTATCCTCCCTACAGATCCCACCAAACACCCATTGTTGAGGATAAACTAGGCCAACATGATTTTTGGTTTTCGTAAAACACGACTCGTCAATTTCGATAGTTTTATTTACACCGCCAATTTTCGTTTTATTATTAAGAATGGAATGTGCACTTACTTCTCTTAAATAATTTTTCCAATCGGTTATTGAACCTGCACTCATACCTAATTATTCCGCACAAAACTTAGTGGTAGTGTACTCTTTTGACCACGAGTATATGAAAAAAATAATAGTTTCAAAAGCAAGTTTACTTGCTTCGAGCCAAGTACCTTTCCTCAGGCCAACTAAAACGCGGCAAACTTTTCTGTTACACCGCCTCCGATCATGAGCATTTGTCAAACTTGGCGACATTTCGTGTTCGTCATCACAATTGCGCGTGTTATGTAGTATTCCTTTATTACGAAAATAACTTACTGCTTTTCCCTTAATATCTATCTCACGAACTAAACGTATCAATGACATGATCAATACTGAACCACTAACAGGACACTGATGGTCAAAGTACGGTGAACGTCTCACAGTAACTGATAAGATAAGGAAACTTGTTGATTTATTTATATAGTCTTAACTGGTTTATTAGATATTTATTTTATGTACAAAGCAATATGTATGTATGTGGCAATAATTAGTGTTCTAAATTCCATAGAAAATATTTTGAACCATGCAGTCATATAATTGAAAAGACCCCCCCCCCCCGAAGCCGATAACAAAAAGCAGTTGGACTCTGAGTAAAACCCATTGCCTATCAATCCCTTGGTGGGTAATTCAAACAATTGACAGTTTACCTATTAAATAGTTTTTCCCATTTCAATTTCATTTCACTTTATTTTCAATAGACCCCGACAAATTCATTTCTTTTACAATTTGTGCATCTATTTGGTTATGGCTTGTTCTGCGTCAGCAGAATTTTGTCTCGTTCCATATGACATTCGGAACACTCTGTAAACGAGATGGCCAACATACTTGACCGGATCTTATCTGTTCTCGACGTATTTCGTTCTGTAACGTCTAGCACATTCCGTACAAGTTCTGTACAAGCAACGAATAAACTAAACCACTTGTTTCAGACTGGAATGAACCCAGAGAGCGTGTCCTCCTTGATTATTTTATAAACGTCCTACAATAACAACTCGCTAGCATTTTTGTACAGATATTATTGTTGACAACAATTACTAATTTTAAAGAAATTAACCTATATTTCAATCAAAATTTTCTCTGAATGCCGGAAATGATGACAGTATCCCATTTTACTGAGGACTATTTCAGATTCCCAAACTACTCCGTTGACTAACCAAAAATTCAATCCTGACTACATCCTCGGCAACAGAATCTCGGATTAAAAGGAATACAAATCGTAAATGTTCTCTGAAAAACCAAACTAATGCAGTAAAATAGATTCGTTCGTTGCATATTATTAATATTATAACCAATAAGAAGTAGAACAAAGTAAGAAGTAACTGCATATACACATTCTTAAATTTATATTATAAATACTTTGAATAAAACAGTAAACACAAGTACATTATTTGTGCAAAACACAGAGAAAAGATATAAACACTGTTCAAGTAATATTGACTTTAAATTAAACGTTGTACAATGGTGAAAACGTTCGCCCTAGTCCCCATAACGAAGCTTTAATCCCGTAAAATATTAGCGGGATTTAGGACTCGACCGTAACTCTAGGATTTTACTTCCGGAAGTTTATAAACCGAGGACCGTATTATAATAATGCCTTTCACAGAATAGCCGGCAATAAGTAAGCTACTTAAACCCACGGACTTTGCCAAGTTGACCCGAACTTATTTAATGTCTAATATATTAATAAAATTTAACCGACGTCTGCGTATTTTCGGAGTAATATAAACTCTGGTAAAGGAGCAAAAAGAAAGATCTGCTTAGAGATTTGTTGATTTTTTTCTGATTTTTAAAGATAAAATATATTTTATAAGTAAGAAAGAGGACAATAAATAATTAACATTTCTAATTCCATGTTTACTATTTTAAGACATGGGATTGCTCGATTCTTATCACCATTTTAGAAATTCGACCACAAGGTTGGATTAAATAAAGAAGCTTCCATCTTCTATGTACCGTATAGGCAGAGGGTGTAGTTTATTTGCAAGGAAAACCTTTCCTGTAAATCAGTCAACTCGTTTTAAGAAATCTCCGGCTGCGCAGTCATCTCCTCTCAAGAGGTCATATCCTCCCAGTCAGTCATCTCCTTCTAGGCAACCTTCTATCGGAAAGCCGTTTCCGTCTAGGTTGCCTTCTACCAGACATTCATTTCCTTCTAGGCAGTCTTCTACCGTACCGTTATTTCCTGTTAAATAATCTTCTACCTGAGAGTCATTCCCTTGTAGGCAGTCTTATACCAGACAGTCATATCCTTCCAGGCAGTCTTCTACAGAAAAGCTATTTTCTTTTAAATATTCTTCCACTGCACATTCATTTTTAGGCAGCTTTCTACCAAATAGTCATTTCCTTCTAAGCGGCAGTCATAACCTTCCAGGTAGTCTTCTACCGGACAGTCATTTCCTTCTAGGCAGTCTTCTACTGGACAGTCATTTCTTTTTAGGCAGCCTTCTACCGGACAGTCATATCCTTCCAAGCATTCTTCTATCGGACAGTTATTTCCTGTTAAATATTCTTCAACTGGACAGTCATTTCCTTTTAGTCAGCCTTCTACCGGACAGTCATATCTTTTCAAGCATTCTTCTAACGGACAGTTATTTCCTGTTAAATATTCTTCTACCGGACAGTCATTTCCTTCTAGGCAGTCTTCTAATGACAAGTCATTTCCTTTTAGGCAGTCTTCTACCGGACAGTCATTTCCTTCAAGGCAGGCTTTACTGGCCACTCACTTCCTTCTAGATAATCTTCTAACGGACAGTCATTTCCTTCTAGGCAGCCCTCCACCAGACTCATGTCTTTCTAGGCAGTCTTCTACCAAACAGTCATTTCCTTCTAGATAATCTTCTACAAGTCAGTCATTTCTTCCTAGGCAGCCTTCTACCAGTCAGTCATTTCATTCTTGTCGGCCGTCTACCGGACAGACATTTCCTTCTAGGCAGTCTTCTACCGTACCGTTATTTCCTGTTAAATAATCTTCTACCTGAGAGTCATTTACTTGTATGCAGAGTTCTACCAGACAGTCATATCATTCCAGGCAGTCTTCAAAAGAAAAGTTATTTTCTTTTAAATATTCTTCTACTGGACATTCATTTTTTTAAGGCAGCTTTCTACCAGAAAGTCATTTCCTTCTAAGCAGCCTTCTAAGCGGCAGTCATAACCTTCCAGGTAGTCTTCTACCGGACAGTCATTTTCTTCTAAGCAGCTTTCTACTGGACAGTCATTTCCTTCTAAGCAGTCTTCTACCGGACAGTCATTTCTTTCTAAGCAGCCTTCTACTGGACAGTCATTGCCTTCTAAGCAGCTTTCTACCGGACAGTCATTTCCTTCCAAGCATTCTTCTACCAGACAGTCATTTCCTTCTAAGCAGCCTTCTAAGCGGCAGTCATATCCTTCCAGGTAGTCTTCTGCCGGACAGTCATCTCTGACCTTTTTCCCTATAATTTGATAAAGTAAATCTATAAGGGATTCTTTAAAGTAAATCTTTAAGTAAACCTTGTATGCTACTCCATACTAACATGAGGAACATTTTCTCAGCACTCTTACAAGTTATCAATTTGAAATTTTTACCAGTCTTTTATGAGACCCTTTTACAACCTTTGACTAGAGCATTTTTTTCCATTTTTAGTTTAATAAAAATTAATTTTTCGGCAACATGTTTGAACTCTTTCTATATTTGCCTTGTAATTGTGCACAAATTGATTTAATTTAATGTTACCAAACTTTCCTCTGGTCAAAAGTTGTATCTTTATGCCTGTAATGTACCCTGAACCGGTAAATGTTCCTTATGTCTCAAAAACAACAAATTATCGGGAAATCGCAAAAAACTGAAACGACGTAATAAAAACTGTCCAACCTTAATCCATTCCAGCTTCATAGTCAGACAAATTGTCATATTCGTCTACCAACTTCTTTTTGAAGAACCTCCTTCTTCTTCTAGCATCTCTTTCATAATCAGAAAATTCTTTTTCTGAACTTCTTATTCTTTCTGCATCTAAAGTTTTCATAGCCGTTACCATAAATAACCCAGGTTTCAATCCCGATCTCTGAAATACCTTGCACTTACTTTTGTAGCCTTCATTGAAACATGACACACTATCATAAACTCCTAAGCTCAAAGTTTTAATTCCTACAAAAACTTTTTTGGGCACTGTAGTCCACACAATGCTATTGAACGACTCATTAGCATTTTGAGTTTTACCGTGTGCACACCTTTGCAATAAAACTGGATCTGCAAGATCTTTAAAAACTGGTTTAATTACCTCCATTATTGCACCAGCAATACTTCTTTCATGCTTGTAATTTCCCTCATCATTATTTTGGAGAAATATTTTGTATTTACACCAGGTATCTGGCGTAGAAGGACATAAACCATGACATGGGTGTTCATCTGTTGACAGCTTGAGAAAATATATTGCCCAAATTGCTTGTTGCATATTTTTGACAGAGTCTAGAATTTTTCTTATTGCGTTACCATAGTAGGTTTGCAATTGGTCAATGGTAGCATCAGTTAACCGGTTTTCTCCTCCAATATGCAGATTATCTGAAAGTTTTTTACCCTTCATTTCTTATTTTATTTATCTTAATCGGCTCCCCAATCTTTTCTGTATGTGAGCAATACACTCCAGTTTAGTTATCTGAATATCAACATAAGGTTTGGCTTCATAAACAGACTTGAAAGACTTTCTGTCACCATCACCTAGATACTGTGTATACATAACATTATACTTTTCAACAGACCGACTAAAGAGTTGACCCAACCACAAATTAAGAAAAACTTAGTAGTTGAGGATAATTGAAATAAAAAATAAATAGTGAAAGAAAACTAGTATGATTACAAATTATACATCATTTTAAGAGGAAAATTCTGTAGATTAATTTAGGCAAATAAAAAAAAATGTAGAAAATTTTTTTTTCGCAAGGTCCGGATCCCCTTATGCAATTTTCAGCTCTGGATTTTTAGCCCTCATAAACGTTTCAATTACCAATTTCATCGTCATCAGTGACACTGCAACAAATCATTTACTGCAACAGTTGCCTGCAATACTGTGCATCCATTCTGCCAGGGAATAAAATGATACCATAAACTTAGAATTAGGTACAAACAGGATACAAAACATTACAGCCTCACTCAATTTATTATTTACCCACACGTTTCAAGACGTTTTGAAGATCATCCATCTTGCAAAGCAAATACATACTACAATATGACAATAGTAGTACGGTATGGAAGGAAATATGTTATACCATAGATTTCCCTAGCTCATTGGAAACGATGTACATATCTCATATATATCTTGCACACATTTTCAATCATACAAAGTAATTTTTTATTCATACAAAATAGTTCATATAGGTTTTTTTTACTTGTAATTGGTTACAGTTCAAGTTAATACATTTTTTTTCAAATATTTATTCCTTAAATAAATTTGTTTAAAGTGATGTCTGATCAAATTCGAACTGAATTATTACATGTTTAATCTCCAGCAGTTTATCACTGAGCCAACTTTCTCGTTGCTAGAAATTTACGACTTGAAGATGTATTTGAAAGATATATGGAACTTCCAACAATGAAGTGAGTACAACAGATGGCTAGAACGAGAAACTATAGATCACCATCGGTTTCATAAATTAGAAAAAAAGTGAATTATTAGTTACAAACAAAACATAGTAGTCCAACATAATAAACCGTATAGAGTAGGAAATTGAAAATTGCAAGGAAATTCGGTTTCTATTTTGTCACATAATATTGTGATTCTGTCACAAGTATAAAAATATTTATATTATTGTAATTATAAAACAAAATGTAACTCAAATAAAATTTTTCTTTGTTGACTTCAGTAGGAATTGACTTTGAATTTTTTTTTATATATATTGCACGTTTCATTTTAAATATTATGGCAGATGAAACTTACACAGATAAAATAATAGAAAATATATGACTTATTATATCTTCTTAATATAACGTCCTAGAGTTGTAAATGGGTGTGTGGAAATATAACTGTTCTTCCGCTATAACCATTTTGTTCTAAGAACAGCTAACACCTGCCAAAACAAAACAACGGTATATTTTAAGGTGACAAGCTTTTTTACTTGCAATAAAAATCGGGTAAATTACTTATTTTTGTTAATGTTCCTGGTTTCATGCTCTTCTTAGAACAAGTGAGAGAATACAGAAGAGATAATTAAAAAAATCTTTACACTACAAATCTTCACATATGTAACAGAGCCACTTTATTAGTTATACGTCATCTTCCAGCAGTGCAAGGGTAATAAATTTCCGTCCGTCTGTAATTAAACCATACATGTTAATATAACATACGAACGATACCAGACTGGCAACATATGTTACGTTTTGTCGTTCAGAGTAATTTATATAGTTAAATTTTGCGATGCCTATTATGGGCGTGGGTTTTTCTTGATAGCATTTTACGGTAAAAAGTACAATCAGGGGTTAAAAGGATTCGCTGGTGCTAAAGTACTCTGTTAGCTTTAAGGTCTGTACATAAAAAACGATTGGTACACTATGATAAATTAAGGATAAAAAGAATGAAGATAGGTAGGATAAAATAAAATACAAAAGATTTATATTCCTTAACCAGACATATATAAATGTTCTTTAAGGCCTAATGCTTCAATAACATTTATTAAAGTAAGCACTACGGTGGTTCACTATCACGCAAATGAAAAGAGCCACAGTAATAGAGCTGCGACCTGTTTAATCCATTTACAGTAAATACACTGACATCAATAGAACTGTTTGATGTCTCGTTCAGTTCAATACATCGTCATTTCTTTTCCTCTCAATGTACAGTGATACTTTATCATTCATTGTGGCGTAAATGCAATGCTTTCAGTCACATGTGATTACTCTGCTACGAAAGCACAAAAGTGATCCCGTAAAGTAATCGAAACCGCAAAACCTGAAAGCAAACGTTAATACAATTGATACTCGATTGTCGACAGAGTGGGGTATCACTGCGAGATACATGCGATATACAATGTCATACGTCACAACCACTATGACGTCATAGTGTCCCCTCATTATTACGTCCTCTACTATATTGATCCCTTTACACCTACAGCATACGATATTCCCCTCACTGTCACCGAAATGTACGTGTTCTCCTGGTTCCGGGCGTGAACCATGATCCTCCCCTACATCCCAGACGAAGGGTCTTACGCCTACTTGCTATAACTTATCCATCAAAGACTTATTTATTTGAACCGATAGCCATAGATTTTACCATAAATGTCATGTTAGCCTATGATGTTTCTGTTCTTAGGAGCCGTCCTTTATTTTGGTAATAAAAGAGCCTTTACCCCTCAGTTAACGATTTTGTCGTTGACATTAACCAATATTATAATATTTTTATAATTTATTTTGCTATGGAGTTTTATAGTTGAAACAACTTTTGGCAAGATTATGACGTTTGCTTAACCAACGACTATAAATATGAAGCGATTAAAAAAAAAAAAAATGATTTCCAACACAACCAAATATTTTGGAAAAGTCTTCAGTCATTGTTTGTATATTTGTATGTTCCCCACACCTAACAAAATAAATCAGTGATGGGAAGTGATTTGCAAACTTGTGATTTAGTCACTGTTATTCGCAAATCACTGTTTGGTTGCAAAATGAAGTACAGTAGTAGGTTCTTGGTTAACTACACTATGACGTAGTGGCAAATCACGCCTCCCGAGAAGCGGGCCCAAACCGTTTATATTTGTCACAGAAAAATAGACGAACTAAGATCGTCTATTGTAATCTGTATTTGCGTATGCGGGGGGCGGGGTTAGGGTCGCATTGTCAGTCACTGATTTGACAATCCTTACGGAGCGAAATAAGTTGGAAATTAGAACCTTTTTTTTACTGTGAAACAAATAATTTGTTTCATTTCAGTCGATTATTTGTAGGGGTCATTTTTAGTATATACTACAATACGTACAGACCTTGCCTGAAAGTGAAACGACTGGAGTGAATAAAAAAACACCAAGAGACGAAGTCGGAACGTTATTTGGACATTGTTTACTGAGGATGAAAATAATAAGGAAAATCAAATGGCATTTATAACATTTGTAAAAGTAAGTTTACTTTCAAAACTTCAAAATCCAATTTAAAAAGACACATGACCTCAAAGCACCCTACAGTTTCAATAACCTTTTCCATTCCTGTTTCACAACCTCAATTAACTTCGGCACAAGAAGAACCAATGTCAAGTAACTATAAGTTATACTTATATTACAACCACCAATAATATAAAAAATATATATAATAGGCAAAATATCACGAAAAGTTTTATATTTCATTATAGAAACAGTATTTCTATTGTAACGGTTATAATGTATATGAATTATATTGAGCTACATGATATATCAAATAACAAATAAAAGTACAAACTATAAAAAAATATTTTATTTAATATTTATGAAAACACAAAAATGTTTTGCAAACGTTTTTAGTCTCACTATTTTTACACAAATTTTAAAAAAATTGCGTTTTTAATACCTTACACACTCTCTCCCTCCCTCTCTCCCTCTCTCTCCACCTCTTATTTTCCCCCTCTCTATACCTCCTTTCCCCTATCTCTCTTTCTCTCTCTCTCTCTCTCTCTCTCTCTCTCTCTCTCTCTCTATCTCTCTCTCGTTTGCTTCATACTCCGATTGAGTCTGAAATTTTAAAATATTATATTTGCAAATATTTTTTCAGTAATTAAATTAAAATAACATATTTTAGATTTATAATAAATTAATTACATATTAAAGTCTTTCCAATATTTGATATCTAATATTCTTATTTGACAAATATTTTGTTATATTTTAAGTAAAGTTATAAAATAATTTTTCTTCTATGTAGTAAAATATAAAACATCAAAAGCAATGAGTAAAGACATGTGAAATAAAATAACAGAAGGTTTTATAAATATTGTTCTCATTTTAGCTGCTAAATGTTCAAGGAAAAACCTTCAGCTTGTTAAAATAGTTGTTAACGCAACTATTAATTAATATAAAGCAATTATACTGACTTGGCCAACTGAAATATCATTACCTAAACTCAATATCTAATGGCAACTGACATATCATTACCTAACCTCAATCTCTAATGGCAACTGACATATCATTACCTAACCTCAATATCTAATGGCAACTGACATATTATTACCTAAACTCAATATTTAATGGCAACTGACATATCATTACCTAACCTCAATATCTAATGGCAACTGACATATCATTACCTAAGCACAATAACTAATGGTACTGACATATTATTACCTAACCTCAACATCTAATGGCAACTGACATATCATTACCTAACATCAATATCTAATGGCAACTGACATATCATTACGTAACCTCAATATCTAATGGCAACTGACATATCATTACCTAACCTCAATATCTAATGGTAACTGACACATTATTACCTAACTTCAATATCTAATGGCAATTGACATATCATTACCTAACCTCATTATCTAATGGCAATTGACGTAATTATTAAATAACCTCAATATCTAATGACAACTGACATATCATTATCTAACCTGAATATCTAATGGCAACTGACATATCATTACCTAACCTCAATATCTAATGACAACTGACATATCATTACCTAACCTCAATATCTAATGGCAACTAAAAAACACAGTTAAAAATTACAATCACGGCTAAATAATGTTATTTCAAAGTAGCTTGTACAGTTTGGCCTGTAAGTGTGAAATGACTTTAAGTCATATCCCACACTGTTAGAAATATAAACACACTCCAGACGAGTATTTTTATCCAACCAATTTTTTACTACTTACCTTTCTTACTTTATTCCATATGTGAGTGTATTTGCAGCCCAAATCTTGAGCCATGGAATATGAGTATTTTCAGTTTAGTGTAACGCACAATTCGTATTATTTCTGTAACATTACTATGTGGTTGGTTTAACCCATTTAATCGTATCCAAATCTAGGGAAATACCAGGCGATGAATTTTATTTTATATACATGTAATGTTGGTTATATTTTACTACAAAATTATAAAACTAAGATCATTTATGCAACCCAAAATTTCACTTTGTAGGTGTTTACAGTGGACTACATACAGTGGAGAATGTAGTATACGATGTAGCTTATATGCAAACAGGTCATGATGAGATAAATTGTTTCAATTAGTTACCAAAATATACTAAATGAACTGTTTGAACTGAACTGAATGAAAGAAATAAAAATATCGAGTAATAATTAAGCAATTTCATTGGCACGTAAAATATATTATTATATATCATATATAGAAAAGTAATTAAAAATAAAATATTCGTAGTTAGAAGTATGTGATATTACTCACAAATATGCAACTAAACTAGATACAATTTTATTGCATCGGCAAGAAAATTTTTATAGCAGATAAACTTTCTTCGCGACACTTTTTCAAAACTCTCAAACTACCCACACTTGGAAATCGGTAAAAAAAACCTAACACCTGTATTTATATTTAAAAACTTTGCTACACAAACACTCTTTGTCAATTGAAATATTACATTTAAAAAAAATAAACGCTGTTGATAAGCCCGTTGGCATTTCACCACAAACAATACTCAACTCAGGTGTTTATATATCGGCACAGAAATACAACCCTGTGGTATCTGATATTACCATTTCTATTATGTAGTCATTCTTTATACGTTGGAATGCATTTGCTACTTTTAAACCTTTTGTATTCTTTTTTAGTCAGGCACTTTGATTCTTTCCCCATGCTATTCGTCCATTTACCACCATCATGCCAAATCGTTTTCCCACACAGCGCCACCCGTTAATGTTCAGGTTTCGGCCCAGCACAATGTTGCCCCATACAAATTATTCCGCTAATCGCTTCCTTCTTTGCCTCGAGACTTGCTCACAAAACATTTCCTCTTGTACAGTTACCTGGTCTCTAGCTTTGTTCATGCACCTAATCTATCTTATATTTATGTTATGTTAGTTATAGTTATGTATGAAGAACATATCTTCATCCAAATCGTCATTATTATCATCGTCATCGGTGTTACAGTCAGGTACAGTCCCCTAGAAGGAATTGTGATATCCGTGCGATATCGTCTGCCCTATCGCCTATCACCTATACGTTCGTCAGCCGAACAGAATGCGTCACCATTTTTGTTTCTCCTTCGTCATTATCATTATATAATTAGAGGATATAATATAAACTCTCTAAATTTATATTAAATTTCAATACTCGAATCTCCAAAATACACCTCTTAAGCTATGCAGGCCTACTTTAAAAGACACCTCCGTCTATATCTTACTATATGGCATTACTACATCTTGCTACATCTTGCTATATCGTATTAGAAGTTGTTAAATAAAAATACTTTCCAAACACACTGTACCCTTTTTAACATTACACATCCTCGACTCCATATTTACGTAGTGCCGTGGGTTTGATGTATGGCCAAGAACAATGACTTTTCCCTTTCTTGTCAAAAACAGCTGACTCCGTAATCACGAATCGTTAGAGCCTTCTTTTGTTTGAACGCTGCCAACGTGTCACCGCATTCACCAAGTTTAATATATTTGCTTGCGCTGTATTGTTGACTTAGTGTTTGTATTCATGAACATAATAAATAACTCAACTGAGATAAAATTTGGATAGACTTATCGCACATGCGTGCGTGCGTTTGCCTGCTCGTGTGCAACAAAATTGTAAAAACACCAAATAAAAACATTCATGTTATTAGATCTGAACAAATAGGAATCCGTAGTCAAAATATTGTGTTGTATAAATTTAAGGGAAGAAAAGACCGTTACAAACAGATGAAGATTAATACCAGAAGTAGTGTTAGCGTACTAATGTAGCCTCGGTTCTTGATCACACACCGACATCTACACATGGGAATAGTAAACTCATTACTGTTAAATCAGTACTTGGTTGCTCCTTAGCAAGTAGATAAACGCAACCCTCGAAGAGAGTAAACAAGTATAGTGTGGACCATGTAACCGTGTACCTGGCCTCGAGAGATCGCAGTAGGTGAAACAAAAGGTAGAAGGCTAGTTTAAATATTTTCCTACAAACATGATAAAGACTATCAAAAAACTGACTTGCATGTGAAGATCGATATTAAATAGATTCAAATAGATTCATTACTTGTGGACATATCGGATGCAGGAGCTGTTGAAATATAGGACAATTTCAATATATTATATGTTTTTAGAAGTGTTAGTATACAAGACATCTTTTGTTTTCTATCACGGCCAAGTTCACGGTAACGCGATTCGCACTATACGAGCCCTCGATGTGTACAGAGAACAACGAACTTTGAGTATTAGAGTATATTATAGTCCTACAAATAGCCAACATTTATACATATATATATATATATATATATATATATATATATATATATATATATATTTATTTATCACTTTCACTTATGTACTTAAACAAGCATCTTACTTGGTATTTATGCGAGCTAACTTTCAATGGCTGGTCGTGCCGTCATCCTCGGGCATACTGAACAGGGTTGTTGTGTACTGCGAGCTGAGTGGATCTTCCGTTGACCTTGGTGTACCGTTATGTTAAAGTCAACGGGAAATCCACTCAGCTCGCAGTCCACAACAACCCTGTTCAGTATGCCCGAGGATGACGGCACGACCAGCCATTGAAAGTTAGCTCGCATAAATACCAAGTAAGATACTTGTTTAAGTACATAAGTGTATACAAGAAAACAGTGTTGCATAACTACAAATATATATATATATACATTCAGGGGATGAGGATTTTGCTGGTACAACTGAAAACATGAATGCCAGTCAACTAACTGCTCTAGCGACGGTTCGGTGAAACAATTCCCAGAATGAAAGGATAAATTTTGAAACAATTCCGTAACATGCAATCTTTGTGCCTCTCCTTCTATTTTGAGTTACGATAAATATAAAACATGGAATAACGACAAATTCAAATAATGATACTAATTGCTTCAGTGTAGGGCCTATTGCAATTGTTGAGCGTTTTTCTCAAACTGAGAAACAAAATATTCACGTTTCCCGTCCTAAGATGGTTGTGGGAGGAGGAAGGAGAAAAACCTTAAATGGGAGGAGTAGATCGTCCTAATTATTATGTAACTGAATATAAGATACATAATCAACACAACCATAATTAGAAATAAGAAGTGGTATTGGCCTATATATCTTGGCTACATGATATTGCTACACAAAGTGAAGCTCGAGGAACAAATAAAAAAAATCAGTAAACTTAACAGTCACCATGAAGTTTTTCAGTAGTATCTCTAGAGGTGCGGATGCGTGATGAAAGTAGTTGGAGGGACTATAGACTTACACCGGGTTCTTCAAACGTTTCTAAAGCACTGTGATTAGACGAGTGAAATAATTTCGTCCACAAAATTATGCAGAAAAATGTACGTAAGATGGGAGCAAAATAAAACATCCGCAGTGTGCTAGCAATATGGTAAGTGTGGGCTGTGTGTTGACTGCCCTGAAGAATTACACAGCTCTAAATTATTCTAGTCATAATGTTGTTAAACAATTATTGTCTTTTTTATCTCAATTAGTGGAAATATAGATTTTTTATTTTGACGATTTTGCTTATTCCAGATACTAGCGTAGCCACATGGATACCAGTAAACTATTGATAAGAAAATTTCAAAAATAATGTTTGATAGTATATTTAATCAAACTAAAGGAATTTCGCTATAACTCAAATGTTTCTACAAAACGTTACCCCTTACAGTTGAGAGTTTAAATGTCTACACATATATTTTTCAAATTCGTATAGATGTGTTGTCAGAGACTTTGTTCCAATAATGATTGTGTTTGTTAGACTCTCTATTGAAACAATATAGGTTAGTCGCTCAGCCATGCTACGCAGGACTCCATTTTAATAACATGTCACCTTAAGAAGTTTACGAGGAAACTTCTGTCTAATCTACCTACACATAGGCTAACCTTCATATGCAATACACCACTCCTGTTACATCAAATACCGAGGGAGATTTGTACCTTCCGTGGTTCTATGTGTATGTGTGATAATTTTTATCTTCCTTTCGGTCTAACCTGTAAACACAGAGAGTAGATGCACTTCAGCTATGCAGCCTTACATGAGTATCACCATTTTTTATCCTACACTATTTCCTAAATCCTAAACCGGAGAGTCATTTCTTTGTAGGCAGTCTTCTACCGGACAGTGATTTCCTCCTAGGCAGGCTTTACCGGGCACTCATTTCCTTCTAGATAATCTTCTACCAGACAGTCTTTTCTTCTAGGCAGGCTTAACCCGGACAGTCATTTCCTTCTAGATAATCTTCTACCGTACAGTCATTTCCTTTTAGGCAGCCTTCTACCAGACTCATTACCTTCTAGACAGTTTTATACTGGACAGACATTTCCTTCTAGACAGTCTTATACTGGACAGTCATTTCCTTCTAGGCAGGCTTTTACTGGACAGACATTTCCTTTTAGGCAGCCTTCTACCGAACTCATTTCCTTCTAGGGAGTATTATACTGGACAGACTTTTCCTTCTAAACAGTCTTCTACTGGACAGTCATTTCCTTCTAGATAATCTTCTACCGGACAGACATTTCCTTCTAGGCAACCTTCCACCAGACTCATTTCCTTCCAGGCAGTCTTCTACCAGACAGTAATTTCCATCTAGATAAACTTCTACCAGTCAGTCATTTCTTCCCAGGCAGCCTTCTACCAGTCAGTCATTTCTTTCTAGGCGGCCTTCTACTGGACAGTCATTTCATTATAGGTAGTCTTTTACCGGACAGTCATTTCCTGCCAGGCAGTCTTCTACCGAAAAGTTATTTCCTTTTAAATATTCTTCTACTGGATAGTCATTTCCTCCTAGGTAACCTTCTACCAGACAGTCATTTCCTTCTAAGCAGCCTTCTAAGCGTTAGTCATTTCCTTCTACGCAGCCTTCTACCGGACACTCATATCTGTCTTTTTCCCTATAATTTCATATAGTACATCTTTAAGCAATTTTTAGCTCAGGAGTTTTAGCTCTTATACACTTTTCAATGACCTATTTCATCATTATCAGTGACACTGCTACAAATTATCTACTGCTACAGTTGCCTGCAATACTGTGCATCCATTCTACCATTGAATAAAATGATACCAGAAACTTAGCATTGGGTACAAAAAGGATATAACGCATTCCAGCCTCACTCAATTTATTATTTACTCACACGTATCAAAGCGTTTTGAAGATCATCCATCTTTCAAAGCAAAATCGTACTACAATATAACAAATAGTAGTACGGTATGGAAGGAAATATTTTACACCATAGATTTAACGTTTCCCTAGCTCAATGAAAAACATGCCAATATATTTACGTCAAGCCATGGTAATTCAATTTCTTCTATCAACTCACGCTCTCCTTATATATATCTTGTACACAATTTCAATCGTACAAAATACTTTTTTATTCATACAAACTAGTTCAAATACTTTTTTTAACCTGTAATGGCTGACAGTTATTCATTAAATACAATTTTTTTAAAGTGATGTCGGATCGAATTCGAACTGAATTATTACATGTTTAATTTCCAGCAGTTTCTCACTGAGCCAACTTTCTCACTGCTAGAAATTTACGACTTGAAGATGTATTTGAAAGATATATGGAACTTCCAACAATGAAGCGAATACAACAGATGGCTAGAATGAGAAATTATAGATCAAGATCCGTTTCATAAATTAGAAACAAAAACAAAAGAGTGAATTATTAGTTACAAACAAAACATAGTAGTCCAACATAATAAACCGTATAGAGCAGGAAATTGAAAATTGCAATAAAATTCGGTTTCTATTTTCTCACATAATATTGTAATTCTGTCACAAGTATAAAAATATTTATATTATTGTAATTATAAAATAAAAAGTAACTCAAATTAATTTTTATTTGTTGACCTCAGTAGGAAATTACTCTACTGAAACAATATAGGTTAGTTACAGATCGCGGTTAGTCGCAACTTTTTATGAAGACTTAGGTGCTAATTGTATGGTTTGATGCGCCTCTCTATCACCCAGCCATGCTACGAAGGACTCCATTTTAATAACCTGTAACCTTAAGAGTTTACGAGGAAACTCCTGTCTAATCTACCTACACATAGGCTAACCTTAAAATGCAATAAGCCACTCCTGTTACATCAAATACCGAGGGAGATTTGTACCTTCCTTGGTTCTATGTGTATGTGTGATAGTTTTTATCTTCCTTTCGGTCTAACCTGTAAACACAGAGAGTAGACGCACTTCAGCCATGCAGCCTTACATGAGTATCACCTTTTTTATCCCTCATTATTTCCTAAATCCTAAACAAGGGAGTTATATATCTTCTCCCTAAGCCTACCAACATTCACACTCTTCCTTCGGAACCTGATTGTTAGTTGAGAACAATTTAATCGTCAATACTGAAATCATATTTACATTGTATATTTATTATAAGGATGTGATTAAAACCGTCAACTGTCCTGTGTATCCATATGGATGGCACTTATATGGAGGTGTTCATGGACACAGATTAAAGGAATGTTTGATTGACTATTAAGAATTTCCTCGTTTATCTTTATTAGGTTAATCTCAAAGTGCCAAGCCTTACTTTATATTTCTTTGGCAGTTGAATTTGTTAGTTATCGTAATATTTGTAAGTTTTATTGAGAGGTTGATTGTTGGTTAACAAAACCATGGACATATACAATATGTAAATGTATCAACATTTGTAAAAAGCTTTTAAATATTAATTTACCTATTTGTAACTATAGCATATAAACTGTTATGACTCTAGAATAGGTGATAGGTTGACAAACTATCTTTGTAGCTATTTGTTGTCTTGTTAGATAACCGTAGGCACGTTAGGAATCAATTAAGTAATTTTCTGTGTCTAGAAGGAAAATCTTCACACTTACATTTGTCACATAAAAAGTAGATGTTTTTGAATATTTTTTTTTTAATGTAATAAGCCTAATATGGAGGGCAAATATATGGAAATGTCTATGGACATAGATTAAAGGAATGTTTCCTAGACCAGTAAGAGTTTCCTTGTTGATCATTATTAGGTTATTCTCAAAGAGCCAAGCTTCACTTTACATTTCTTTGGCAGTTGAATTTGTTAGTTATTGTAATACTTATAAGTTTTATTCTGATGATGTTTGTTGCACAAAACAATCATGAACTTAAGCGAAGTGTAAACATAACAACATTTGTATAAAGCATATAAATAATAATTTACCTATTTGTAACTATAGCGTATAAACTATTTGACTTTAGTGTAGGTGATAGTTTGACAAACTATCTCTGTAGCTATTTGTTGTCTTGTTAGATAACCGTTGGCACGTTAGGAATCAATGAAATAATTTGCTGTGTCTAGAAGGAAAATCTTCAGACATACAATTGTCACATAAAAAGTAGATGTTTTTTAATATTTGGAATGTTTTATTAGTCAGATTACTGTGTTTTCAATGATTTATATATATATATATACATATATATATATATATATATACATTCGTATTGTTTTTTCAATGAAGATAATTTATAAAATAACTATAAAAACAAAGTACTCTAATAAAATTCTTTTATGTAGCGCTCGCAATTAAAATCTCTGCTGTTTTGACGAAATGAAACATATTTCATATAGTAGCTGTAATACCCAATAAAGTCTTAGCGGTGTTTATAAATTAATGAAAAATACAATTTAACCCAATAGAAGTGCATTGAATTCCATATGTGGCAGCCCATTGCCTTTCAATTAGCCTTATTAGTGGCCTCGTACTTCAAACTTAGTCCCTATGGACTGCAATTAAGGTTTTCACGTGGCAACAAACTATTTGAAAGCCAATTTGACCCGTCAATATATTTTATAGATCTCGCCAACACAAACAGGTTTTATCCATTAGTTATTGGATAAGTGATAAATGAGTTTATAGCACTGGGCAAAGCTTTTGGCAGACGGTTTGACCTTTCATTGGACACACAATACTTCTAACAACAAATATTTTCCCATTATATGTGTGTAATCGTAAGATAGTTATTTGTCAAATATATTCCCCTACACCAATTATATAAAAAATAAGACCTATCATAATTATCAGAAAATTATAATGGAATAATTTAAAACATGTAACTTATAAGACGATAATCTTATAGTGAAATATGTACGAGTTAAAAGCTACTAATAAAGACAAAATTTTGAATTTGCCAAAGTAATTTTATGTATTGTATTATTATTTACAAAAACATCAGTTGAACTCAACTTACACATGGTAATGGTATAAGTAGTGCAACAAGAAGAAGTATACTTAATTTAAAATAAAACACGTATTATTATTGTAAAATATATTACTGTATTATTATTGTATATATTGTAAAATATTCTGTCCTTGGATAAATTCTGCAAAGAGAAACTAATTAGGAATGTCAAAATTAAGCGACATTTGGTAGGAATGGCAAACGTTTAACAGAAAAGACTCACATTTTTCCTTCATGAATAATAGTTGCGTAAAACAGCGGTTTCAAACCTGTGGTACGCGTACCCAATGGTTACGTAGAATCGTTGGGGAAGGGGGGTTTAATTACGAGAAAATATTTCTTGAATTTTGTAGTTCATTATGTTCGGTAAATGTTATTAATCACTTAAACAATAGTTTATGACTATTGTTTATGTGATTGAGAAAATATTACCAGTAATGGCGGACATCACTATTTAACACTTTAGATATGAAGCAAATACGTGGTTACACTAGTTGTTGAGAAGGTGGTTGTTGATCGTAAATTGCGTGGAGCTTGTAAGTTTGTGTGCGACTGAAAGCACAGAATATAATAACGATGGGACACATCTATTCCAGATTTAGTTGAAGAATACAAATGCAGGAATGGGTTTACGATTTTATGATAGGAAACTTTCGGGGAACCGTCTGTCTTATTGCGCACACAAAATTCTCGTATACACACAATTTCATCTATTACCCATAATATTGCTCCATCCATTACTTACAAGGCAGTCAGGCAGCCACTCTTTGTCAAAACCGCACTAAATTACCCTACACGGAATCTCTTTCGTTTTGTTTATTTCCTAGCATATAATATCGTTCCTGCGGGCTTACATGTCCACTCCAGCCATATGTGATCATACCATTATATCTCTGCTTCAGTCGTACTCAACCTGTAACATCTTCCTACACTGAGGTGCATGAGGTGTTCCTTACAATTCTTAAATAGTGGGCCTCTTCAACCATGGTTGTTCCCTATTTCTCAATATAGGAAGCTACTTCTTTTTATCTACTTACTGTACATCTACTTACTTGTATTAAAATCTCCTTAAACAAACAGGATATTAATAAAAAAATAGGAAATTACTTATAAAATATTTTTAGTTAAATATATGTAATAAACGGATTTTCAAACTAATAAGGAATTTAAATGTAGTTTAAAAATACAATGCTAAAATAATAGATACCAAGTTAAAATATTTTAAATTTGTATATTCATATTAGTCCGTTGTGAAAGATATTATATTTTAAAAGTTTGAAAGAACTTTTAAAAAAAATCAACCAATATTATTAGATCTATATAAAATTAGTTTTTCCTTTATAAAACTATTAAAACCTAGATGATTTTGTTCTCTTAGCTATTATTATCACTTGCATATTAACATTCTTTTCTTATTTACTGTGATTGTGATTTTAATCATTATGTGGTTGTGATTTTAATCACTATGTAGTTGTGATTTTAATTTGTTTGATTTTTCTATAAAAAAATTACAATAGAAAATTTTTTGATTATAATGCTTATTTCGAATATTAAAACTTTTATCTCGGATGCCCAAAGTGTTTTATAATTAAATAACAACGGAGAGTTTGCAACATTATTTCACATTCCAAACTGCGTAAAATACATGTTCCTTCTACATTTGAACAAAACTCAACCAATATTATTATATCTATATTAAAATAGTTTTTCCTTTATAAAATTATTAAAACCTAGATGATTTTGTTCTCCTAGTTTTTAATATCATTTGTACATTTACATTATTTTCATATTTACTGAGATTGAGATTTTAATCAATATGTGGTTGTGATTTTAATTTGTTTGATTTTTCTATAAAAAAATTACAATAGAAAACCTATTGATTATAATGCTTATTTCGAATATTAAAACGTTTATCTCGGATGCCCAAAGTGTTTTATAATTAAATAACAACGGAGAGTTTGCAACATTATTTCACATTCCAAACTGCGTAAAATACATGTTCCTTCTACATTTGAACAAAACTCAACCTATATTATTATATCTATATTAAAATAGTTTTTCCTTTATAAAATTATTAAAACCTAGAAGATTTTGTTCTCCTAGTTTTTAATATAATTTGCGCATTTACATTATTTTCATATTTACTGTGATTGTGATTTTAATCAATATGTGGTTGTTATTATAATTAGTTTGATTTTCAATCAGAAAATTACAATAGACAACTTTTAGATTAAAATGCTTATTTTGAATATTTAAACTTTTACCTCGGATGCCCAAAGTGTTTTATAATTAAATGACAACGGAGAGTTGGCAACATTATTTCACATTTCAAGCTGCATAAAGTGCATTTTCCCTCTGAATTTTAACACATATATCGGATATGTTACAGATATAAATGTTCCACATTTCATGTTTGGTTTATTTTGACGAACCCATTATTTTATGTTTATTTGTCGCTGCCAGCTGATCCGCTGACAGTTTTATTATTTAGGCTAGCTTATCGAGCTTTTGCCGACTGTTATTGTTAAATTAATCCCCGGACGTCGATATGTGCGCATTTTCTATTTTCCACGATATCAAATAAACATTTCACTTTGACGAGTAACGAACACAACAATGGACAAATATAAACAAGAATACGATTCGATTTTTTAGACTAACATGACATGACTTTCTCTAGGACCAGTAACAGGCAATCATTATCTCCTAACCATAATCAATCTACACCAATACTTGGTATAAGGCCGCACTGACAAACTAATTTTGAGCTTACCAATATTAAAACTTTTTTAACTTACTTTTTCCTCCTATTTTATTTACCTTAATTCCACCATACCTCACCGTCTCTTACGACATCCTCACATATAATAAAAATCACATTGATCTGTTTCAACATCTTAACTACCAAACGTGTGACCTCTAACCACGATTTGTGTATATTTGCGCACAGTTACGCTTTTACGCACACACAGTTACGCCTGCGTCTCGCATGATCATTACGGCAAGAATTCAGTAACAATGAACACTGTTATTGTTAATTATTTACTCCAGGCGAGAACTGTCTCAACAATAGCAGCCTATCTGTTTAACCGGAAGTAGCAGAGTTACACAACCGGATGTGGCTGCCAGCTTCAGAGCTCCAGTCAACAGAGGCAATTACTGCCCGTAAAGCGTTGTCCCTTTGGCACTTTAAGGTAGTTGTTGTGAATTAAGGAGGCTTTGCCTTTGTTCGGTCACTTTATTATGCCAGACAGGCATTAGCCATTAAATATAATGAACTAATGAATTCGAGAATACTTTAAAAAACCACCTTTTTACACAAGGAAATTGCTGAAATTTGTTTTTGTAGATTACACGTGTCTACATAGTCATCTTAAGTAAATTGCGTACATGACAAAAACCAATTAATTGACAAAAATGCAATTGTGAACATTAACGTCACGCCTTAAGAGCGATATTTCGTTTTAACCTATTTATTTAAAACAAATAGTTCCTCATATTTTGTAATATACACAGTTCCTCATTTCTGTGTGTTGAGCTTAACCTTGAGTCTACAAACTGGAGTAAAGATTACAATTCCTGCACTCCCCGCCGGGAGTAATGTCGGAATGTAAGAGCTAAAAGGATCGGATTTTAGGACCGCATGTCCCCTAGTAGAGAATTCCTACTAGAATATCACAGAGCAGGTGTGCCTACTAGGATATCACGTTACGGAAACCAAAATATTCTACAATCATAATTATATGTAACAACAATATGTTCTCATATGTACCGGGGAACATCATATACAAGTAAGATGATAGGAATGATAAGTAGTATAACACGTAATAAATTTGTATTATGTTACATAGGTTTTCTTTATTTTATGCTTATCCCGGCAGGGGAATAACAAAATGTCTTAGATACGTTTCTCTAAAAAAATATTTAGAATGAGCCATGTTGAATTTATTAGCTCTAGGTCCCCTGCGTACAAGAGCTGCGACGAGGACCAAGAGGAAATCCAAATCTACGTGTTCTGTTAGTGTCCTGCATTAGGAGCAGCAAGAATAAAGTGGTTTGACAGGTATGTGCACCAGAAAGTATCAGAAAATTCATCATCCAGTAGATACTAGGGTTCTGCAGAGGTAGGTATCCACTAAGCTAATCCTGTGTAGGAATGGGAAGAGAGTACAATGGCTGTAGCTAACTGCTCTACACCGATAAGGACGCTCTGAGTTTCTAATAATAATACACAATATTGAATTATTTGAATTTGTAGAGAGTAGACAGCATCATGTAATCCCAAAATTTGAAACTCGTTGGAAACTATATTGCCCCTTGCAAAAGGAAATTATAGTAATAGAGTATGACGTAGCTAATCATACTGCAGGACATCAAACAATTCTGATGAATGCGTCTTCAATGCATTAGTGCGTACCTTCGAAGCAATCAATATACTTCACAAAATGCATAGAAAAATATATTTCCTACTAATGGCTCCTTTGCATTTATTGCTCCCGACATCTCCAGTTGGTAGTTCTGTAAGATGGTACGTGATATGAGTAGGAAAACTGAAACGTTGAATAAGTGAACTGAACATATTGCAGGCCAAGGTAGATAGATACTGGGATGTTTTAGGCATAAATGAAGAGTGAAAAAGTGCAACTATTGTAATCTAGATCAGACGGATGTAGAAAAATGTAAATTAAGATGGTCAAAGTTATATGTTGTAAGCAGATACCATGGTGAACGTTTTTAAATCCAGTATCATATACAATGATTATGAGGACGGAAAGCTGTAGAGACTGCGGACAGACGTAGCCATCAGGACAAACTACGAGGAAATTAGAATGGGTTCGAGTCATTCGGAGGAAGAAATATGTGATCTTAAATGACCTTATAAGTAGGTGGAAAAATACCATGTCTCCTTTCCATTCACTCTCTACACTATGCTATACCATTTGTATACTCTGTATAGTTTGGATTGAGCCCTGGAGACGGGCCTTGTGTAGCCACCCCCAATAAACCCTCCCCGACTCGAGACCAGCCTACACCGGTTTCGTCAAACCATCCACTGGTTATAATAAAGCAATGATGATACTTAATTTATAAAATATTTTAATTTTCAAGAGTTATTTTGGTTCTATTGAAATTTATTAAAAAATAGTAGAAAAGTCGACTATATTATATTTTAAAATTAACCGTTAACATCTTATAGATAAAAAATGTGTATTTATTTTCCATTATTAAATAATTGTTTTCTCAGAAGTAGATATGACTACACTTGGGCGCGCACTACCCCTAACTCGGCCTCTACGTAACCTAGGACTATAGGGGTAGTTTTGGATGATGCTGAAGGTCATCGCGACCTTGACCGTAGCCTTAGGGGTGGTTTCGACCACGTTTAGAGGGGTAGGGGGTAGTTTTTCGAAAAAAATAAATTCCAACCCCCTGACCTAAGCTAGTCAAAATGGATCTAACCTAACCTACGTATAGGGGGTGACCTCAGCTACGTTCAGGACCATCTCCGGGGGTAGCTCCGGGGGTGGATTGGGGGTGGGGGGTAGTTTTCGAAAACATTTTGGAAATATGTGCCTTGACCGATAGGATGAGGTTAGAGTGTATTATAGCGTCGGTAGGGGTAGTTTCACCTAGGGGTAGTTTTCACAAAAAATATGAAATTGCCGAAAATCGATCGGTTGGATCATATGACAGTACTGGATATGTCTAGAGTCCTTTTTGGACCGTTGCGGGGGCGGGTTCACCAAGGGGTAGTTTTTGAATAAAATATGAAATTGCCGAAAATCGATCGACTGGATCAACAGAGAGAACGGGAAATGTCTAGAATCCTTTTTGGTCGTCATAATATATGTTGGTCGTCAGCCAGTCTAAGCAATGGATGTGTTAACCATTAGTCAGGCTACACATCGGATATTCCATCGGGTATTATATGTGGGGGCATACTCAAACTACTTTTCGGTCAGGCTATGCATCGGACACTATGTGTTAATGATTAGTCTAGCTATGTATCAGGTATTATGTGGGCAAGTTGTAGTCAGGCTACTGTGTGATAACCATTAGCTAAACTATGCATTGGATATAATGTGTTATACTTTGTAGGCCCATGTCTTCTTAGCATAATATCTATGCAGGCTTACACACATGTTTGTTTAACGCAGTATGTAGGCCCAACATAGTATATACGTCTATCTATGATAGCATGCATGTTGGCTTAGCGTAGTATTTATGTAGGTTTACACGCATATTTGTTTAACAGCGTATATATGGCTATTTAGAGTATATTGCATGCTGGTTTAACATAGTATATACCAGGCTAGTGTTTCTTTTCAGCTGACTTTTGAACTGACATGTGTGACTATATCTAGACCATACATAATTGATAAGCCAATTTTGGGGAGTTTATGCTTATTTAGCGAGGCTATGCACCGGATATTATGTGTTGGGTCATACTATGTGTTAATGATTAGCCTAGCTATGTATCAGGTAATATGTGGGCGGCTTGTAGGATAGTGTGTGTGATAACCATTAGCTAAACTATGCACTGGATATAATGTGTTATACATTGTAGGTCCATGTCTTCTTAGCATAATATCTATTCAGGTTTACACACATATATGTTTAACACATTATGTATTCTATTATGTATTTAGGTTTAACATAGTATGGTAGCATGCATGTTGGCTTAACATAGTATTTATGTAGGTTTACACGCATATTTATTTAACACACTATATAGGGCAATCACATATGCAGGCCTAACATAGTATATAAGCCTATGTAGGATAGCATCCATGTTGCTTAGCATAGTATTTATGTGGGTTTACACGCATATCTGTTTAGCACAGTATGTAGGCTTAGCATATTATTTATGTAGGTTTACAAGCATATTTGTTTAACACACTATATAAGCTATCATTCACCCTGGCTTAACATATTATATAGGCCTATGTAGGATAGCATCCATGTTGGTTAGCATAGTATTTATGTGGGTTTACACGCATATCTGTTTAGCACAGTATGTAGGTTTAGCATATTATTTATGTAGGTTTACAAGCATATTTATTTAACACACTATATAAGCTATCATTCACCCTGGCTTAACATATTATATAGGCCTATGTGGGTAACGGGGATATTTGCCTAATACAGGGTGTATATAGGTTAACCAGCATATTGGTTTAACAGCGTATATATATGGCTATTTAGAGTATATTGCATGCTGGTTTAACATAGTATATATGCCTGAATGCTGGCTTAGCATTGTATGTATATAGGTTGCGTAACTTTTTAATTACATTGTAATATTTGTTGACCGTCATGGGCGTGATAGGTTATGCATTGTTAGCTATACCATATAGTACTTCCCGTATTATGCGGTTGCCAAGTTCTACCTGATAGACGAGGTGTAAATAGCTCGGGTCATATAGGCTTTGGCCAGTGGTTTACCGACATAGTAGGCCCATGTAAGTCGGCCTAGCATAGTATGTATGCAGGTTTACACGCATATTTGTTTAACACATTATGTGTCCTATCACGTGTGTTGGCTTAACAAGCCTATGTATGATAGCATGCATGATGGCTTAGCACCGTTTTAGGATCGTTTTATATCATATATTTATTCTCGTTTTGTGATAGGCCTCATTATTAGTGTTTCTCCATATATACCTTTATATCTAGATACATTTACAGCTATAGGATATATCCATTGAGGCTATTTGATTATTTACACTGATTTCTGATTATATATGTAGGCCTTGGTATGACGATATTACATAGTAAATTGATACAGTAATCAAAACAGGGACACGTGCCTAGATTCACAACGACACAGCCGTGCGGGTTTTAAGCTTGCTATAGCGGTCACCGGCTGCCGTTGCGGTTTTTAGATAATGCGTTATCTCTGCAAGTCTGTACATGTCTAGCACACGGTCAAGCGTATTCCCTGAAACGACAGGGCATTGTTTCTTTGTTTATTATTTTGTAGCATAGACAAATTTTGAGTTTGCCAACCCCAGGACCCCTCATCACCCGAATCATTTAGGGGTAGACCATTCATTTTAGGGTGAGCCTACTACTTGTCTAGAGTCACTCGGGCGCTGATACGTCATCAAATATATTAAACCTTTACGTGGGCTTGATAGGTTATGCATTGGTAGATGTACCCTATAGTACCTCCCATATTATACGGTTGCCAGGATCAACCTGATAGAGGAGGTAAAAATAGCTCAGGTCATACGGGCTTTGGCCTGTGGTTTACAGACATAGTAGGTCCATGTACGTTGGCCTAGCATAGTATGTATGTAGGCTTAGATATTTGTTTAACACATTATGTGGGCTATCATATATTGGTTTAACACGGTATATGGGCCTTCACGTCTTACTGCGATCGTTTGCGTAAGCCCACCGGTCCCCTGCGATGTGATTGGTCGATTCAACTTGTTGACTATTTGCACTCGGTGTATAATTGTTGGTCGATTAAAATTAGTGTTAAGTTGGAACGTTGGTCTTTTGACCTAACCGATCATTTTTGGTAATTTCATTTGATAACCACCCCACTTAATGTAAGATTCCAGGGTTACTTTACCTATGGGCAGTCTTCGGGATGGTTTTTACCTGAGGCCATGCTCCGTATAGACTATTCCTATGTCCTGGGTGGCTTTACCTCTAGCACGACTCCTGGTGTGACTTTCCCGAAGGTCTGACACCTGGACGGCTTTACCTAAGGGTCGGCCTAAGGGGTGCCTTTACCCGAGGCCTTGCTCAATGTTAGCCTTACCTAAGGCCTGGGTGGCTTTACCTCGGGGTGACTTTACCTATGGTCTGACACCTGGATGGCTTTACCTAGGACTTGGTGGAGGTATTTGTCTTGGTCGATAGGCCGTAATTGATATAGCAACCATCCTGGCCAGACTCCAAGGTAGCTTTACTTAAAGTCTAACTCCAAAGAGGTTTTACCTAGGCCCCGACTTCGTGGTAGCTTTACCTAAGGTCGGGTTCCCGGATTACTTTACCTAGGCCATAGCGTAGGATTGGCTTTACCTAAGTCCTGGGTGGCTTTACCTGCGGCCTTGCTCCATATTGGCTCTACCTAAGTCCAGGGTTACTTTACCTAAGGCCTCGTGATGGCTTTACCCGAGGGCTAGCTCCGTATTAGCTTTACCTAAGGCCTAGCTGCTGGGTGGCTGGGCTCGGTTTGGCTTTAACCGAGACCGTGCTCCGTGTTAGCTTTACCCGCTCCTAGGGGGTGTTACCTCAAGCGCCGGTTCGGGATTGGCTTTTACCTAGGTCACCGATCATTTTTGGCAATCTAAAAACAGGTGAACCCGCCCCCGCAACGGTCCAAAAAGGATTCTAGACATTTCCCGTTCTCTCGGTTGATCCAGTCGATCGATTTTCGGCAATTTCATATTTTATTCAAAAACTACCCCTTGGTGAACCCGCCCCCGCAACGGTCCAAAAAGGACTCTAGACATATCCAGTACTGTCATTTGATCCAACCGATCGATTTTCGGCAATTTCATATTTTTTGTGAAAACTACCCCTAGGTGAAACTACCCCTACCGACGCTATAATACACTCTAACCTCATCCTATCGGTCAAGGTACATATTTCCAAAACTTTTTCGAAAACTACCCCCCACCCCTAATCCACCCCCGGAGCTACCCCCGGAGATGGTCCTGAACGTAGCTCAGGTCACCCCCTATACGTAGGTTAGGTTAGATCCATTTTGACTAGCTTAGGTCAGGGGGTTGGAATTTATTTTTTTCGAAAAACTATCCCCTACCCCTCTAAACTTGGTCGAAACCACCCCTAAGGCTACGGTCAAGGTCGCGATGACCTTCAGCATCATCCAAAACTACCCCTATAGTCCTAGGTTACGTAGAGGCCGAGTTAGGGGTAGTGCGCGCCCAAGTGTAGTCATATCTACTTCTGAGAAAACAATTATTTAATAATGGAAAATAAATACACATTTTTTATCTATAAGATGTTAACGGTTAATTTTAAAATATAATATAGTCGACTTTTCTACTATTTTTTAATAAATTTCAATAGAACCAAAATAACTCTTGAAAATTAAAATATTTTATAAATTAAGTATCATCATTGCTTTATTATAACCAGTGGATGGTTTGACGAAACCGGTGTAGGCTGGTCTCGAGTCGGGGAGGGTTTATTGGGGGTGGCTACACAAGGCCCGTCTCCAGGGCTCAATCCAAACTATACAGAGTATACAAATGGTATAGCATAGTGTAGAGAGTGAATGGAAAGGAGACATGGTATTTTTCCACCTACTTATAAGGTCATTTAAGATCACATATTTCTTCCTCCGAATGACTCGAACCCATTCTAATTTCCTCGTAGTTTGTCCTGATGGCTACGTCTGTCCACAGTCTCTACAGCTTTCCGTCCTCATAATCCTTGTATATGATACTGGATTTAAAAACGTTCGCCATGGTATCAGCTTAGAACATATAACTTTGACCATCTTAATTTACATTTTTCTACATCCGTCTGATCTAGATTACAATAGTTGCACTTTTTCACTCTTCATTTATGCCTAAAACATCCCAGTATCTATCTACCTTGGCCTGCAATATGTTCAGTTCACTTATTCAACGTTTCAGTTTTCCTACTCATATCACGTACCATCTTACAGAACTACCAACTGGAGTTGTCGGGAGCAATAAATGCAAAGGAGCCATTAGTAGGAAATATATTTTTCTATGCATTTTGTGAAGTATATTGATTGCTTCGAAGGTACGCACTAATGCATTGAAGACGCATTCATCAGAATTGTTTGATGTCCTGCAGTATGATTAGCTACGTCATACTCTATTACTATAATTTCCTTTTGCAAGGGGCAATATAGTTTCCAACGAGTTTCAAATTTTGGGATTACATGATGCTGTCTACTCTCTACAAATTCAAATAATTCAATATTGTGTATTATTATTAGAAACTCAGAGCGTCCTTATCGGTGTAGAGCAGTTAGCTACAGCCATTGTACTCTCTTCCCATTCCTACACAGGATTAGCTTAGTGGATACCTACCTCTGCAGAACCCTAGTATCTACTGGATGATGAATTTTCTGATACTTTCTGGTGCACATACCTGTCAAACCACTTTATTCTTGCTGCTCCTAATGCAGGACACTAACAGAACACGTAGATTTGGATTTCCTCTTGGTCCTCGTCGCAGCTCTTGTACGCAGGGGACCTAGAGCTAATAAATTCAACATGGCTCATTCTAAATATTTTTTTAGAGAAACGTATCTAAGACATTTTGTTATTCCCCTGCCGGGATAAGCATAAAATAAAGAAAACCTATGTAACATAATACAAATTTATTACGTGTTATACTACTTTTCATTCCTATTATCTTACTTGTATATGATGTTCTCCGGTACATATGAGAAAATATTGTTGTTACATATAATTATGATTGTAGAATATTTTGTTTTCCGTAACGTGATATCCTAGTAGGCACACCTGCTCTGTGATATCCTAGTAGGAATTCTCTACTAGGGGACATGCGGTCCTAAAATCCGATCCTTTTAGGTCTTACATTACGACATTAATCCCGGCGGGGAGTGCAGGAATTGTAATCTTTACTCCAGTTTGTAGACTCAAGGTTAAGCTCAACACACAGAAATGAGGAACTGTGTATATTACAAAATATGAGGAACTATTTGTTTTAAATAAATAGGTTAAAACGAAATATCGCTCTTAAGGCGTGACGTTAATGTTTCACAATTGCATTTTTGTCAATTAATTGGTTTTTGTCATGTACGCAATTTACTTAAGACGACTATGTAGACACGTGTAATCTACAAAAACAAATTTCAGCAATTTCCTTGTGTAAAAAGGTGGTTTTTTAAAGTATTCTCTAATTCATTAGTTCATTATATTTAATGGCTAATGCCTGTCTGGCATAATAAAGTGACCGAACAAAGGCAAAGCCTCCTTAATTCGCAACAACTACCTTAAAGTGCCAAAGCGACAACGCTTTACGGGCAGTAATTGCCTCTGTTGACTGGAGCTCTGAAGCTGGCAGCCACATCCGGTTGTGTAACTCTGCTACTTCCGGTTAAACAGATAGGCTGCTATTGTTGAGACAGTTCTCGCCTGGAGTAAATAATTAACAATAACAGTGTTCATTGTTACTGAATTCTTGCCGTAATGATCATGCGAGACGCAGGCGTAACTGTGTGTGCGTAAAAGCGTAACTGTGCGCAAATATACACAAATCGTGGTTAGAGGTCACACGTTTGGTAGTTAAGATGTTGAAACAGATCAATGTGATTTTTATTATATGTGAGGATGTCGTAAGAGACGGTGAGGTATGGTGGAATTAAGGTAAATAAAATAGGAGGAAAAAGTAAGTTAAAAAAGTTTTAATATTGGTAAGCTCAAAATTAGTTTGTCAGTGCGGCCTTATACCAAGTATTGGTGTAGATTGATTATGGTTAGGAGATAATGATTGCCTGTTACTGGTCCTAGAGAAAGTCATGTCATGTTAGCTAAAAAATCGAATCGTGTTCTTTTTGACTTCGTGGTAGCTTTACCTAAGGTCGGGTTCCCGGATTACTTTACCTAGGGCATAGCGTAGGATTGGCTTTACCTAAGTCCTGGGTTGCTTTACCTGCGGCCTTGCTCCATATTGGCTCTACCTAAGTCCAGGGTTACTTTACCTAAGGGTCGGCCTCGTGATGGCTTTACCCGAGGGCTAGCTCCGTATTAGCTTTACCTAAGGCCTAGCTGCTGGGTGGCTGGGCTCGGTTTGGCTTTAACCGAGACCGTGCTCCGTGTTAGCTTTACCTGCTCCTAGGGGGTGTTACCTCAAGCGCCGGTTCGGGATTGCCTTTTACCTAGGTCACCGATCATTTTTGGCAATCTAAAAACAGGTGAACCCGCCCCCGCAACGGTCCAAAAAGGATTCTAGACATTTCCCGTTCTCTCTGTTGATCCAGTCGATCGATTTTCGGCAATTTCATATTTTATTCAAAAACTACCCCTTGGTGAACCCGCCCCCGCAACGGTCCAAAAAGGACTCTAGACATATCCAGTACTGTCATTTGATCCAACCGATCGATTTTCGGCAATTTCATATTTTTTGTGAAAACTACCCCTAGGTGAAACTACCCCTACCGACGCTATAATACACTCTAACCTCATCCTATCGGTCAAGGCACATATTTCCAAAATGTTTTCGAAAACTACCCCCCACCCCCAATCCACCCCCGGAGCTACCCCCGGAGATGGTCCTGAACGTAGCTGAGGTCACCCCCTATACGTAGGTTAGGTTAGATCCATTTTGACTAGCTTAGGTCAGGGGGTTGGAATTTATTTTTTTCGAAAAACTACCCCCTACCCCTCTAAACGTGGTCGAAACCACCCCTAAGGCTACGGTCAAGGTCGCGATGACCTTCAGCATCATCCAAAACTACCCCTATAGTCCTAGGTTACGTAGAGGCCGAGTTAGGGGTAGTGCGCGCCCAAGTGTAGTCATATCTACTCTCAGATTATGCTTATAATTCACACTTAATATCAATCAACAAGTAATAAAAATATGTCTCCACATATTGATTAATCAAGCGGGGATGCTCCCACAATATTCTTATTACTGGGCGACGTGTGAATGATATTTCTAAAGTGAGACTATGTTTTCCTTGTGTTGGGGCTCAGTAGAAAACCTCTGAGGATGACGTGGCAGGGTATGATGTCAGCGCTTCTCCCGGTCAATGATTCTCACAGCTGCAAGGAAGTAATAAAGCTCAGTAAATAGAACTGTACATTTCATTACATTTTCTGCCTTAGTGTCTTTACAATATTTTCCTCTGTGACGCGTTTCAGAATGACTTCATTTTTAAACACTAAATCGTACTCTTTATTAAAGCGAGTGCGATTTAGGTTTTGGAAATGAAGTCATTGGAGAAGGAGTCAACAGAGGAATATATTGTTAAGTTGGGAAAGGCAGAAAAATGTAGTCAAATGTATATAAATATTTCTAAGAGAAATGTAGATGAGTATGTTAGGAATTTCCAGGGCAGTGTTGTCTTGCCAGGGCAGTGGGGGCTCTGCTCTGGTCGACCGTTATTTCCCCCATACTCGTGGGACTTTAATGGACCAAGTAAGTAAAAGAATTAATTTCGAGACTGCACAGACAGTGGGAGCCAATGAGACGGCAAACCGTGAGTCTGTAGCAGATGTGTCAACGGCAACCATCACTGGGGGTGCGGGGGCGGCTGTCAAGCTGCCGACTGCAGGAACCGGTGAAGTGGCTGTAGAGTTGAGCACGATGTCTAGTCCTGGTGCTGCTCTGCGTACCCAGGCGACTGCAAATTAAGCAGAACAATGATCAAGATCCTCCAAGTGAACCTACAGCATAGCAGGGCGGCGAGTGCTGTCGTGTGTAGGATTCTGGACAGGGGAGAGGTGGACTTGGTGCTCATCCAGGAACCATGGATTTCTGGAGGAAAAATATGCGGGCTGGCGACATCTGGAGGTAAGTTGTTGTATGATAAGGACTCCGGTGTTCCCAGGACGTGTATCCTGGTTAGGAGGGGGTTGTGTGCTTTTGTACTAACGAACTTCTGTTGCAGGGATTTGTTAGCAGTGACGGTGGAGCTGCGGGCGGAGGGGGGGATGAAGAGGCTGAACCTGGCCACGGCATATCTCCCCTTTGACTGCGCGGGGGCTCTGCCAACACAAGAGCTGAGGAGCCTGGTCGAGCACTGCGAGGCTGTGGATGAGGAGCTGCTGGTGGGGATGGATGCTAACTCCCATCACACTTCGTGGGGTAGTACAGGTACAAACACTAGAGGTGAGGAACTTTTAGCTTATCTTAGCTCTAAGAATCTACTAGTCCTAAATCAGGGGGAAGAGCCGACGTTTGTCACTAGGGCCAGACAGGAGGTCCTGAACATTACGGTGGCATCGAACCAGATGGCTAGGTATGTACTGAATTGGCATGTGTCGGATGAACCATCTTCTTCTGATCACAGACATATTAGGTATGATATCTCTCTAAATCCAGCCATGCTTCGCCCAACCAGGGATCCAAGAAGAACAGACTGGGACTCCTACAGGAGGGACCTGGGTGTTCGGATTGAGGAGGCTGGATTCGAGTATGGTGGAAGGAGAGAGCTAGAAGACTCTGCCACATTGGTTGGCGAGGCTATTATAGAATCCTTTACCGATAACTGCCCTCTCAGTGAGGGGAGGAAAGTAGGGGATCCGTCATGGTGGAACAAGAAGCTAGCCAAACTTCGGAAGACCACCAGGAGACTCTTTAATAGAGCAAAAAAGAACGGGGAGTGGGACCTGTATAGGAAAACACTAACCGAATACAACAGGGCAATTAGAGAAGCGAGCAGGAAGTCCTGGAAGGAGTTTTGTCATGAGATTGACAAAACTCGGGAAGGGGCACGACTGTATAAAGTGCTCTCTAAGGACCCAGTTAACCCGGTGGGGATGCTAATAACCCCACTGGGAAATATAACAAAAACGGCAGGGGAAACTGTGGAAGAATTAATCAGGACACATTTCCCTTCCAGTACCCTGAGGAAACTTGGGGGAGCAGACACTGAACCGGTTACCAAACTCTCCACAAGACGTGGTAAGAGGGAGGACTGGGAAGTGGCAAGGAGGATAGTAACTCCACAAAGGGTAAGATGGGCTATTGGCACTTTTAAACCCTACAAATCTCCAGGTCCAGATGGGATCTATCCTGTGCTGCTGCAGCAGGGAATGGATATGCTGGTGCTGGTACTTACTAAATTATACAGGCTAAGCATTGCTCTAGGGCATGTGCCGGCAGCCTGGAAATCTAGTAAGGTGGTCTTTATACCTAAGCCCACCGGTAACCAAGCGGAAGGGAAAGGATACAGACCTATCACACTCATGTCCTTTGTTCTCAAGGGACTTGAAAAACTGGTTGATAGGCATATTAGGGGGGGGGGTGCTTTGGCTATCAAACCACTGCATTGGAACCAGTATGCTTACCAACCGGGGAAATCTTGCGAGGGAGCTCTCCATCAAGTGGTTGGTAGGATTGAGCAAATGATCACTAAGAAAGATTGTGCCATAGGTGCCTTCCTCGACATTGAAGGGGCTTTCAATAACCCCTCAGTGGAGACGATGGTAAGTGATGCAAGACGTCATGGAGTGGATGCGACCACTTGTGGTTGGATAAGTTCCATGTTAACAAACAGAAGCATTTCTGTAGAGGTGGCAGGGGAGGTCAGAAGGGCGGAGACAAGTCTGGGCTGTGCACAGGGGGGGGGGGTTCTCTCTCCTCTGTTGTGGTGCCTAGTGGTTGACAACCTTATTGAACTCCTGAATGAACAGGGGTACTTCTGTCTAGGATATGCGGACGACATAGTTGTCCTGATCCTGGGCAGATTCCCTGATACAGTCCTTGAGGTAATCAGAAACCCTCTACGACTGATTGAAGAGTGGTGTAAAAAGGAGAACCTTAGGGTAAATCCAAAAAAGACTGCTCTCATTAACTTCACCAGACAGCGAAAAGATCTGACGACCAGGATGCCCCGCTTGTTTGGTGAATACCTTGAGTTTGTGGGGGAGGTGAAGTACCTGGGAGTTACTCTGGACAGGAAACTCACCTGGAATCCACATCTTGAGAGGACAGTTAACAGGGCCAAAAGGGCACTGATGACTGTGAGAAGAATGGTGGGTAAGAAATGGGGACTGAAGCCATCAATGATGCACTGGATATATCTGAGGGTGATAAGACCTATGATTACCTATGGAGCTCTGGTGTGGTGGACAAAGGCCAACCAGGCACAGACAAGAGCTAAACTGAGCTCTATCCAGAGATTGGCCTGTCTGTGCACACTGGGAGCGATGTCAACTACACCAGGTGCAGCAATGGAAGTAATGCTTAACCTCCCTCCCCTTGAGCTTGTCCTTAGGGGAGAGGCGAGGCTAGCGGCATGGAGATTGCGCAACTCGAGCAACTGGGCTAACCTCCCAGATGTCTCGGGACATATGAGTATCGAGTGCGTGGTCAAAGAACCCGTCTTGGAAATGGGCAGCGACCACATTACTCGAATGTTTGCACCTGACCAGGTCCACCAAACTGTGATGGAATGGTCAGGGACATTAACATCGGGAGCTCAGATCTGGTACACAGATGGCTCCAAGATGGACTTCGGCACTGGAGCGGGGGTGTATTGTAAAAACCCAAGGGTAGAACTAGTTTTTTCCTTGGGGAGGCATACCTCTGTCTTTCAGGCCCGGATTGCTATTTTCTCCGACAGTCAGGCAGCAATTAAGGCACTAAACGGACACGTGGTCACCTCGGCCATAGTCAGGGAGTGCCTAATTAACCTACAAGCTCTGGCAAGGCACAATCAAGTCAAGATTGGCTGGGTGTCAGGGCATAGGGGAATACTTGGAAATGAAGCCGCAGATGCGCTGGCCAGGGAGGGGTCCTCGACTCCCCTGATTGGACCGGAACCTGCGGTGGGTATTACCAAATCCATGGTCAGGATGACAGTGCGAAGGTGGATGGCTGAAAGACACTGTAAGCACTGGATCAGGGCCGAAGGGATGATACACAGTAAGCTAAACCTTAACAGACCTTCCCTGGGGCTGCAGAAGGGTCTCATCTATCTGTCTAGGCAGGAATTAAGGATAGCCACAGGACTACTCACGGGACACTGTGGACTAAGGAAACATTTGCATAAAATGGGTATCTACAAGGATGAACCAGTGTGCAGATTGTGCGGGCAGGAACAGGAGACTGCCACACACATTATTTACAGATGTGGAGTACTTGCTGAGAGGCGCTTCAACCTCTTTGGTGATGGAACGGCTTTGGTGGATGCTGAAGGTAAAACTCTAGTCAGGAAACTCCTAAACCTGGTAAGAGGGAAGGGGTTATTTGACTAAATCAGGGAGGTAAGTACAATATACCTTAAGGTAGCAGTGCTTCGGGCAATTCAAACCCGCTCCCAAGTTAAAGAAAAAAAAAAAAAAAAAAAAAAATAGGAATTTCCAATTGAACCATGTTTAATTAACGATAATGTTCAAAATACGTCATACAACATTATGACATAATGGTACGTTAATGTATTTGTAACCTTGAACCTTCGGGCGTACAATATTTGCCCCTCACAGTAAATATTTTTTGTTTTTAATTTCAATGTAAGATCAAAACTGGGGGTCAAAAGAAGCCTAATCTAAGATTTTGATAGCGAGGGGCTGGATTATTTACAACAATGCAATTTAACGCCAGAATATTTTTTGCAACTAATTATTTGTTACAATACAACTTGTCCTCAATAATATACTTCAGATTTACATATATAGCTGACAAATACATTCTAATCAAGATACAAGCACACAGGAGATATCTGCATATTTAATGCAAACGTTTTTATTATATGGCTACTTTACAAAGAAACAAAGTGTCCAGTTAGGGTAGATGCAGAATCAGTACGTTTCCTAAGGTAATACTTTCGCGAAAAATGGAGACCACTCTTTCACTTCAGTAACCGGTTAGCTCACTTTACACAATTTATGTTTTGGCTTTGTTCAGCCAAACCTATCACAACCGATTACCTTGCACTTATTCGTAATATAACTGTGTTGAAAATAAAAAATTGAACACCCGGATTTAAACTTCGTTGTTAAAGATACTTTGTTTTTATTTTTTAAAGGTAAACTAATTACATTTATATTAAAAATTATTTCGTTTGAAATGTAATTTATAAATACAAATGTTAATTAACCTCTTTAGTCCCGGGAACCAAATTGGAGATAATGATTAGGTTTCTTGTTGATTAATGAACAAACACAAAGTAAGGAATGTAAAAATATAGATTTTATTGAGTTTTCATTTTTCATTTTTCCGGAAAATTTGGTACACATATGTGTACTTTAGATTTTAGTTACATATTAATACGATCACAAGATTTTACATGTCAGACACTGAAACATTGATATACATCACATTTTTACAATTACAAAGTATGAAAGACCTTCCACAGACTATACATTTACATAATTAACTTGTAAACACTCAACGAACAAATATTTTTTTTTTGAAAAATTAAGTAAATTTAATTTTTTTCCGACTGCCCCAATTTTTTACTTAAAGGGATATTTGAAAAAAAACTGTTATTCTTCATCACACACAAATACAGCTTGTATTTAAGTAACATTTGTATTTATAAAAACAATATAGAAGGTGAAAGCATAATATACCTTTGTAACAACACTTTTTATACAATTGTCTTTAAAAGTAAACGTTCTTACTACAAATAATCCAACGAGATATCACAACAGGTATTTTATTAATAAAACTTGCAGTGTTTGTGTTGTTCGTCTTGAGGTTCTTCTCCTCCTTAAATGACAAAACACACTCAAAATCAAATACTGTAATTAACACAAAATTAACAACTACTCTATGAACAATAATCCATCACAGACTCATACCAACACAACACACCTTAGAAGACGGTCCTATTCTGACCAGAAGAATTTTTCAATGCACGGACCTATTGTGAAAAGGGTCTGCTGAGAATATTCAGTAAATTACGAATTATGCGAAGTAAATTGATAAATAAGTGATAAATGTCATGACAATCGATAAATCGTATTGCTTATTATAGGATTTATTTACATCAGTAAGATTTCTTTACGATATTCAGTGTGAGTCCGGGAGGTTAAAACTCTATCACACGTGACCTGGAATTATATCTGTAATTTCGATCCCAACAATATGTTCTAGGCTTGCTAGTGTTAACAGCTGATTAGATACGTTACAACTAACGCATATTGTTATTATATCCTTTCTCACACAATGAAGCAATTTGAAACATATCTACTCGCGTAAGCAATGTAAAACATGTCCAAATGCTTTTTTTAAAACTGCCTGTACAAAACGTAAGGTCAGTAGCCAAGAAATCAATATCAAGCTGAAAGTACTGTGCTTTCATGTCACTTAATTACTGCTGAAGGAATACCAAAGGCAGCGGAAATGAGAACGAACATAACTGCTCTGGTCAGCGACCTGGAAGTAATTATGTTTACACGTAAACGCTAACACAGTGAGAATGGGATGAGTTGAATAAAAATAGTTTCGGATTTACAAAATATATATTTCCCCTGTTGAGTCCAAGCAGTGAAAACATATATTTTCACTTGACAAAATTAAATTTTAAAATATACACAAAAAGTCAAAATATGATCTTGTAGATCAAACCATACAATTTACTACTAAAATAATGACTTGACAAACAAATAATTAAAGTACATTTTAAGAAAGAATCATAATCTTTTCAACATTAATTAATAAGATCACTTAGTTATCTTCAACGGTGTTTTGGTTAGCCACTAGGAGGCGTTGTTGAGCTAAACTGTGGAGGTTTTGACGCAGATGTTTTGTTATGTGGTTAATGAGTGCATTTGTTTTGTTTGTTCACTTATGGTCTTGTTTCGTGTTTTTGTAGGTTTATAAATTTCATAATCCTGTAGTATCTACAAGTAGCACTGCATGCTTTCGTCTTGTCACTACGTAACATCGTGTACCTTCCGAGGTTTAGTTACCTTCCGAGGTAAGGAAGTTTAGGCGATCACATGATAGTTACCAAACAGTTTTGCTAAGTGCTGCTCCCGTGTATCAATAGTCGAAAATATTAATAATATTTCCTACTATATTTTATTTTATTGGCTCAGTTTTAAGTAAATTAAAACTCATATATAAGAGAATTCATACATTTCCAACAATTACATTGCAGAAAACAAAAAAAGATTTTGTTTAAATATGTGGTGATTACTGAATAATACAAACAGTTTATACGCTACAAATGGAAGCGATTAGACCCACACATTATAAACACTAACCCATTAACAAACGCTAATACATTGCTCCTATTATGTGGCCCCTATGCAACACTAATGATCCTTCACGCCCCTCGCTCTATCAGCAACTAATTGCAACTGGAGATGTGTCCCGTTTTAAACTCCAGGGGAGCCTTATTTAGACAATCATAGCAAATTGTTATAATAAAGCAAAAGGTACATATGCAAAGTTTTGCTTAATGTATTCTAGCAGCTGAATGTGTCAATAGCGGCGTCTTTTTCTATAGTATTCATCTTCAGTTTGAAATGTAAAAACCACGAATAGAAAGGAGTAAAGATGCAATACATTTTCTATAGCATATCAAGGAAATAACATAAGTATAAATCTGTCATATTTAGGTAAAAAGTAGGAAATCCTTACGATCCAGAAGCAGGAATGACATGACATCTTGCATATGTCCTTCTTGAACTATGTTATCAAACCTTATTGCTCACAAATCGTTAGAATATTTAGATTATATCTATAAACAAAAATGCTCGTGTAACAACCATGGTGCCGTTATGTGGGTCAGACGCCACACGAAGTAGAGGGAGAGACCAATGACGGCCTTCTTATATTTTTAAATACAAGAGCACTTCACAACTGAACTTAAAAAGATTAGGTATAAACTATTATATTTTATTAGTACATACTATCGTGGCATGTTTTATAAAATAACTAGTACAAAATTCTGGGGAGAAAGTGTGTATGTGTCTTCAAATATTGAAAAGTATAACATAGACCTAAAACGTTGACTCGTAAATTACCAAGATTCTTGTTTTGGTTTCTTACACTGTGAGTGATAAGTTAATTCTTCAAAACAATGTTTCAGTAGTTAAATACACAAGTGCCTACATACATACAAACTTAAACTCCATTTTAAAATCTACATTTGTAAATTGATTACATCAAACAATAAATTACTGAGTTACTCAAAAAATTCCTCAGAAAGCAAACATCGATATCCAATGATATAATAGAGTATTAATATCGCGTAGTGCTTAAAACTTTGCTCAAGGACGCTGGGAGGACAACGGGACCGGGAAACGGTAACGATAAAGAACACCATTATAAACTGACGTCATAAAATGAGCTCGACTAACAATAACGCACAGTAATAAAATATTCTATTGTGCTCAGACTATATGTCTTAGGCAACGCTTTACGAGTGGGCAGAAAATAATTTTCACTATCTCCCTACTGTGCTTTCTAAAATACATTTCAAAATAATTTTTATTCAACAAAACATTCATCAAAACATTCAGTTTGTCGGGATTTAAATGGAAGCATATATTAACAATATTTGTAATAATAACACCTTATTATGGCGTGACACATGATCTAGTAGAAGTAGGCTTTACCTGAGTTATACGGTGCTAAAGAGAGGCAATGCTACCAACACTACACTTCCACTGAGCATTATCAACCTAGGTTTGCCGTAGGCTATTATTGCAATTGGTTGAGTCGACCTGAGACCTGAAAATAAACATAAAATTCTTTGGCACTATTGGGAATCGAACCTAAAACCTATAGTTTCGTAGTCAAGTACAAGATGTATTTTATAGTAAACAACAAACTATTTACGCCCTAATGGTCTCGACTAGTTTTGGAAAGTGGTCTGTTTTAATTTCCGATGGGCGGTAAGTACTTTTAGAAGACGAGTTTAGGCCTTACAGCAAGGTCGCAAGACTCTTGCATACTGTCACCTGCCTATGAGCACCCCCATCACCAGAGCGGGAATCACGTGTGTTATATGCTCTATATTGGAAATTTTTCCATAATTATGTTTGTGTTTTTTGGCACGGATTTAAAATCGAAAGATTGGTACTTCTTCCAACCATAATTGTTTTCACCACCTTTCCTTCTTCTACATTCTTCCGCACAACAGCTAATTCAATGTCTATCCTTGGGAAAACCAGGTTCGACCAGTCAATTTTCTACAGACGAAGTAAATGTAGGTTAAAACGTGGATAAATGCCTCTACAATACCCCATCCGGGTCTTTTCTATTATACGACCGCATAGCGCAAAATATTTTCTATGAAAACATAGTAATATAAAAGCTTTTTTTCTTACCTCAACTGATAACATTATCCATAAAATGAAAGGTTTTAGACAGGTTTTAGATAAAAAAATAATAATTTACTTTATTTCTCAAATACATAAACAATGAACATTTAGCACACAAATTTATTTCTTGAATTTAATAAAATTAAACATTGATATGATATTCAGGGTTCTGGTAGCCAAAATACTTTAATATCCTCGATAATTTGTTCGAAGAGATCATTTCCGTGGTTATATTTTCGCCAAAGAAACTCACACAAGTAACATTCGATTATGTTTCTACTGGTTCCACACTCTTTACGGTTACGCCTTTTGGCAGATGACCACAATGATTCTATTCTTTAGGTATGAGCTCCGCTTATGGGGTAAACAAAGTTTTCAGAATGATTAACTGTAAGATGGATATACTTCATGTCAGGTATACTTGTTATGCCACTGTAAGAGTTCCAAATATCTGAAATGATAGTAGTTCCCGGCTCAATACAGTATTTTATAGTTGTAAGTAGCATTTCAGCGGATCTGTTTGGTACAGCGTACAGGAAGCACTTGTTATCCTCCCTACAGATCCCACCAAACACCCATTGTTGAGGATAAACTCGGCCAACATGATTTTTTGTTTTCGAAAAACACGACTCGTCAATTTCGATAGTTTTATTTACACCGCCAATTTTCGTTTTATTATTAAGAATGGAATGTGCACTTACTTCTCTTAAATAATTTTTCCAATCGGTTATTGAACCTGCACTCATACCTAATTCTTCCGCACAAAACTTAGTGGTAGTGTACTCTTTTGACCACGAGTATATGAAAAAAATAATAGTTTCAAAAGCAAGTTTACTTGCTTCGAGCCACGTACCTTTCCTCAGGCCAAGTAAAACGCGGCAAACGTTTCTGTTACACCGCCTCCGATCATGAGCATTTGTCAAACTTGGCGTAATTTCGTGTCCGTCATCACAATTACGCGTGTTATGTAGTATTCCTTTATTACGAAAATAACTTACTGCTTTTCCCTTAATATCTATCTCACGAACTAAACGTATCAGTGACATGATCAATACTGAAGCACTAACAGGACACTGATGGTCAAAGTACGGTGAACGTCTCGCAGTAACTGATAAGATAAGGAAACTTGTTGATTTATTTATATAGTCTTAACTGGTTTATTAGATATTTATTTTATGTACAAAGCAATATGTATGTATGTGGCAATAATTAGTGTTTTAAATTCCATAGAAAATATTTTGAACCATGCAGTCATATAATTGAAAAGACCCCCCCACATCCCTCTTCCTGAAACCGATAACAAAAAGCAGTTGGACTCTGAGTAAAACCCATTGCCTATCAATCCCTTGGTGGGTAATTCAAACAATTGACAGTTTACCTATTAAATAGTTTTTCCCATTTCAATTTCATTTCACTTTATTTTTAATAGACCCCGACAAATTCATTTCTTTTACAATTTGTGCATCTATTTGGTTATGGCTTGTTCTGCGTCAGCAGAATTTGGTCTCGTTCCATATGACCTTCGGAACACTCTGTAAACGAGATGGCCAACATACTTGACCGGATCTTATCTGTTCTCGACGTATTTCGTTCTGTAACGTCTAGCACATTCCGTACAAGTTCTGTACAAGCAACGAATAAACTAAACCATTGTTTCAGACTGGAATAAACCCAGAGAGCGTATCCTCCTTGATTATTTTATAAACGTCCTACAATAACAACTCGCTGGCATTTTTGTACAGATATTATTGTTGACAACAATTACTAATTTTAAAGAAATTAACCTATATTTCTTTCAAAATTTTCTCTGAATGCCGGAAATGATGACAGTATCCCATTTTACTGAGGACTATTTCAGATTCCCAAACTACTCCTTTGACTAACCAAAAATTCAATCCTGACTAAATCCTCGGCAACAGAATCTCGGATTAAAAGGAATACAAATCGTAAATGTTCTCAGAAAAACCAAACTAATGCAGTAAAATAGATTCGTTCTTTGCATATTATTAATATTATAACCAATAAGAAGTAGAACAAAGTAAGAAGTAACTGCATATACACATTCTTAAATTTATATTATAAATACTTTGAATAAAACAGTAAACACAAGTACATTATTTGTGCAAAACACAGAGAAAAGATATAAACACTGTTCAAGTAATATCGACTTTAAATTAAACGTTGTACAGTGGTGAAAACGTTCGCCATAACGTTTGCCCTAGTCCCCATAACGAAGCTTTAATCCCGTAAAATATTAGCGGGATTTAGGACTCGACCGTAACTCTAGGAATTTACTTCCGGAAGTTTATAAACCGAGGACCGTATTATATTAATGCCTTTCACAGAATAGCCGGCAATAAGTAAGCTACTTAAACCCACGGACTCTGCCAAGTTGACCCGAACTTATTTAATGTCTAATATATTAATAAAATGTAACCGACGTCTGCGTATTTTCGGAGTAATATAAACTCTGGTAAAGGAGCAAAAAGAAAGATCTGCTTAGAGATTTGTTGATTTTTTTCTGATTTTTAAAGATAAAATATATTTTATAAGTAAGAAAGAGGACAATAAATAATTAACATTTCTAATTCCATGTTTACTATTTTAAGACATGGGATTGCTCGATTCTTATCACCATTTTAGAAATTTGACCACAAGGTTGGATTAAATAAAGAAGCTTCCATCTTCTATGTACCGTATAGACAGAGGGTGTAGTTTATTTGCAAGGAAAACCTTTCCTATAAATCAGCCAACTCGTTTTAAGAAATCTCCGGCTGCGCAGTCATCTCCTCTCAAGAGGTCATATCCTCCCAGTCAGTCATCTCCTTCTAGGCAACCTTCTATCGGAAAGCCGTTTCCGTCTAGGTTGCCTTCTACTAGACATTCATTTCCTTCTAGGCAGTCTTCTACCGTACCGTTATTTCCTGTTAAATAATCTTCTACCTGAGAGTCATTCCCTTGTAGGCAGTCTTATACCAGACAGTCATATCCTTCCAGGCAGTCTTCTACAGAAAAGTTATTTTCTTTTAAATATTCTTCCACTGGACATTCATTTTTAGGCAGCTTTCTACCAAATAGTCATTTCCTTCTAAGCAGCCTTCTAAGCGGCAGTCATAACCTTCCAGGTAGTCTTCTACCGGACAGTCATTTCCTTCTAGACAGTCTTCTACTGGACAGTCATTTCTTTTTAGGCAGCCTTCTACCGGACAGTCATATCCTTCCAAGCATTCTTCTATCGGACAGTTATTTCCTATTAAATATTCTTCAACTGGACAGTCATTTCCTTTTAGTCAGCCTACTACCGGACAGTCATATCTTTTCAAGCATTCTTCTAACGGACAGTTATTTCCTGTTAAATATTCTTCTACCGGACAGTCATTTCCTTCTAGGCAGTCTTCTAATGACAAGTCATTTCCTTTTAAGCAGTCTTCTACCGGACAGTCATTTCCTTCAAGGCAGGCTTTACTGGCCACTCACTTCCTTCTAGATAATCTTCTAACGGACAGTCATTTCCTTCTAGGCAGCCCTCCACCAGACTCATGTCTTTCTAGGCAGTCTTCTACCAAACAGTCATTTCCTTCTAGATAATCTTCTACAAGTCAGTCATTTCTTCCTAGGCAGCCTTCTACCAGTCAGTCATTTCATTCTTGTCGGCCGTCTACCGGACAGACATTTCCTTCTAGGCAGTCTTCTACCGTACCGTTATTTCCTGTTAAATAATCTTCTACCTGAGAGTCATTTCCTTGTAGGCAGAGTTCTACCAGACAGTCATATCATTCCAGGCAGTCTTCAAAAGAAAAGTGATTTTCTTTTAAATATTCTTCTACTGAAAATTCATTTTTTTAAGGCAGCTTTCTACCAGAAAGTCATTTCCTTCTAAGCAGCCTTCTAAGCGGCAGTAATAACCTTCCAGGTAGTCTTCTACCGGACAGTCATTTTCTTCTAAGCAGCTTTCTACTGGACAGTCATTTCCTTCTAAGCAGTCTTCTACCGGACAGTCATTTCTTTCTAAGCAGCCTTCTACTGGACAGTCATTGCCTTCTAAGAAGCCTTCTACCGGACAGTCATTTACTTCTAGGCAGTCTTCTACTGGACAGTCATTTCCTTTTAGGCATTCTTCTACCGGACAGTCATATCCTTCCAAGCATTTTTCTACCAGACAGTCATTTCCTTCTAAGCAGCCTTCTAAGCAGCAGTCATATCCTTCCAGGTAGTCTTCTGCCGGACAGTCATCTCTGACCTTTTTGCCTATAATTTGATAAAGTAAATCTATAAGGGATTCTTTAAAGTAAATCTTTAAGTAAACCTTGTATGCTACTCCATACTAACATAAGGAACATTTTCTCAGCTCACTTACAAGTTATCAATTTGAAATTTTTACCAGTGTTTTATGAGACCCTTTTACAACCTTTGACTAGAGCATTTTTTTTCCATTTTTAGTTTAATAAAAAATTTTTTTTTGGCAACATGTTTGAACTCTTTCTATATTTGCCTTGTAATTGTGCATTAATTGATTTAATTTAATGTTACCAAACTTTCCTCTGGTCAAAAGTTGCATCTTTATGCCTGTAATGTAACCTGAAAATCTCGGTCAATTACCTTAACCGGTCTATGAGAAAATGTTCCTAATGTCTCAAAAACAACAAATTATCGGGAAATCGCAAAAAACTGAAACGACATAATAAAAACTGTCCAACCTTAATGAATTCCAGCTTCATAGTCAGACAAATTGTCATATTCTTCTTCCAACTTCTTTTTGAAAAACCTCCTTCTTCTTCTAGCATCTCTTTCATAATCAGAAAATTCTTTTTCTGAACTTTTTAATCTTTCTGCATTTAAAGTTTTCATAGCAGTTACCATAAATAACCCAGGTTTCAGTCCCGATCTCTGAAATACCTTGCACTTACTTTTGTAGCCTTGATTGAAATATGACATACTATCATAAACTCCTAAGCTCAAAGTTTTAATTCCTACAAAAACGTTTTTGGGCACTGTAGTCCACACAATGCTATTGAACGACTCATTAGCATTTTGAGTTTTACCGTGTGCACACCTTTGCAATAAAACTGGATCTGCAAGATCTTTAAAAACTGGTTTAATTACCTCCATTATTGCACCAGCAATACTTCTATCATGCTTGTAATTTCCCTCATCATTATTTTGGAGAAATCTTTTGTATTTACACCAGGTATCTGGCGTAGAAGGACATAAAACCATGACATGGGTGTTCATCTGTTGACAGCTTGTGAAAATATATTGCCCAAATTGCTTGTTGCATATTTTTGACAGAGTCTAGATTTTTTGTTATTGCGTTACCATAGTAGGTTTGCAATTGGTCAATGGTAGCACCAGTTAACCTGATTTCTCCTCCAATAGGCAGATTATCTTTTTTACCCTTCATTTCTTATTTTATTTATCTTAGTCGGCTCCCCAATCTTTTCTGTATGTGAACAATACACTCCAGTTTAGTTATCTGAATATCAGCATAAGGTTTGGCTTCATTAACAGACTTGAAAGACTTGCTGTCACCATCACCTAGATACTGTGTATACATAACATTATACTTTTCAACAGACCGACTAAAGAGTTGACCCAACCACAAATTAAGAAAAACTTAGTAGTTGAGGATAATTGAAATAAAAAATAAACAGTGAAAGAAAACTAGTATGATTACAAATTATACATCATTTTAAGAGGAAAATTCTGTAGATTAATTTAGGCAAATAAAAAAAAAATGCAGAAAATTTTTTTTTCGCAAGGTCCGGATCCCCTTATGCAATTTTCAGCTCTGGATTTTTAGCCCTCATAAACGTTTCAATTACCAATTTCATCGTCATCAGTGACACTGCAACAAATCATTTACTGCAACAGTTGCCTGCAATACTGTACATCCATTCTGCCAGGGAATAAAATGATACCAGAAACTTAGCATTAGGTACAAACAGGATACAAAACATTACAGCCTCACTCAATTTATTATTTACCCACACGTTTCAAGACGTTTTGAAGATCATCCATCTTGCAAAGCAAATACATACTACAATATAACAATAGTAGTACGGTATGGAAGGAAATATGTTATACCATAGATTTCCCTAGCTCATTGGAAACGATGTACATATCTCATATATATCTTGCACACATTTTGAATCATACAAAGTAATTTTTTATTCATACAAACTAGTTCATATAGGTTTTTTTTACTTGTAATTGGTTACAGTTCAAGTTAATACATTTTTTTCAAATATTTATTCCTTAAATAAATTTGTTTAAAGTGATGTCTGATCAAATTCGAACTGAATTATTACATGTTTAATCTCCAGCAGTTTATCACTGAGCCAACTTTCACGTTGCTAGAAATTTACGACTTGAAGATGTATTTGAAAGATATACGGAACTTCCAACAATGAAGTGAGTACAACAGATGGCTAGAATGAGAAACTATAGATCACCATCGGTTTCATAAATTAGAAAAAAAGTGAATTATTAGTTACAAACAAAACATAGTAGTCAAACATAATAAACCGTATAGAGTAGGGAATTGAAAATTGCAAGGAAATTCGGTTTCTATTTTCTCACATAATATTGTGATTCTGTCACAAGTATAAAAATATTTATATTATTGTAATTATAAAACAAAATGTAACTCAAATTAAATTTTTCTTTGTTGACTCTAGTAGGAATATACTTTGAATTTTTTTTGTATATATTGCATGTTTCATTTTAAATATTATGGCAGATGAAACTTACACAGATAAAATAATATAAAATATATGACTTATTATATCTTCTTAATATAACGTCCTAGAGTTGTAAATGGGTGTGTAGAAATATAACTGTTCTTCCGCTATAACCACTTTGTTCTAAGAACAGCTAACACCTGCCAAAACCAAACAACGGTATATTTTAAGGTGACAAGCTTTTTTACTTGCAATAAAAAATCTAGTACATTACATATTTTTGTTAATGTTCCTGGTTTCATGCTCTTCTTAGAACAAGTGAGAGAATACAGAAGAGATAATTAAACAAACCTTTACACTACAAATCTTCACATATGTAACAGAGCCACTTTATTAGTTATACGTCATCTTCCAGCAGTGCAAGGGTAATAAATTTCCCTCCGTCTGTAATTAAACCATACATTTTAATATAACATACGAACGATACCAGACTGGCAACATATGTTACGATTTGTCGTTCAGAGTAATTTATAGAGTTAAATTTTGCGATGCCTATTATGGGCGTGGGTTTTTCTTGATTGTATTTTACGGTAAAAAGTACAATCAGGGGTTAAAAGGATTCGCTGGTGCTATAGAACTCTGTTAGCTTTAAGGTCTGTACATAAAAAGCGAATGGTACACTAAGATAAATTAAGGATAAAAAGAATGAAGATAGGTAGGATAAAATAAAATACAAAAGATTTATATTCCTTAACCAGACATATATAATTGATCTTTAAGGCCTAATGCTTCAATAACATTTATTAAAAGCAAGCACTACGGTGATTAACTATCACGCAAATGAAAAGAACCACAGTAATGGAGCTGCGACCTGTTTAATCCATTTACAGTAAATACACTGACATCAATAGAACTGTTTGATGTCTCGTTCAGTTCAATACATCGTCATTTCTTTCCCTCTCAATGTACAGTGATACTTCATCATTCATTGTGGCGTAAATGCAATGCGTTCAGTCACATGTGATTACTCTGCTAAGAAAGCACAAACGTGATCCCGTAAAGCAATCGAAACCGCAAAACCTGATAGCAAACGTTAATACAATCGATACTCGATTGTCAACAGAGATTGGTATCACTGCGAGATACATGCGATATACAACGTCATACGTCACAACCACTATGACGCCATAGTGTCCCCTCATCAGTACGTCCTCTACTATATTGATCCCTTTACACCTACAGCATACGATATGCCCCTCACTGTCACCGAAATGTACGTGTTCTCCGGGTTCCGGGCGTGAACCATGGTCCTCCCCTACATCCCAGACGAAGGGTCTTACGCCTACTTGCTATAACTTATCCATCAAAGTTTTAATTATTTGAACCGATAGCCTTAGACTTTACCACAAATGTCATGTTAGCCTATGATGTTTCTGTTCTTAGGAACCGTCCTTTATTTTTGTACTAAAAGACCCTTTAGCCCTCATTTAACTATTTTGTCGTTGACATCAACCAATAATATAATATTTTTATAATTTATTTTGCTATGGAGTTTTATAGTTGAAACACATTTTTGCAAGATTATGACGATTGCTTAATCGACGACTATAATTATGAAGCGATTTAAAAAAAATTATTTCCAGCACAACCAATTATTTTGGAAAAAGTCTTCAGTCATTGTTTGTATATTTGTATGTTCCCCACACCTAACTAAATAAATCAGTGATGGGAAGTGATTTGCAAACTTGTGATTTAGTCACTGTTATTCGCAAACCACAGTTCAACCTGTTTGGTGGCAAAATGAAGCAGTAGGTTCTTGGCAAATCACACCTCCCGTGAAACTGTTTATATTTGTCACACCCAGATAGGCGAAATAAGATCGTCTATTGTAATCTGTATTTGCATATGTGGGGGGCGGGGTTTCCACACTTGGAAATCGGTAAAAAAACCTAACACCTGTATTTATATTTAAAAACTTTGCTACACAAACACTCTTTGTCAATTGAAATATTACATTTAAAAAAAATAAATGCTGTTGATGAGCCCGTTGGCATTTCACCACCAACGATACTCAACTCAGGTGTTTATATATCGGCACAGAAATACAACCCTGTGGTATCTGATATTACCATTTCTCCTATATAGTCACTCTTTACACCTTGGAACGCATTTTCTAATTTTACACCTTTTGTATTCTTCTTTGGACAGGCCCTTTCCTTCTTTCCTCATGCTATTCGTCCATTTACCGCAATCATGCCAAATCGTTTTCCCACACAGCATCACCAGTTAATGTTCAGGTTTCGGCCCAGCACAATGTTGCCCCATACAAAGCATTCCGCTAATCGCTTCCTTATTTGCCTCGAGACTTGCTCACAAAACATTACCTCTTGTACAGGTCACGTTACCTGGTCTCTAGCTTTGTTCATGCACCTAATTTACCTTATAGTTATGTTCAGTCTATAGGGTTTACTGGTATTGTTTATTTGCACTTTTTTAAAAACATTTTTCGAGTTTCTTGATTGTATGTTTGCATGATTGCATGATTGTATGTTTTTTATTTGGAATAATTTACTGCGGTTATATAATAATTAATAACACATGAAAAACCTATAACTACAAATATTTGTAATATGCTAACATTAACATATTTGTGGTTAGAGGTTTTTGTGTATTTATTATTTGTATTGTCATTATTTTCTAGGTTTTATGACTTTATTTGTGTCTTAGAACATATCTTCATTATCGTCATTATTGTCATCGTCATCGGTGTTACAGTCATAAAGAGTCTTCTAGAAGGAATCGTGATATCCGTGTGATATCGTCTGCCCTATCGCCTATCACCCTACCTACTCTCGGCAGGGGAACAGAATGCGACACCATTTTTGTTTCTCCTCCGTCATTCTCATTATATAGTTAAAGGATATAATATAAACTCTCTAAATTTATAATAAATTTCAACACTCGAATCTCCAAATTACACCCCTTCAGCTATGTACTTTAAAAGACACCTCCATATACATCTTGCTATATCGCATTAGAAGTTGTTAAATGAAAATACTTTCCAAACACACTGTACCCTTTTTAACATTACACTTCCTCGACTCCATATTTACGTAGAGCCGTGCGTTTGATGTATGGCCAAGAACAATGACTTTTCCCTTTCTTGTCAAAAACAGCTGACTCCATAATCACGAATAGTTAGAGCCTTTTTTTGTTTGAACGCTGCCAACGTGACACCGCTTTCACCAAGTTTAATTTATTTGCATGCGCTGTATTGTTGACTTAGTGTATGTATTCATGCACATAATAAATAACTAAACTGAGATAAAGCTTTTAAAGACTTATCGCGCATACGTGCGTGTGCCTGCTCGTGTGCAACAAAATTTTAAAAACACCAATTAAAAACATTCATGTTATTAGATCTGAACAAATAGGAATCCGTAGTCAAAATATTGTGTTTTATAGATTTAAGGGAAGAAACCAATTGGCGAAATATATTGAAAAACTTGCGGAGAGATTTAATAAATCTATTTCCAAAGAAAAGGAAAAGAAATCAGAGTGTAAAGTGACAATGACAAACGGATGGAGATTCAAACGAGAAGTAGTGTTAGGGTACTGATGTAGCCTCGGTTCTTGATCACACACCGAAATCTACACATGGGAATAGTAAGCTCATTACTGTTAAATCAGTACTAGGTTGCTTCTTAGAAAGTAGATAAACGCAACCCTTGAAGAGAGTAAACAAGTATATTGTGGACCATGTAACCGAATACCTGGCCTCGAGAGATCGCAGTAGGTGAACAAAAAATAGAAGGCTAGTTTAAATACTTTTCTATAAACATGATAAAGACTGCCAAAAAACTGACTTGCATGTGAAGATCGATATTATATAAATTCAAATATGAATTAGCTTCGGTATGGAATAAAAAATCAATTTTACACTACTTAACTTATTGAATACCTAATTGCTTACTTGCTAATGCGTTTCAAAACGTTCGTTCCTTTTTCGAAGCTAGCCTTCTACTAGCGGCTTTTGGCTCTTTACAAACGTTATGACAGGGTTGTATTTTTGACATGGTTGGATTTATGACATTAGGTGAGATGTCGGAGTCTTGTGAGATTAAGTATGTTTTCCTGTCTGTTGTGTAGTGTTTGTAGATTCATATTTTTCTAAGGTTGTTAGTTTTTTTCTCTGTTTTAATGTGTGTAGAACATTTAAATTAGTGTGTATGTCGGTATGTGTGTGTTGGGTGTTGTTTAGAGACAACATGTGTGTTGGGTGTAGACAAACTTATCAGAGACAACATAAACTTTCACAATCACACACCTATACACAATAACATAGACCTCATACACAAAATACAAGACATCCACATACCACACATAATTGCCTCATTCGACATAAAAAACCTTTACACTAATGTGCCAATAGAACAAATACTGAACATACTACAAAATATGCTCACAGCAAACAACACGCCACATAAACTCACACATGAAATAATCACACTCACCAAACTCATCACATCACAAAACTACTTCACATACCAACACAAATACTACACACAGAAAGATGGCCTCTCAATGGGTTCCCCTATCTCAGGCATCCTAGCAGAAATATTCATACACCACATCGAACAACAATATATTCTACAGAACAATTACCACACACATAAAATAATTTACTACCATAGATATGTAGATGACATTTTAATATTCTACAACGGCAACAAACGGCAAATCAAACAACTACATAATTACATTAATACCATACACCTAAACCTCACATTTACTCTCGAGTTAGAAGAAAACAATAGAATAAACTTTCTAGATCTTACTATCACCAAACACAACACTAGACACAATTTCAAAATATACAGAAAACCAACAACTACAGATATGGTCATACATATTATATCTAATCACCCCACACAATACAAACACGCTGCTTTTAATCATATATTACACCGTCTAATAAACATACCAATGCTACAGAAAGACTACGACAAAGAACTTAATACCATAAAATACATCGCCCAACAAAACGGCTACCAACACACACTCATAGACAACATTCTCAGGAAAATAAAACATAAACACTATCAAACACCCACTCAAAGAAACCACAAGAAAAATAACAAATACATATCCCTCACCTACCACAATAAAAACACACACAAAATAGCCTTCACATTCAAAAAACTCCATTACCAAATATCCTACAAAACAACAAACACGCTAAGAAAACCTATACAACCTTTTCAAAACGAAACTGACATATACAAACTCTCTGGAATTTACAAATTAACTTGCAACTATTACATAGGTCAAATCGGCAGGTCATTCTACACACGCGTCGATGAACACATTACCCAAACAAAACAAACAAACCCTAAATCCAGCGGCGCAAAACACCTAAACCACACCCAACACACACACACACCGACATACTCACTAATTTAAATATTCTACACACATTAAAACAGAGTAAAAAACTAGCAACCTTAGAAAAATATGAAATCTACAAACACTACACAACAGACAGGGAAAACATACTTAATGACCACACACACTTTGACGCCAATAGACTTTTCAAATACATCACACAAGACGCCGACACCTCACCTAATGTCATAAATCTAACCCTGTCATACCGTTTGTAAAGAGCCAAAAGCCGCTAGTAGAAGAGTAGCTTCGAAAAAAAACGATCGTTTTGAAACGCGTCAGCAAGTAAGCAATTACGTATTCACTTAGTTAAGTAGTGTAAAATTAGTTTAATCAGTGAATTCAAAATGATTACATCAAGTAACTTCAAAAAAACAATCTTTAACTTGTGGACATATCGTATGCATGAGCTGTTGAAATATAGCACAATCTGAATATGTTAAATGTTTTTAGAAGTGGTAGTATAGAAGGAATCTCGCTTTTTCTATCACGGCCAAGTTCATGGTAACGCGATTCGCACTATACGAGCCCTCGATGTGTACAGTGAACAACGAAGTTTGAGTATTAGAGTATAGCCAACATTTATACATACATACATATATATATATATATATATATATATATATATATATATATATATATTCAGGGTGAATATATATATTCAAAACTATTAAAACCTAGATGATTTTGTTCTCTTAGCTATTATTATCACTTGCATATTAACATTCTTTTCCTATTTACTTTGATTGTGATTTTGATCACTATGTTGTTCACTATGTGTAACAACGGAGAGTTTGCAACATTATTTCACATTCCAAGCTGCGTAAAATGCATTTTCCTTCTACATTTGAACAAAACTCAACCAATATTATTATATCTATATTAAAATAGTTTTTCCTTTATAAAATTATTAAAACCTAGATGATTTTGTTCTCCTAGTTTTTAATATCATTTGCACATTTACATTATTTTCATATTTACTGAGATTGAGATTTTAATCAATATGTGGTTGTGATTTTAATTTGTTTCATTTTTCTATAAAAAAATTACAATAGAAAACCTTTTGATTATAATGCTTATTTCGAATATTAAAACTTTTATATTGGATGCCCAAAGTGTTTTATAATTAAATAACAACGGAGAGTTTGCAACATTATTTCACATTCCAAACTGCGTAAAATACATTTTCCTTCTACATTTGAACAAAACTCAACCTATATTATTATATCTATATTAAAATAGTTTTTCCTTTATAAAATTATTAAAACCTAGATGATTTTGTTCTCCTAGTTTTTAATATAATTTGCGCATTTACATTATTTTCATATTTACTGTGATTGTGATTTTAATCAATATGTGGTTGTTATTATAATTAGTTTGATTTTCAATCAGAAAATTACAATAAAAAACTTTTAGATTGAAATGCTTATTTTGAATATTTAAACTTTTATCTCGGATGCCCAAAGTGTTTTATAATTAAATGACAACGGAGAGTTGGCAACATTATTTCACATTTCCAGCTGCATAAAGTGCATTTTCCATCTGAATTTTAACACATATATCGGATATGTTACAGATATAAATGCTCCACATTTCATGTTTGGTTTATTGTGACGAACCCATTATTTTATGTTTATTTGTCGCTGCCAGCTGATCCGCTGACAGTTTTATTATTTAGGCTAGCTTATCGAGCTTTTGCCGACTGTTATTGTTAAATTAATCCCCGGACGTCGATTTGTGCGCATTTTCTATTTTCCACGATATCAAATAAACGTTTCACTTTGACGAGTAACGAACACAACAATGGACAAATATAAACAGTTATGAATATTAAAAAACAATAAAGACTCTGAAATCCATAAGAAAATTCTTCTTAGAAAGAAAGAAAACCAATTCCAATTCGTATCGTAAGCTTTTCTAGATATTTTCAACGGAAAATGTACATTCATTTCACGTTTTATTAACTTTCTACAGTGTAATAAAAGCTTAAATCACGGTTTACACAATGTCCAGTTCCTGGCACAAATTGTTGTTTGGGGGTTATCGACGATTTAACGATCATTTTCAGGTGTCCACAAAATCAAAAAGAATACGATTCGATTTCTTAGACTAACATGACATGACTTTCTCTAGGACCAGTAACAGGCAATCATTATCTCCTAACCATAATCAATCTACACCAATACCAGGTATAAGGCGGCACTGACAAACTAATTATGAGCTTACCAATATTAAAACTTTTTTAACTTACTTTTTCCTCCTATTTTATTTACCTTAATTCCACCATACCTCACCGTCTCTTACGACATCCTCACATATAATAAAAATCACATTGATCTGTTTCAACATCTTCACTACCAAACGTGTTACCTCTAACCACGATTTGTGTATATTTGCGCACAGCTACGCTTTTACGCACAGTTACGCTTTTACGTACACACAGTTACGCCTGCGTCTCGCATGATCATTACGGCAAGAATTCAGTAACAATGAACACTGTTATTGTTAATTAATAACTCCAGGCGAGAACTGTCTCAACAATAGCAGCCTATCTGTTTAACCGGAAGTAGCAGAGTTACACAACCGGATGTGGCTGCCAGCTTCAGAGCTCCAGTCTACAGAGGCAATTACTGCCCGTAAAGCGTTGTCGCTTTGGCACTTTAAGGTAGTTGTTGTGAATTAAGGAGGCTTTGCCTTTGTTCGGTCACTTTATTATGCCAGACAGGCATTAGCCATTAAATATAATGAACTAATGAATTAGAGAATACTTTCAAAAACCACCTTTTTACACAAGGAAATTGCTGAAATGTTGTTTTTGTAGGTTACACGTGTCTACATAGTCGTCTTAAGTAAATTACGTACATGACAAAAACCAATTAATTGACAAAAATGCAATTGTGAAACATTAACGTCACGCCTTAAGAGCGATATTTCGTTTTAACCTATTTATTTAAAACAAATAGTTCCTCATATTTTGTAATATACACAGTTCCTCATTTCTGTGTGTTGAGCTTAACCTTGAGTCTACAAACTGGAGTAAAGATTACAATTCCTGCACTCCCCGCCGGGAGTAATGTCGGAATGTAAGACCTAAAAGGATCGGATTTTAGGACCGCATGTCCCCTAGTAGAGAATTCCTACTAGGATATCACAGAGCAGGTGTGCCTACTAGGATATCACGTTACGGAAACCAAAATATTCTACAATCATAATTATATGTAACAACAATATTTTCTCATATGTACCGGAGAACATCATACACAAGTAAGATGATAGGAATGAAAAGTAGTATAACACGTAATAAATTTGTATTATGTTACATAGGTTTTCTTTATTTTATGCTTATCCCGGCAGGGGAATAACAAAATGTCTTAGATACGTTTCTCTAAAAAAATATTTAGAATGAGCCATGTTGAATTTATTAACTCTAGGTCCCCTGTGTACAAGAGCTGCGACGAGGACCAAGAGGAAATCCAAATCTACGTGTTATGTTAGTGTCCTGCATTAGAAGCAGCAAGAATAAAGTGGTTTGACAGGTATGTACACCAGAAGGTATCAGAAAATTCATCATCCAGTAGATACTAGGGTTCTGCAGAGGTAGGTATCCACTAAGCTAATCCTGTGTAGGAATGGGAAGAGAGTTCAAAGTCTGTAACTAAGTTTTCTACACCGATAAGGGCCCTCCCAGTTTCTGATATTAATTCAAAATGTTGAATTATTAGATTGAGGTCCCCTATGTACAAGAGATGCGACGAGGACAAAGAGGAAAGTGAAATCCACGTGTTCTGTTAGTGCCTTAAATTTGGAGCTGCAAGAAGAAACTAGTTTGGCTGGCTGGTATATACACCAGAAGGTACCAAGAGAATCAGCAACAGGTGGGTATTTCGATTTTGCTGAGGTAAAAATCCACCAAGCTAATCTTGTGGAATTTATGGGAAGAGAGTACAATGGCTGTAGCTAACTGCTCTACACCGATAAGGACGCTCTGAGTTTCTAATAATAATACAAAATATTGAATTATTTGAATTTGTAGAGAGTAGACAGCATCATGTAATACCAAAATTTGAAACTCGTTGGAAAGTATATTGCCCCTTGCAAACGGAAATTATAGTAATAGAGTATGTAGCTAATCATACTGCAGGACATCAAACAATTCTGATGAATGCGTCTTCAATGCATTAGTGCGTACATTCGAAGCAATCAATATACTTCACGAAATGCATAGAAAAATCTATTTCCTACTAATGGCTCCTTTGCATTTATTTCTCCCGAGACATATCCTGTTGGTGGTTCTGTAAGATGGTACGTAATATGAATAGGAAAACTGAATCTTAGAATAAGTGAACTGAACATATTGCAGGCCAAGGTAGATAGATACTGGGATGTTTTAGGCATAAATGAAGAGTGAAAAAGTGCAACTATTGCAATCTAGATCAGACGGATGTAGAAAAATGTAAATTAAGATGGTAAAAGTTTTATGTTCTAAGCAGATACCATGGTGAACGTTTTTAAATCCAGTATCATATACAATGATTAAGAGGACGGAAAGTTGTAGAGACTGTGGAAAGACGTAGACAGCAGGACAAACTACGAGGAAATTAGAATGGGTTCGAGTCAGACGTAGGAAGAAATATGTGATCTTAGATGACCTTATAAGTAGGTGGAAAAAAACCATGTCTCCTTTCCATTCCCTCTCTACACTATGCTATACCATTTTTATACTCTGTATAGTTTTGATTGAGCACAGGATTTTGTTTTTTTGACAGAGATTTAAAGGCGAAAGATTGGTACTACTTGCAACCATAATTTTTTTCAACATCTTTCCTTCTTCTTATTATAGATTATTGAATGTCTATCCTTTTCTATTATACGACCGCATGGCTCAAAATATTTTCTATGAAAACATAGTAATATAAAAGCTTTTTTTCTTACCTCAAATAATAACATTATCCATAAAATGAAAGGTTTTAGACAGGTTTTAGACAAAAAAATTTTAATTGCAAATATGTTCCTATGTTCCCTCTCTATACCTCCCTCCTCCTCTCTCTCTCTCTTTCTCTCTCTCGTTCGATTCATACTCCGATTGAGTCTGAAATTTGAAATATTATATTTGCAAATATGTTCCTATGTTCCCTCTCTATACCTCCCTTCTCCTCTCTCTCTCTTTCTCTCTCTCGTTCGATTCATACTCCGATTGAGTCTGAAATTTGAAAAATTATATTTGCAAATATGTTCCTATATTCACTCTCTATACCTCCCTTTTCCTCTCTCTCTCTTTCTCTCTCTCTTTTTCTCTCTTTCTCTCTCTCGTTCGATTCATACTCCGATTGAGTCTAAAACTTGAAATATTATATTTGCAAATATGTTTTCAGTAATTAAATTAAAATAACATATTTTAGATTTATAATAAATTAATTGCATATTAAAGTCTTTCCGATATTTGATATCTAATATTCTTAATTGACAAAAACTTTGTTATATTTTAAGTAAAGTTATAAAATAATTTTTCTTCTATGTAATAAAATACAAAACATCAAAAGTCATGAGTAAAGACATGTGTAATAAAAGAACAGAAGGTTTTATAAACATTGTTCTCATTTTAGTTACATTTTGATAATATAATTATCTTGATAAATTGAGAGCTGCTAAGTGTTCAAGGAAAAAACCTTCAGCTTGTTAAAATAGTTGTTAACACAACTAATAATTAATATAAAGCAATTATACTGACTTGGCCAACTGACATATCATTACCTAACCTCAATATCTAACGGCAACTGACATATCTTTACCTAACCTCAATATCTAATGGCAACTGACATATCATTATCTAACCTCAATATCTAATGGCAACTGAAATATCATTACCTAACCTCAATATCTAATGGCAACTGACATATCATTACCTAACCTCAATATAAAAATGGCAACTGACATATTATTACCTAACCTCAATATCTAATGGCAACTGACAAATACAGTTATAAATTACAATCACGGCTAAATAATGTTATTTCAAAGTAGCTTTCACAGTTTGACCTGTGAGAGTGAAATGACTATAAGTCATATCCCACACTGTTAAAAATATAAACAAACTCCAGGCGAGTTTGTTTATCCAACCATTTTTTTTACTACTTACTTTTATTACTTTATTCCATATGTGAGCGTATTTGCAGCCCAAATCTTGAGCAATGGAATATGAGTATTTTCAGTTTAGTGTAACGCACAAATTCGTATTATTTCTGTAACATTACTACGTGGTTGGTTTAACCCATTTAATGTATCCAAATCTAGGGAAATACCAGGCGATGAATTTTATTTTATATACATGTAATGTTGGTTATATTTTACTACAAAATTATAAAAATAAGATCATTTATGCAACCCAAAATATCATTTTGTAGGTGTTTACAGTGGACTACATACAGTGGAGAATGTAGTATACGATGTTACTTATATACAACCCGGTCATGAATAAGATAAATTGTTCCAAATAATTACAAAAATGAACTGTTTGAACTGAACTGAATGAAAGTCGAGTAATAATTAAGCAATTTCATTGGCACGTAAAATATATTATTATAAATCATACATAGAAAAGTAATTAAAAATAAAATATTTGTATTTAGATGTGTGTGATATTACTCACAAATATGCAACTAAACTAAATACAATTTCATTACATCGGCTAGCAATAAAGAAATTAAATTCTTAAAGCAGATAAACTATCTTCGCGACACTTCTTCAAAACTCTCAAACAACGATATTATTTTTGTAAAACACCAGAAACTCTCTAAACTCGGAAATCGGTAAAACCAAAAACCAGTATTTATATTAAAAACTTTGCTACACAAACACTCTTTGTCAATTGAAATATTACATTTTAAAAAAATAAATTCTTTTGAAAAGCACGTTGGCATTTCACCACCAACGACGCTCAACCCAGGGGTTTATATATCGGCACAGAAATACAACCCTGTGGTATCTTATATTACCATTTCTCCTATATAGTCACTCTTTAGACCTTGGAATGCAATAGACCTTAGAATATAATTTTACACCTTTTGTATTCTTTTTTGGTCAGGCCCTTTGCTTCTTTCCTCATGCTATTCATCCATTTACCACCATTATGCCAAATCGTTTTCCCACACAGGGCCACCCGTTAATGTTCAGGTTTCGACCCAGCACAACGTTGCCCCATACAAAGCATTCCGCTAATCGCTTCCTTATTTGCCTCGAGACTTGCTCACAAAACATTTCCTCTTGTACAGACACGTCACCTATTCTCTGACTTAGTTCATGCGCCTAATTTACCTTACAGTTATGTTCAGTCTATAGGGTTTACTGGTATTGTTTATTTGCACTTTTTTAAAAGCATTTTTTTGAGTTTCTTCTAAAAACTTCTTACTGATTGTATGTTTCTTTATTTGGAATAATTTACTGCGGTTAAATAATAATTATTAACATATGAAAAACCTATAACTACAAATATTTGTATTATGCTAGCCTTACAATATTTGTGGTTAGAGGTTTTTGTGTTTTTTTTATTTGTATTGTCATTATTTTCTAGGTTTTTATTATTTTAATTGTGTCTTAGAACATATCTTCATCCAAATTGTCATTATTGTCATCGTCATCGGTGTTACAGTCAGGTACAGTCCTCTAGAAGGAATCGTGATATCCGTGCGATATCGTCTGCCCTATCGCCTATCACCCTACCTATACGCTCGTCAGCCGAACAGAGCGTCAACATTTTTGTTTCTCCTCCGTCATTCTCATTATATAGTTAAGGGATATAATATATACTCTCTTAATTTATATTAAATTCCAGTACTTGAATCTCCAAAATACACCCCTTAAGCTATGTACTTTAAAATATACCTCCGTCTATATTTATTATATCGCATTAGAGCTTGTCAAATAAAAATACTTTCCAAACACACTGTACCCTTTTTAACATTACACATCCTCAACTCCATATTTACGTAGAGCCGTGCGTTTGATGTATGGCCAAGAACAATGACTTTTCCCTTTCTTGTCAAAAACAGCTGACTCCGTAATCACGAATCGTTAGAGCCTTCTTTTGTTTGAACGCTGCCAACGTGTCACCGCTTTCACCAAGTTTAATTTATTTGCTTGCGCTGTATTGTTGACTTAGTGTTTGTATTCATGCACATAATAAATAACTAAACTGAGATAAAGTTTGGAAAGACTTACAGCGTATGCATGCGTGCGTGTGCCTGCTCGTGTGCAACAAAATTGTAATAACACACCAAATAAAAATTTTCGTGCTATTTAAGATCTAAACAAATATGAATCCGTATTCAAAACATTATTGCATAGATTTAAGGGAAGAAAACAATAGGCAAAATATATTGAAAAAATTGCGGACAGATTTAAGGAGTCTATTTCCAAAGAAAAGGAAAAGAAATCAGAGTGTAAAGTGACGTTACAAACAGATGAAGAATCAGATGAAAACATTCATGTTATTAGATCTGAACAAATAGGAATCCGTAGTCAAAATATTGTGTTGTATAAATTTAAAGGAAGAATAGATCGTTACAAACAGATGACGATTCAAACGAGAAGTAGTGTTAGCGTACTGATGTAGCCTCGGTTCTTGATAACACACCGACATCTACACATGGGATTAGTAAGCTCATTACTGTTAAATCAGTACTAGGTTGCTCCTGAGCAAGTAGATAAACGTAACACTCGAAGAGAGTAAACAAGTATAGTGTGGACTATGTAACCGTGTACCTGGCCTCGAGAGATCGCAGTAGGTGAGATAAAAGGTAGCAGGCTAGTTTAAATATTTTCCAACAAACGTGAAGATTGATATTAGATAAATTCAAAGATAAATTAGTTTCGGTATGAAATAAAAAAACAATCTTTAATTATTTGTGGACATATCGGATACAGGAGCTTTTGAAATATAGGACAATCTGAAAATGTGACATCTTTTTAGAAGTGGTAGTATACAAGAAATCTTTTGTTTTCTATCACGGAAAAGTACACGGTAACGCGATTCGCACTATTCGAGCACTCGATGTGTACAGTGAACAACGAAGTTTTGAGTGTTAGAGTATAGCCAACATGTATACATATATATAGGCCTATATATATATATATATATATATATATATATATATATATATATATATATATATATATATATATATTCAGGGGGTCAGATTTTGCTTGTACAACTGAAAACGTAAATGCCAGTCAACTAACTGCTCTAGCGACGATTCGGTGACACAGTTTCCAGGATGAAAGGATAAATTTTTAAACAATTCCGCTACATGCAATCTGTGTGCCTCTCCTGCTATTTTTAATTATACTAAATATAAAACAAGGAATAACGACAAATTCAATTAATGATACTAATTGCTTCAGTGTAGAGCCTATTGCAATTGTTGAGCGTTTTTCTCAAACTGAGAAACAAAATATTCACGTTTCCCGTCCTAAGATGGTTGTGGGAGAAGGAAGGAGAAAATCCTTAAATGGGAGGAATAGATCGTCCTAATGATGATGTAAATGATTATAGGATATGTAATCAACACAACCATAATTAGAAATAAAAAGGGGTATTGGCCTATATATCTTGGCTACATGATATTGAAGGTCGAGGAATAAATAAAAAAAATCAGTAAACTTAACAGTCACCGTGAAGTTGATCAGGAGTATCTCTAGTCGTGCGGATGCTTGAAGAAAGTAGTTGGAGGGACTATAGACTTACACCAAGTTCTTCAAACGTTTCTAAAGCACTGCGATTGGACAAGTGAAATAATTTCGTCCACAAAATTGTTAAGATGGAAGCAAATACGTAAGATGGGAGCAAACTTAAAACATTCGCAGTGTGAAAACAATATGGTAAGTATGGGCTATGTGTTAACTGTCTTGAAGATTAACGCAGGTCTTAATTATTCTAGTCATTCATTTGTTAAACAGTTATTGTCTTTTTTACCTCAATTAGTAAAAACATAGATTTTTTATTTTGACGATTTTGCTTTATCCAGAGCCAAGCGTAACCACGTGGATACCAGTAAACTATTGATAAGAAAATTTCAAAAATAATGTTTGATAGTATATTTAATCAAACTAAAGAAATTGCGCTATAAATAGGCCTACTCAAATGTTTCTACAAAACGTTATTCCTACAGTTGAGGGTTTAAATGTCTACACATATTTTTTTCAAATTCGTATGATGTGATGTCAGACTTTGTTCCAATAATGATAGTGTTTTTTAGACTCTCTATTGAAACAATTTAGGTTAGTTACAGATCGCGGTTAGTTGCAACTTTTAGGAAGACTTAGGTGCTAGTGGTACGGTTTGATGCGCCTCGCTGTCACCCAGCAATGCTACGCTGGGCTCTATCTAAATTACATGTAACAATAACAGGTTTGACGAAGAGACTCCTGTAAAATCTACCTACACGTAGGCGAGCCTTCACATGCAATAAACCATTCCTGTTACATCAAATACCTAGGGAGATTTGTACCTTCCTTGGTTCTATGTGTATCTTTTATTATTTCTATCTTTCCTCCGGTCTAACCTGAAAGCACTGCCCTACAAAGAGTAGATGCACTTCCGCCATGCTGCTTTGCAGGAGTACCACCATTTTCTATCCTTAATTCTCTCCTAAATCCTAAACAAGCGAGTTATATATCTTCTCCCTAAGCCTACCAACATTCACATTCTTACTTCGGAATCTGATTGGTAGCTACGAACAGCTTATTGTCAATATAGAATTCATATTTACATAGTATATTTAATATAAGAATGTGATTAAAACCTTCAATTACCCTGTTTATTCATAAGGAGGGCACATATATAGAGATGTCCATTGCAGCGGCCAGAATGTCCGATGCAAAGAATCAGGATAATTGTACAGAATACCAAAATCAAACCTAACCTGGTTAAATAATTGGCTAAATTTATATGTAAAAATTTTAAAGCACTATAATAATAATAATATTTAAACTAGGGTAAATAATAGTAAAATGAAGAAAATTAGAAATAACTTTAGACTTAAAAAACATAAATTATAATCAATAAGAAAAATTATCACTTCAAAGAGGATAGCCTAAATTATGTATACAAAAAAGACGGTAATTGTGTAGTATAACAAACTCAGCCTAGATGCCGGCTATTAAAAGAATTGTACTTAAATATAATCAGGAATAAAGAATGTAAATTTATAAGATGTGAGGAAAGTAAATTAGGCTTAGCTAGGGAAAATAGTATTTATGTAAAAGTAAAGATTAAATGTTAAAATGTAATAGCCTAGAAATTAGGTTATACTAGAAGCAGTCATATTTGATTCCGAAAAATCCGCCTAGGGTAATGATTATAAATCTTGTCACTACGAAACGAAAGCGCTACAGTCGAACTTTGGATTAGGAATTTTAAAAAGAAAATTAAATTAAATAAGAAGAAATAAAGTCAAATACGTTATTAAATAAAAGGTAAAAATGGAAAGGACACATCATAATACAGAAACGCCTTTTACAAAAAGTGAAACTAATCTTAGTTCAGAATTTCCGAACAAACAAAGTCAATTGCCATGGCAACGGCTTTCTGACTGGGCAAAAGTTGAAAAATGGATACTAGGGCGTGGGAAGTTTGAAATTGGAGAAGACGGGCCTCACGAAAGAGACGCTATCCAGAATTAGAATGCATTAGGCTCTCAAGGCGAGCAGACGTGTTTTAGTATCATGCGACCAGGACAAGAAAAAATGTGCTAAAAACAGAGTAAAAAGTGCTACGATGTGATCAGGGGAAGGAAGATATATATGAGCAAGGGCTTATATATACCCAGAACAAAATTTCGACCACCAAAATGCAAAATTAAAGAAAATAAGAAGATTAAACGAAATTATGGAGAGACGCCTACCTACCAAGACCCTTGAAGCTGTAACTGGACCGACAGATGACAAAATTAATGAAGATAAAAAGATTTCTACAGTACAAGGTTATATAATCAATTTAATTATTCTTTTTAAATAACATTTTACTTCAAATTATATTAACTTAAATTCAAAATTAAATAAGATGGGAATAACATAAGGGACTGATTAGTCAACTCTCTTAGGTTACCCAAATTTAACTAACAAAGATTCTAAATTGACTTTCCATTCCCATCGTCTGTGGGAATGTATGGATTAAGTATAAAGGTGTATATCTTATATGGCTTTTTCTAAGTAAATTTCTAATGAATAATTTCTAAAGAAGTTAATTGTTCAAGGCCTAGCCTAAAGGCATTAAATAGTAATATTAAGTGTTTGAAAAAGAATCAGATTTTAAAATATGTTAAATTTAACTGTAACAATCAAAACTATATACAAAATTAATTATGGTAACTTTGATAATTTAAATTATATACAAAATTAATGATAATAAGAAAATTTAAAAACATAGAATGAGATAATAATGTTTAATTAAATGGCAAGTTGTATGAAATTTTGAAAAAGTAATTAGTCAAGAAAATCCTGTTAAATTAAATAAAAACAATAATAATTAATTTGAACCTTGGAACAAATAAATAAAAAGGTATATTTTCCAATTAGCTGTGTTTTCATTCTAAATAAGATAAGTTCACTAGATATCCAGCTATAGTCTTTAAATCACAAGTGTCTCTCAAAGATTCCACTACCCGAAAAGGAGCTTGAACAGGGTAGTTATTATCGGAGGCTAATTGGTTTTATCAAAAATTCAGGGGTTGGTTCCTCTGAGAGGTTTATTCCTTGAGGCACAGGTCTATGAAACTAGGTTCGTAGTCAATGGATAAACCATTACTTTCTTACTGACTTAACAATTGAGAAGAGAAAGGGCCATGGTAAGGCAGGGTAAAAGGACACAGATTAAAGGAATATTTGCTTCACTAGGTTTCCTTGTTGATCTTTATTAGGTTATTCTCAAAGAAACAAGCTTTACTTTATATTTCTTTGGCATTTGAATTGGTTAGTTATTGTAATACTTGAAAGTTTTATTCTGATGTTGTTTGCTGGACAACCAAATCATGGACATAGACGAAGTGTAAATTTAGCAAAATTTGTATAAAGCTTCTAAATATTAATTTACCTATTTGTAACTACAGCATATAAACTGTTTTCACTCTAGTATAGGGGATTGATAACAAAATATTTCTGTAGCTAGAAATATATACACATTGAAATTGTTTTATTGTTCCATGAAAAGAGTTTAGAAAATTAACTATAAAACAAAGTACTCTAATAAAATTCTTTTATGCAGCGCTCGCAATTAAAATCACTGCTGTTTTCACGAAATAAAATATATATCATGTAGTAGTTCTAATTCTCAATAAAGTCATTGCAGTGGTTATAAATTAGGGAAAAATACAATTTAACCCGGCGCAAGTGCATTCAATTTCTATTTTTCAGTACATATATAAAACGCAATTTCATATGTGGCAGCCCATTGCCTTTCAATTAGCCTTATTACTGGGCACGTACTTCAAACCCTATGGACTGCAAAATAAGTTCTCACCTGGCAACAAACTATTGGAAAGCCAATTTGACCCGTCCATTTGTTTTATAGATCTCGCCAACACAAACAGGTTTTATCCATTAGTTGTTGGGTAAATGATAAATGACCTTATAGCACCATGCAAAGCTTTTGGCAGACGGTATGGCCTTTCATTGGACACAAAATACTTCTGTCAACAAACGTTTTCCCATTATATCAGTGTAAGAGTTGGCTAGTTTTTTGTCAAATATTAATTCACACACGCCCATTATTAAAATAAAAGACACCTACATATATATCAGAAAATTATAATGGAACCATTTAAAACATATACGTTATAGGACAATAATCTTATAGTGAAATATGTACGAGTTAAAAGCTACTAATAAAGTCAACATTTTGAATTTGCCAAGGTAAGTTTATGGATTGTATTATTATTTACAAAAACATCAGTTGAACTCAACTTACACATGGCAATGATGTAAGTAGTCTAACAAGAATAAGTATACTTATGTTTAAAATAAAACACCTACTATTATTTCACAACTGTAAAATATTCTGTCCTTGGATAAATTCTGTAAAGATAAAATTATCAGGAGTGTAAAAATTAAGTGACATTCGGTAGGGATGGCAAATGTTTAACAGAAAAGACTCACATTTCTCCTTCATGAATAATAGTTGCGTAAAACAGCCGTTCAATACCTATGGTGCGCGTACTCCAGGGTTACGTAGAATCGTCGTGGAAGGGGGGAGGGGTTACTTACGACAAAATATTACCAGTAATGGCTGACACCACTATTTCGCACTTTAGATTTGAAACAAATGCGAGGTTACTCTAGTAGTTGAGAAGGTGGTTGTTGATCGTAAATTGCGTGGAGCTTGTATGTTTGTGTGCGACTGAAAGCACAGAATATAATAACGATGGGACACATCTATTTCAGAATTAGATGAACAATACAAATGCAAGAATGTGTTTACAATTTTATGATAGGAAACTTTCAGGGAACCGTTCTGACTGATTGCCAACACAAAAATATCATTTTCACAGTTTCATCTATTACTTACAATATTGCTCAACCAATTATTTACAAAGCAGTCAGGCAGACACTCTTTCGTTTTGTTTGTTTCCAATCATATAATATCGTTCCTGCGGGTTTACACGGATAGAAACTCCAGATAGAACTCCACTCCAGACATATGGGATCATGCCATTATATCTCTGCTTTAGTCGTACTCAGCCTGTAACATCTGCCTACACCGAGGTGCATGTGCTGTTCCTAACAACCTGGTAATATTAGGCCTATTCAGCCTTGGCCGTTCCTTATTTCTCCAGACAGGAAGCTACTTCTCTTTATCTACTTACTGTACATCTACTTAATTGTTTTAAAATCTCCTTTAAAACAAACAAGAAGTTAAGAAAAAAATAGCATTTAAAATATTTCCAGATAATAATATGTATTCAAATTAAAATTGTATATTCATTTTAGTTCGTTATTAAAAATAATTTATTGTAAAAGAATATAAGAAACCTTTTAAAAAAATAAACCAATTTTATTAGATCTATATTAAAATAGTTTTTCCTTTATATAAGTATTAGAAACTAGATGATTTTGTTCTCCTAGTTTTTATTATCACTTACACATTTACATTATTTTGGTATTTACTTTGATTTTGATATTAATCAATATGTGGTTGTGATTTTAATTCGTTTGATTATCTATTATAGGAAATTACAATTGAAACCCTTTTGATCATTATAATGCTTATTTCAAATATTTAAACTTTTATCTCGCATGCCTTAAGTGTTTTATAATTAAATAACAACAGCGAATTGGCAACATTATTTCACATTCTAAACTGCAGAAAGTGCATTTTCCCTCTGCATTTTAACACACATATCTGAAATGTTACAGATATAAATGTTCCACATTTCATGTTTGGTTTATTGTGACGTTCCCATTTATGTTTATTTGTTGCTCCCAGCTGATCCGGTGACAGTTTCAATATTTATGGTAGCTTATTGATCTGTTGCTGACTTATTGTTAAATTAATCTACGGACGTCGAAATGTGCGCATTTTCTGTTTTCCACGATACCAAATAAACATTTCACTTTACGAGTAATGAAAACAAAAACGGACAAATATAAACAGTACGAAAATTATAAGACAATAAAGACTCTGAAATACATTCGGTTACAGAAGGCTCTTTAATTTAAGGAAAACTCTTCTTTTAAGGAAAACAAAGAAATAAAACAAATTAGAATTCGTATCGTAAACTTTTGTAATTATTTTCAACGGAAAATGTGCAACAGTTTCATGTGTTATTAGATAATATTGAGTCTATTAAATGGTTAAACCACTGTTTACACAATGACCAGTTCCTGACACAAATTCTTTGGGGGGGGGGGGGAGCACGACGATTTAACGATCGTTTTCTAGCTCGTAATAAAAGGATTACGAATCGATTTCTTAGACTAACATGGCATGACTTTCTCTAGGTTCAGTAACAGGCAAGCATTATCTCATAGCCTTAATCTATTTATACAATAGTTGGTGTTTGGCAGGGACGATTTAACGATCGTTTTCTTAGACTAACATGGCATGACTTTCTCTAGGTCCAGTAACAGGCAAGCATTATCTCATAGCCTTAATCTATTTATACCAATGGTTGGTGTTTGGCAGCGACGATTTAACGACCTTTGCTGATGGTTGGCAAAATCATAAATGTTTGGACTCGAAACGTTAGACATGAGTTGCCAAGATTCATTCTAAGACCAGTAACACGCTAACATTATTTGCCAACCATAATTTTTCTACACCAATACTTGGGACGGGGCCCCAACGAAAAATGCAATTATAAGCTAACTATTATTTAACCTTTTTTACATCTTACCTTACTTTTTCCCCTTATTTTATAAACCCTAATTCTACCTTAACTCACCATCTTTTACCACATCATCACATATAATAAAAGTCACATTGATCTGTTTCAAAATCTTAACTACCCAATCTTGTTACCTTTAACCACGATAAGTGTTCATTTGCGCACAGTTACGTTTTTACGCACAGTTACGCTTTTACGCACACACAGTTACGCCTGCGTCTCGCATGATCATTACGACAAGAATTCAGTAACAATGAACACAGTTATTAATGACCTTCAGGCGAGAACTGTCTCAACAATAACAGCTTATCTGTTTAACCGGAAGTAGCAGAGTTACACGACCGGATGCGGTTGCCAGCTTCAGAGCTCCAGCCTACAGAGGCAGTTACTGCCCGTCGTTTTGGCACTTTAAGGTAGTTGTTGCGAATTAAGGAGGCTTTGCCTTTGTTCTGTCACTTTATTATGCCAGACAGGCATTAGCCATTAAATATAATGAATTATGAATTCTTTCGAAAAATGCCTTTTTACAAAAAGCAAATTGTTGAAATTGTTTTTGTAGGTTAAACGTATTTACCTATTCTTATGTAAATTGCGTACAAGACAAAAATCAACTAACTGTAACAATGCAATTGTGAAACATTAGCGTCACGCCTTAAGATATTTTATTTTAACCTATTAATTTAAAATAAATAATTCCCGATATTTTATAATAATATTAGAAATTACAACTCCACATTTCTGTGTATTAAGATTAAGCTTGAGTCCACAAACTGGGGTAAAGATTACAATTCCCGCACTCCCCACGAGGAGTAATGTCGGAATGTAAGACCTAAAGGGATCGGATTTTAGGACCGCAGGTCCTAGTAAAGAATTGTTACTATGATATCACAGAGGATACCACAGATATAACTTCTCTTAGTGTCCTGCATTAGGAGTTGCAAGAGGTAAATGGTTTGGCAGGTATGTACAGCTGAAGGTTTTAGAAGAGCTGGTTACTTGTCTCTGCAGAGGTATGTTCCACTAAGCTAATCCGGTGGAATTGATGGGAAGAGAGTACAAAGTTTGCAGCTTAGTGCTTTACACCGAAAAGAGCCCTCCTTCATATTGCAGGACATCAACAAATTCTGATGAAAGCGTATTCAATGAATTAGTGTGTACATAGTGTGACGTAATTAGACCAATCAAATTACTTCACCCAATGCATTCAAAAACATTTCTTACTAATGAATGTTACGTCCTTTACATTCATTGTTCCCGAGACATCTCCAGTGGGAGGTTCTACTAAGGTGGTACGTAGTATGAGTACGAAAACTGATATTTAGAATAGGTGTACTGGACATATTGCAGGATAAGGTAGATATACACTGGGATGTTTTTGGCATAGATGAAGAGCGAAAGAGTATAACTATTGTAATCTAGATTCGGAAGGATGTAGACAAATGTAAATTAAGGTGGCCTAAGTTATATGCACTATGCAGATACAATGAGAAAAGATTTTTAATTCTAGTTTAATATACGATCATTAAGAGGACGAAAAGCCATAATGATTGTGGAGAGACGCAGCCAGAAGGACAAACTGTATTTAAATTCTATCCAAACGGAGGAATAAAAATGTGAACTTATATGACCTTATAAGTAGGTGGAGAAAAGAGAATTTTAGATGACCTAGATGTAGATGAAAAAACAAAGAAATGAAAACTACGGTGGTCTATGTGAGTTTGATGGGTATGAAATGGAAACTGGAATAACATAAAAGAAAATAGAAAGAGGCGGGTTTAAATCCAAGATGGTCAAGATGATGATGAAAAGACAATAAACGTAAACAATTTATTTCTAGAGCTGGAAGAAGGATAGAATAGACGAGACGAAAATAAAACACACAAACCGGAAACTTGGACGTCCTTCAGACATAAAGGATAAAAATGGTAAAAAGATGATATATACGAAGATAAAAGACAGAAAATGGACATATAATCTAGTTGCAATTTGAGAACAAAAGCTTAAATTAACATGCCTGGTTGCAGATATCATTAAAATGTTAACAAATTAGCAGATGGGACGATAAAATGTAGGAACTACGTTCATCTATTTCCAAACAGAAATAGATATATGTTTAAGAAATGTAGTTGAAAAATGTCAGGGTACAGTAAGCTTTCATAAGTGGTGACTTTAAAAAAAAAAGAAATTTAGTTACAGATTTGTAAAAGCCCTTCAGGTTATAGAAGCCCATGGCTTTAGTTTTAGTTATATATTTAAAATAAGTAACAAAGTTTCCGTTCGAAAAAACAAAACCATTATTTCGAATTCCATGAGGGAAAAGTTTTACGCAAACAAACATCTCTTGGATTATAAATATTGTAAATTGTGCAGTGAGACTGTAACAGATGCATGACAGAAGCAAAGTCTAATCATTTTATTCAGAATAATAATTTAAAACGTTTGTCAAGTAATATTTACTTGAAATATTATTTACCTATATAAGAAACTATTTATACACTAATTAAAACGTTTTTAATTAGCGTATGTCTGCGATAGTTACGGGCAGAGTAACAGAGACATAAAGAGAGCGGATATACCTGATTACACTCGACAAAAATATCGCCCGGCGACGTTGTACGTGACGAGGTTGCGACAATGTTTCCACTTTGTTGTTACAACCATCTCGGTTTACAGCCGTATTTATTTACAGCGAGTGAGCAATATTTACCCGCGCCTAGCCAGCCGTACCAGTTGTTATTCTTGTACTTGGTGTGTATATACAAGCCACAAGTCGGTTGTTTTTATTACTCGGCGACTTGTGAATGATATTTCTAAAGTGAGACTATGTTTTTGGGGTTCAGTAGCAAACCCTTGGGGATGACGTGACAGGGAGTGATTGCAGCTCTTATCACGATCATGGATACTCACAGCTGCAATGAATTAATATAGCTTAGTAAACGGAACTATACATTTGATATATACATATATGTATATACAACTATACAATTTTCTGTCTTTCCTATCTTTACAATATTTTCCCTTGTGGACGCGAATCTGAATGACCTCATTTTCAAACCCTAATTTGTAATCCCTATTAATGAGAGTTGTGGAAATGAAGTAATTCTAAAACTCGTCAACCGAGGAAAATATTGTAAAGTTAGGAAGGCAGAAAAATATACTTAAATGTACACAAATATTTATTAAAGGAATGAAGAGAATGTTAGGAGTTTCAAATCGAACAATGTCTAATTAACGATACTGTTCAACATACGACGTCATACAGGCATTGGTACTTTAATGTATTTGTAATATCGAAACCTCGGGAGTACAATATTTTTTTAAAAATATGAATGTGAGGCTGTGACTCAAAACAAGCGTAATATAAGAATTTCAAAACAAGGGGGAAAGGTTATTTAAAATAATGCAATGTAACGCCAGATTATTTATTACAACCGATTATTTGTTGAAATACACTTTGCGCTCTATACTTTTTTTCAGATATACATATGTAGCTTACAAATATATTCTAATCAAGATAAACTTTCGATAAGTATAAATCTTACAAAATAGATAATAGGTAGAATTGGGAAAACACAAACAGAGCCTACGTTTGCAAACACACAGGAGAGATCTACATTTTTAATGGAAACTTTTTTATTATATGGCTACTTTACAAAGAAACAAAGTGTCCAGTTAGGGTAATGCAGAAACGGTACGTTTCCTAAGGTAATACTTTTGCGGAAAATAGGGACTAATCTTTCACTTCAGTAACAGGTTAGCTTACTTTACACATTTTATGTTTTGGTTTTTTTCAGCCAAACCTATCCCAACCGATTACTTTTCAGTTATTCGTAATATAACTCTGTTAAAAATAAAAAATTGAACACCCGGATTTAAGCTTCGTTTTTAAAGTTACGTTGTGTGTATTTTTGAAAGTTATATTAAATATATTTATTTATATTAAAGATTATATCGATTCATATGAATTTTTATGTAACATTTTTATTACTATAAACAAAATAGGAGGTGAAAACATAATATACCTTTAAAACAATACCATTTATACAATTATATTTAAAAGTAAACGTTCTTACTACCATTAAACCCAACGAGATATCACAACAGTTATTTTAATATTAAAATTTGCATTGTTTGTGTTGCACGTCATGAGGTTCTTCTTCCTCTTCTTGAGTGACAAAACACATTCATAATAAAAAACTATATTTAAACACATAACTAACGGGTTATCTATGAGCAATAATCCATAATAAACTCACACCAACACATCACACCTTAGGAAGCAGACTTATCCGTGACTAGAGGCATTGAGCAATGCACGAACCTATTGTGAAACGCGTCTGCTGAGAAGTATCACTAAGTTACGGCTTATGCTAATTAAATTGATAAGTAAGTGTTAAAAGTCATTTTGATAAATTGTATTGCTTATTATAAGATTTATTTATTTTTGCAAGATATTTTTACGATATTCAGTGTGAACTCGGGTACTTAAAACTTTGGCACACGAAATCTGGAAATAATCATTTGGATCCCAACACCGTGTTCTATGCTCGCTACAGCTGATTTGATACTCTAAAGCTAACACAAGTTGTTAATCTATGCTTCTCAAGCCCTAAAGCAAAGTGAAACATATCTAATCGCGTAAGCAATTCCCATTAGAATGCCTTGGTTTCCACGTCTTTCCAGACGCAAAACAGAATAACACCATGTAAAACCGGTCGAAATGCTTTGTTTAAAACTGTCTGTGCAAAACGTAGGATTAATAATCGAAAAATCAATATGGCGGGAAGTACCGTGCTTTCATGTCACTTAATTACTGCTGAAGGAATATCAAAGGCAGCGGAAATGCGAACAAACATAGCTGCTGAGGTCAGTGAAGTAGAAGTATTTATGTTGACAATAAACGTTGACACAGTGATAACGAGTTAACTTGATTAAAAACATATCCAGAATTACAAAATATATATTCTCTTTGCTGTTCCTGTGCCAAAAATATATTTATATTTGACAAAATAAATATACAATGACAGCTAAAGTAAATCGTATTAATCAAACCAATTTTTATCCTAATATAAAGTCAGCGAACTGGTATTTATGTTTACACTTAAACGCTGAAACAGTGAGAAGGGGATGAGTTGAATAAACACAGATTCAGAATTACAAAACATATATTCTCTCTGCTGTACCCGTGCAGAGCAAAAATATATTTACATTTGACAAAATAAATATACATAAACAGGCAAAGTATGATCGTATAGATCAAACCAATTTTCTACAAGTATAACCACTTAGCAAACTTATATTTAGAGTAAATGTTTAAAAAAATAATATTCTATTGAAAGGGTATTAAAAAGATTACGTAATTAGGATCTCTTAGTGATAGTCAACGGTGTTTTGGTTAGCCGCTAGGAATCGTTGTTGAGCTAAACTGTGGAGGCTTTGACGCAGATGCTTTGGTATGTTGTTAAAGAGTGCATTTGTTTTGTTCGTTCACTTATGGTCTTGTTTCGTGTTTTTGAAGGTTTATAAATTTCATATTACTGTAATATCTACCCGCACTGATAAAAAATATATTTAAAAACCACCGCAGAAATACAATAGTCATCCTCTGCGATCAGTTGTTAGAATTTAGAAAATGTATTAGCTATAACCTATTGTTTTATGTTTACAACTATTCGATCAAACGATATTCGAAAACAAAAAAATTGTTTATTGGGAACCCGGAAATAGGGTTGAAAATGTGATTCCGCCTTAATGGCAACGTCTAACGAACGTTCCCAAATCCTTTGTATATTTGCATAAGTGGACATTATTACACTCAATCAGATCCTAGTGTGTGTGTGTGTTTATGTGTGTGTGTGTGTGTGTGTGTGTGTGTGTGTGTGTGTGTGTGTGTGTGTGTGTGTGTGTGTATGTGTGTGTGTGTGTGTGTGTGTGTGTGTGTGTGTGTGTGTGTGTGTTGTTTTGATTGTTTGTTTGTGTATACAGAGTTAGGGACTTTACCAATAAACTATGTTACGTCTAGCACCAAAATCTCCAACGGGGTTTTATATTGCATCAAGAGATAGTACTGAATAAACGATCTGGGTGACAGTGGTTTTAATTTGCTCGTGATTAAATATTCTGGGCAGAAACATGGACAGTGTTTTATTCACTTAGACCTAGCCACGTGATTAAGTAGCTTATGGTAATGTAAGCATAGTGGGACGTGATATTAAGGCCTGCGTTTAAAGTTTAATGCACTGAGTGTGTGCTCTAATAATTCAGATTGGTCGAATTTTAAAGTCCCCTTTGGTTTTATTATTTCTATGTTTCTCGCTATATAATTATTTCCTACAATCACTTTCTAATTTACTTACATTAATTTATCTATTTCTTTTTTCAAATATAAAATTGGTTTATACTACATCTACGAGCAAGCGTTGTGAGTCCGAGCTATACCTTTTCAACACTTTATCATTACGAAAGAAAACAGAATTTGCTCTGTGACGTAACTAATTAAGGCTAAACATTTGTATTAAACGATACATCATTCCAGTTATAGTATGTATAGATGAAATAATAATATAATAAACAAAGTTTCCTACCGTAAACTAACCAGTTGATTTATGAAACCCAATTTATCTTAATATATTAGTCGTAACGTAAAGAGTTCAGTTGAAACGTCACATCAACCGGTTAGCCTACATAATAGTGCTTTATTTGGTACTTTTCCTAGCCTGATACTTTCTCATTATCTTCTCCTTCTTATGTAAGATAACGTATTTCTTTTTAGGGTTGTAGCCTAAGTTTTTCAGCCTTCTTACCAGCCTTTGGGAGGTCTGCAGGTGTTCGGATTATACTTTATTGCCACTCGATTGTTAATCATTCTATCGACGTGGTTTTTTCGTGCTATATATCATCTTCGAACATTTCGAAGGTGATATAGTGATCTTGTATCTCTACTTCTTGCTCTATCGCTAAGAGGTTTGCTCATATTTGGTCATAGATCCTCCATTTCTAATATTCTTAGCAATTATCTGATAGCAGCACTTTCGCCTTGTGTCTCTGTGCCGTTAGTAGTATACAGGTCTCATAGGTACGTGTTTTTCATTTTGTACTCCTAAATTATTTCCCCATATTACATCCTGGAGAAATCACGATAGCTGAGCTCCAGTTATAGTGTATGCCTGCGATTCATGTTTTAGATTTCTATAGGTTGTAATATTAACGCCTGAGCATTTGAAGCCTATAGATTTTTCTACGATTTTATTTTATATAAATAACTCATATCTTCTATCTTTTGTTTTTAATTGTCAGAGACTGAATAGAAACGAATAGAATACTTTTTTGGCTATTACGTATTATACCTCTTACAATATATTTACTAGCCAACACCCACCCTTGGCAGTTAAGTCATTTGGCGACTCGCTGACTTGTAGAGACTGCATGAAGATGAGACTGTCGTAACCCTGAGTCTGGGGTAAGGACGTGCAATCCTGAAGGTGGACGATATTCATGATTTCCACACTGAAGGTATTCACTTCGACACAGCAGACAGAGGTCGGCAGCACATAAATAAAGTGGAGGTGCGCAGAGGTAACCATGGTCAGTCTTTATTCTGAATGCTGGTTAACAATTCGTGGCGTGGTACTGATTTCCTTCTCACGGGGACCTTACATGGTATCGCGGGTAAACCTACTCATCTTAACGTGTTACCTTAACTACCTTACAATGAATAGTTCCTAGGCCTTTTTAGAGGCCTAGGAATATTTTTTTTGAAATGATGGATGTCTTCATTATGACAGACTCTTACAGTTTAAACAAAACTTTATTCACCTCTTTTAATGAAATAAAAAATAGGGGTCTCTTTTTACAGCACCATATAGAGTATAAGGTTTTTTTGGTTTTGAAGGTGGAAACGTTTCTATTAGTTTTACATTTTTTTTTCTTTTCGCACAACAAACCATCGTCTAACACGATTAATCATCAGATGAAAACATATTTGATAAAAACCAAATATTAACTGGCAATGTAGCCTACTGCCTAATATCCACATACAGAAAGAATTTTTTTAAAATTTTTTCTCGAAATCATTTATACTTTTTAAATGATGTTTAGGTTTTACCGCATAGTGGATGTAGTATTGGCATCACGTGTCACCAGAAATCTATTCTGTTGTACTGGAAACTCCTTTGACGAATGATCGCACAATTATCTCACTGCCACCTTACGTGCACATATTGCGCGTAACGATTACACAACACAAACACATGCCCGGCTGTAGCGCGGGAGAATAGATGGCAGACGAGTAAAAATTGTACCATTACGCCGGCATCTACTGTGTATCAAACACTCTACCGATCCTTACGTAGTGTCAATCTGTCATGCCATTGTCAATGCGTGACGTCATTAATGTACTCCCACACCCAATATTCAGGTTCACAGTCAGTTTTAGAAGAAAGAGAGACTTAAGACAAAAATGTAACCAGCAAAAATCTCTTTTTGTAAATTGCGAAACTTATTTGGAGCCATCGACTATTATCTGAAGCCAAAGACGCAACTGCTAAACAGCATTCGTCTCAGTAATCAACGATCCTACACCATGAACTGATAAAGGATCGTTAGGAAGGGACATAATCAACACGTTTAGGGTGCACAGTAAATGCTTGATTAGAATAAAAAATCTAAAAGAATATATAGCTACAACCTTATAAATGGCTACACAACCTTTATGTACATTTCGCTAACAAAATTTGCATCATCAAGGTTACAGAAAAAACATTTTTCTTAAACCTTCTGATGGTAAATTGTGTTAGTGCAATGTACATAAAGATTGTGTAAATATTAGTAACAAGGATTTATATTCGCTTTTAAAGAGCGCATAAACATTGTAATTGAAATAGTATATAATAGTTAGTAAAATATTCTAGATATTATAACAATAATACAGAGGCACTGAGGAGAGTGAATAATGTTTAAAATATCCAGACCGAACGATTAATTTAATGCACAATGAGAAATACACTGAGGTGAAGTGGTGATAACCTTCAAAGACAGACGACCAGAGGAAGAATAGCTCATATGAGCAAAGTATGAATATTGTTCAACATAAACGTTTTGAATCAGACCAACAAAATTATGATGACGGCGATAAAGCACCTTTCTATGAGGAGAAGACTCGCAAAGAAGAATACATATCAGTTTATGCGGAATATCACTAACATCAGACAAACTAACTGTAAAATATGACGAAGCTTGTGTATGTTTGCGCGAGGTTTGTTAATATCCGATCTAATAAAGCATTGAACTAATAAGGAACTGTAATTAACATACTTAAGGACGGTATTAGTGATTTCAGAATGGTTTAAAGTTTTACGTGTTCCATCACTTTGATTAAAGCATCTAGCTACGCTCCACTAACCGCACAGATAAACCCTGGCAAGATTAAATACACAGCGTTAACGTTCTGTTGCAGACAAATAACAAGGCGATGCTATAACGGGCGCGTAGTTTGAGGTTTGTGCCCTAGGCACTTACTGCAAGGCGACCCTAGCTTCATAAGGGATTGCATTTGTTGCAGATCTTTGCCACATAATGTGCAAATGGAAACGTGACCTTCTATTGTACGTTATAATTTGAGATCTGATAGTTTGGGCAATTTCGGCGAGATTATATATAGACGTATATATATATATATATATATATATATATATATATATATATATATATATAAGAAAAATATATTTCAACTACAAAAATTGTATAAACTCATATATTTTATACATTTCTTGTACTTGAAATAATTATATATTTTTGTTATACTACAAGAAAACGTATCACCATATATATATATATATATATATATATATATATATATATATATATATATATAATTGTTTTTCACTTGACCTTATACGAATGGTAAACATGTTGTCACTTCAAAATAATTGAGATAATATTCTAATTGATTTAGTAACTAAATTCCTTAAAAAAATGTTTATTTGGGATTTAATAATTTTCGTCAGACAGTATTTTCAACTATCAAGTAGGCTGCTTTGAGACACTGTTAGGCTATTTTTCAGACACTGTTAGGACCTCTTTACTTTTTAAGCCTATCACCAACTGTTATTACTATATCCTCCGAGAGATAATAATATTTGCATTAAGTATGTATGTAGGAATAAGGCAGGAAAGTGGTATCTCCTGGTAGTGTAGGATCATGGTCACCTGAAGGCCATCTACACTCTGTCTGGGCTTTAAAGATCTACGCTTTACACGAGCTTTTTAGTGGCACCACAAAAGACCTGCATTTGTTCAGAGTAACCATGGTATTGTCTGAAGGGGGTAACTGCCTAAAATCTACACAGTTATCTCAACTGAAGATATGCAAGATATTCAAAGTTTTTTCCAAAGTTAATTCCGAATTTTTTTTTAGTTCGATTGTGTTTTCATTCATCAACATTTTTATCTTTAGCATTAAAACAAATCCCAATACAACTGACTGTCAGCATAACCTGGTATTGGAAGTCAAGAACCAAGAATTTAGTGTTTCTCAGTTGTTGGGTGTTATAGTTAAATGGTTGGCCAAAACAGAAGAGCCGCCGTTTGCTGCATATTGCCCCATACAAAACATTCCGATAATCACTCTCTTACTGCCTCGAGAACTGCTCACAAAACATTTCCTCTTGTACAGTCCCGATACCTGGTCTCTAGCTTTGTTCATGTACCGTGTGCCAATCTCGGCAGGCGAACAGAATGCGTCACCATTTTTGTATATCCTCCTTCATTATATATATATATATATATATATATATATATATATATATATATATATAGAGAGAGAGAGAGAGAGAGAGAGAGAGAGGATGTAATATAAACTCTCGAAATTTATATTAAATTTCAATACTCGAATCTCCAAAATACACTCCTTAAGCTATGTACTTTAAAAGACACGACCAGCTACATCATACTATATCGCATTAGACCTGGTTAAATAGAAATACTTTCCAAACACACTGTACTCTTTTTAACATTACACATCCTCGACTCCATATTTACGTAGAGCTGTGGGTTTGAGGTATGGCCAAGAACAATGACTTTTCCCTTTCTTGTCAAAAACAGCTGACTCTGTAATCACGAATCGTTAGAGCCTTCTTTTGTTTGAAAGCTGCCAACGTGACACCGCTTGCACCAAGTTTAATATATTTGCTTGCGCTGTATTGTTGGCTTAGTGTTTGCATTCATGCACATAATAAATAACTCAACTGAGATAAAGTCTGGAAAGAGTTATCGCACATGCATGCGTGCTTGTGCCTGCAGTGTGCAACAAAATTGTAAAAACACCAAATAAAAGCATTCATGTTATTAGATCTGAACAAATAGGAATCCGTAGTCAAAATATTGTGTTGTATAAATTTAATAGAAGAAAAGACCGTTACTAACAGATGAAGATTCAAACGAGAAGTAGTGTTAGCGTATTGATGTAGCCTCGGTTCTTGATCACACACCGACATCTACACATGGGAATAGTAAGCTCATTACTGTTAAATCATTACTTGGTTGCTCCTTAGCAAGTAGATAAACGCAACTCCGAAGAGAGTAAACAAGTATAGTGTTTACCATGTAACCGTGTACCTGGCCTCGAGAGAACGCAGTAGGTGAGACAAAAGGTAGCAGGCTAGTTTAAATATTTTCTTACAAACACGATAAAGACTGTCAAAATACTGACTTGCATGTGAAGATCGATACAAGATAAATTCAAAGATAAACTAGCTTCGGTATGGAATAAAAAGAACATTCTTTAATTACTTGTGGACATATCGGATGCAGGAGCTGTTGAAATATAGGACTATCTGAATATGTTATATGTTTTTAGAAGTGGTAGTATACAAGAAATCTTTTGTTTTCTATCACGGCCAAGTTCACGGTAACGCGATTCGCACTATACGAGCCCTCTATGTGTACAGAGAACAACGAAGTTTGAGTATTAGAGTATAGCCAACATTTATACACACACACACATATATATATATATATATATTAAATATGGTGATATGTTTTCTTGTAATATAGTTAATAAATTAAAAATATTTCAAAAACAAGAATACTTTTAATGAATATATGTATTCAAACATTAGATAATTATTTTCCTGAAGATGATATTTTATCGGCGAAAAGCTTTGAATAAATATATTCATTAAAAGTATTCTTATTTTTGAAATATTTTTATTTATTACATATATATATTCAGGGGTGAAGATTTTGCTGGTACAACTGAAGACGTGAATGCCAGTCAACTAACTGCTCTAGCGACGGTTCGGTGAAACAATTCCCAGAATGAAAGGATAAATTTTGAAACAATTCCGTAACATGCAATCTTTGTGCCGTTCCTGCTATTTTTAATTACGATAAATATAAAACATGGAATAACGACAAATTCAAGCAATGATTCTAATTGCTTCACTGTAGAGCCTATTGCAATTGTTGAGCGTTTTTCTCAAACTGAGAAACAAGATATTCACGTTTCCCCTTCTAAGATGGTTGTGGGAGGAGGAAGGAAAAAATCCTTAAATGGGAGGAATAGATCGTCCTAATGATGATGTAAATGATTATAGGATACATAATCAACACAACCATAATTAGAAATAAAATGGGGTATTGACCTATATATCTTGGCTACATGGTATCGCTACACAAAGTGAAGCTGGACAAACAAGTAAAAAAAATCAGTAAACCTAACAGTTACCGTGAAGTTGTTCAGGAGTATCTCTAGAGGTGTGGATGAGTGATGAAAGTAGTTGGAGTGACTATAGACTTACACCAGGTTCTTCAAACATTTCTAAAGCACTGCGATTAGTCGAGTGAAATAATTTCGACTGATGAAAGATTTACGTAAGATGGGAGCAAAATTAAAACTCCGCAGTGTGCAAACAATATAGTAAGTGTGGGTTATGTGTTGACTGTCCTGAAGATTAACGCAGGTCTTAATTATTCTAGCCATTCATTTGTTAAACAATTATTGTATTTCTTACCTCAATTAGTAAAAACATAGATTTTTTATTTTGACGATTTTGCTTATTCCAGAGCCTAGCGTAACCACGTGGATACCAGTAAACTATTGATAAGAAAATTTTAAAAATAATGTTTGATAGTATATTTAATCAAACTAAAGAAATTGCGCTATAAATAGGCCTACTCAAATGTTTCTACAAAACGTTATTCGTACAGTTGAGGGTTTAAATGTCTACACATATTTTTTTCAAATTCTTATAGATGTGATGTCAGACTTTGTTCCAATAATGATAGTGTTTTTTAGACTCTCTATTGAAACAATTTAGGTTAGTCACAGATCACAGTTAATCGCAACTTTTAGGAATACTTAGGTGCTAGTGGTACGGTTTGATGCGCCTCGCTGTCACCCAGCTATGCTACGCAGGGCTCTGTCTAAATCACATGTAACAACTTGAGGTTTGGCGAAGAGACTACTATAAAATCTACCTACACGTAGGCGAGCCTTCACATGCAATAAACCATTCCTGTTACATCAAATACCGAGGGAGATTTGTACCTTACTTGTTTCTATGTGTATCTGTTATTATTTCTATCTTTCCTCCGGTCTAACCTGTAAGCACTTCCCAACAGAGAGTAGGTGCACTTCAGCCATGCTGCCTTGCAGGAGTACCACCATTTTCTATCCTTAATTCTCTCCTAAATCCTAAACAAGCGAGTTATATATCTTCTCCCTAAGCCTACCAACATTCACATTCTTACTTCGGAATCTGATTGGTAGCTACGAACAGTTTATTGTCAATATAGAATTCATATTTACATAGAATATTTAATATAAGAATGTGATTAAAACCTTCAATTACCCTGTTTATTCATAAGGAGGGCACATATATGGAGATGTCCATGGACACAGATTAAAGGAATATTTGCTTGGTTAGTAAAGGTTTCCTTGTTGATTTTCATTAGGTTATTCTCAAAGAAACAAGCTTTACTTTATATTTCTTTGGCAGTTGAATTGGTTAGTTATTGTAATACTTGAAAGTTTTATTCTGATGTTGTTTGCTGCACAACAAAATCATGCACATAGACGAAGTGTAAATAACCCAACATTTGTATAAAGCTTCTATATATTAATTTACCCATTTGTAAATATAGCATATAAACTGTTTTCACCCTAGTATAGGGGATTGTTAACAAAATATTTCTGTAGCTAGAAATATATATATATATATATATATATATATATATTTATATATATATACATTGATATTGTTTTATTGTTCCATGAAAATAGTTTAGAAAATTAACTAAAACAAAGTACTCTAATAAAATTCTTTTATGCAGCGCTCGCAATTAAAATCACTGCTGTTTTCACGAAATTAAATATATATCATGTAGTAGCTCTAATTCCCTATAAAGTCATTGAAGTGGTTATAAATTAAGGGAAAATACATTTTAACCCGGTCTAAGTGCATTCAATTTCTATTTTTCAGTACATATATAAAACGCAATTTCATATGTGGCAGCCCATTGCCTTTCAATTAGCCTTATTACTGGGCACGTACTTCAAACCAAGTCCCTATGGACTACAATTAAAGTTCTCACCTGGCAACAAACTATTGGAAAGCCAATTTGCCCCGTCAATATGTTTTATAGTTCTCGCCAGCACAAACAGTTTTTATCCATTAGTTATTGGGTAAGTGATAAATGAGCTTATAGCACCATGCAAAGCTTTTGGCAGACGGTATGGCCTTTCATCAGACACAAAATATTTCTGTCAACAAATATTTTCCCATTATATCGGTGTAAGCGTTGGCTAGTTATTTGTCAAATATATATTCACAAACGAGAATTATTAAAAATAAAAGACACCAATCATATTTATCAGAAAATTAGAATGGCACAATTTAAAACATATAAGTTATAGGACAATAATCTTATAGTGAAATATGTACGAGTTAAAAGCTACTAATGAAGATAAAATTTTGAATTTGCAAAAGTAATTTTATGTATTGTATTATTATTTACAAAAACATCAGTTTAACTCAACTTACACATGGCAATGATGTAAGTAGTCTAACAAGAATAAGTATACTTATTTTTAAAATAAAACACGTATTATTATTTCACAATTGTAAAATATGCTGTCCTTGGATAAATTCTGTAAAGATAAAATTATCAGGATTGTAAAAATTAAGAGACATTCGGTAGGGATGGCAAACGTTTAACAGAAAAGACTCACATTTCTCCTTCATGAATAATAGTTGCGTAAAACAGCGGTTTTAAACCTGTGGTACGCGTATCCAATGGTTACGTAGAAGCGTTGGGGAGGGGGGGGGGTTAATTACGAGAAATAATTTCTTGAATTTTGTAGTCCATTATGTTCGGTAAATGTTATTATTCGCTTAAGTGATTGAGAAAATATTACCAGTAATGGTGGACATCACTATTTAACACTTTAGATATGAAGCAAATACGTGGTTACACACAATGTTGAGAAGGTGGTTGTTACGTATTTAAAATTAATATAGACTCATTTCCTTTATTTTGAACCCGCCGCCAAAGTCAGACAAAGCTCACCCGTGATCAGGTTTCTTCTGCAGTTTGGACCGGCAGAGCAAGTTGGACCTTTCGGGAGTGTAGACAGATACCCCTACGTTCTAGTATACTATTATACTTTTCAATCTCCGTACCTTAGGTACTAGAATACGTGAATGTAACTATTTTATTAATGTTTATACCGAATGTGACCAGTGCGTGGAATACGAACAAGTTTTCTGGCCAGTAATTTGTTGTTTACTTAGGCTTATTTATCTCTCCGTTAAATATATACGCTCATAGGCCTAATCTCTTTAAAACATTTTGTAATTTAAAAATTAAAGCAGTTATCTCATCTTCTACTATAAAACCATCATTTAATCATGGCAAAATCTTTGGCAGTTATTAAATCAAAGAAAGACAATATATTTAGTCAAATTCAAGAGATTTTTGATCTAACAAAAAAAACATCTGATAAGTCAATCCTGCAAAAATTGTTGGTGCGCGCTAAATTTATAAATAGGCTTCGTGAAGAATTTTTTGATATTTTAGACATTTATCATAAACTAGAAATACAGGCTAACCCGAATTTTCAACCCAACTACACTCCTCTTAACAGCATCAACGAGTTAGTCGATTATGTTAATTCTACCGTATATTCGATAGAAAGTAAGATGTCATCAACAAGGCCTAAATGTGAAATAGTTACTCCTCAGTTACATATACGACTCCTAAGCTTGAACTCAAGCATTTCGATGGTGAATTTCTCGAATGGATGTCATTCATTAATATATTTAACGCTAGCATTCATCAAAATGCATCGTTACCAGCAGTTTCTAAACTTCAATATTTATTGAGCGTTATCTCAGGAGAACCGCTAAATTTAATTATATCTCTCCCTATTTCTGACGCTAACTATAAAGTGGCCTATGACTTATTAAAAGAAAGATATCACTCGCCGAGGTGGTTAGTTACTTTACACCTTAATCAAATTTTAGATTTGCCCTCTGTAAACAACTCGCCTAAACAAATGAGAAATTTTGTAAATTTATACCCAGAAAATATACAAGCTCTTAAAGGTCTTGACATCGATGTTACTAGTAAAAATCCTTTGTTATCTGCTATGCTTTTACGAAAAATGGATAGTGAACTTAGGAACCGTTTTGAAAACCTCCGTTCATCAAATGTTACTCAAGAGAGAGTTGACTCCACTACAATACCTGATGCAGCGGAAATTATTAAGTTTTTAAGTAAAGAATGTAATGAAGTTGCAGATGCCAACCTTCATTCTCCTTTCACCTCGAAACCCTCCTCGTCTGGATCACGCACCCCCTCTGGTTCCCAAAATAAATACTTTAAACAAAAAGTATCACTGATGTCCTACAATTATGGAGAAGGCTCCTACATTAAAGTTAAACCTCATCCATGCTCTATATGCAATAAAATTGACCATAAGGTATATGCGTGTCCGGACCTCAAGAGTCAGGATGCCAAATCCCGTCTCAAAATTGTAAAGGAAAAGGGGCGTTGTACCTCATGCTTAGGTACTCACCATCTTAAGGGCTGTAGGTCAAAGTTTAGTTGCTACAAATGCCACAAAAATCATCATACATAATTACATTTTGAAAATTACTCTACGCTGCAACGAACCACACCTCAAACTTCGCGTCAAGACTCTCCGACACTTCAACAGGAAATAACCCCTTCTCCAATCACTATGACCTGTCAAGAAAAGCAGAATACGTCTCAAATCTCTAATACTGTTCTCTTAGGCACTCTACTTGTTAAGCGTACCTCGTCTAACGGTATTACTCATGTATTTCGTGCTCTTGTTGACTCTGGCAGTCAATCTTGTTTTCTCACCGAGCGTGCTGCTCAATTATTGTGTGCTCCTCGTAATAAGACCACTCATAGTGTGGTAGGATTGTCTCAGGTACCCTTACGCTCAAAAGGTCTCACCTCAGTTGCTGTTGAAACTCTTGGGGGCAAGGTTATTTCAATTAATGAAAGATTTTTAATATTGGAAAAAATATGTGTTAACCTACCAAGCACACAAGTAGACTCTGAAGTTCTTTCCAAGGTTCGTCCTTATGTTTTGGCAGACCCTACGTTTCACTTGCCAGGAGGCATAGACATTCTTCTTGATGGTGCTTTATTTCCACTCATACTTACTCAAGAATCTTATAACCTCGGACCTGGTTTACCCAGGCTAATAGGCACACACTTTGACCTTTTAGTAATGGGTAACGCACCACGTCTATCTGGCAGTGAACTTCATAGTAACTCCAGCTCTCAATTATCAACTACACTTCTAGTTGTCAACGACATTGACCTTCACTACTCACTACAAAGGTTTTGGCAACAGGAAGAACCCCCTGCTATGTCTAAGCTTTCTCAAGAAGATACATTATGTGAAGATCACTTTCTCGCCACTCATACTCGGGACCAATCTGGCCGATATTGCGTCCGACTACCATTCAAGACTGAACATCCTCCTCTGGATCAACCTCGTTTAAATGCAGAAAAAAGACTGCACTCTCTAGAGAAGAAATTTAGTGCTCAACCTCAATTTAAATCCCTATATACTGATTTTATGACTGACTACTTAGCCTCTGGTCAAATGATATACGCTCATTATACTGATCTAACTGTACCTCATTACTTCCTTCCTCACCATGGTGTTTTAAAGGAGTCTAGCAGTACAACTCGTTTACGTACTGTATTTGATGCTAGTTCTGAAACCTCTAATGGTATTTCTCTTAATAATATTTTATTAACAGGCAAAAAGATGCAAACGAATATTTGTGATTTATTACTAAATTTTCGGATTCATAACGTTGTTTTTTCTTGTGACATTCGTCAAATGTATAGACAGGTAAAAATGCACCCTGATGAAAAGTGCTATCAGATGATCTTATAGCGTGAAAGTCCAGATCAGCCCTCTTCAATCTACAAGCTCACGACAGTGACTTACGGAGTGAATTATTCAACGTATTTTGCCATTAGAAACTTACATCCGCTCGCTGCAGACGAAGGTGACTCCTATCCTGAAGCTGCAAATATTCTACGCACGCAGACGTTCGTAGATGACATCATCTCTGGAGCTGACTCTGAAGAAAAGGCTTTGAGCCTCCGTAAGCAACTCATCTCGCTCCTGGCTCGCGGAGGCTTTGAACTACGCAAATGGACATCTAACTCCAGTCAACTGCTGCAAGATCTTCCTGATGCTCATTTAGAGACCCCTGTATTCCTTCAAGGCAGTAAACAACCACATTTCACTATATTAGGTCTTCACTGGTCACCTTCTACCGATACGTTTACCTATAATTTGAATTTTCCTCACAATTCCAGGACTAAACGTCAAATTCTCGGTATCATTGCCCAGATTTACGACCCTTGTGGCTTTCTCTCACCCATTGTTATGTGGGCCAAACGTTTTATGCAACTACTCTGGATCAAAGGATTGAATTGGGATGAACCACTTCCATCTGAACAATTGAAATTATGGCAAACCTTTACAGACTCGGCTAATACTCTACGAGAAATTGTAATTCCTCGTGCATTACGAATAACACACTCGAGAAACTTTGAGTTACACGATTTCTCAGATGCTTCTGAGAACGGTTATGCCGCCGTCGTTTACTTGAGATGCCAACTTAGCGACGACTCTGTGTTAATTCGGCAAGTAATATCGAAGACTCGGGTAGCCCCTCTGAAAAGGCTCAAGGTACCTCGATTAGAGCTAAGTGCAGCTCATTTACTCGCCCAACTAGTGGGATATGTTATCTCTCTTTTTGAAAAAAGGGTGGAATTTTCTTCTGTATTTCTATGGTGTGATTCAACAGTAACACTGACATGGTTACAAACACCTCTTCATCGATTGAAGACGTTTGTCGCCAACCGGGTAGTCCAGATACAAGAATTAGTGCCTTCTCATTACTGGCGACACGTAGCGAGTGAAGATAATCCTGCTGATTGCCCGTCGCGTGGGTTACTTCCTAAAGATTTACCACAGCACTCATTATGGTGGTACGGCCCCCTTTGGCTACAAAAATCTAATGATAACTGGCCTGTATCTCATTTTAGGCCTGCAAAACTTACTGACAAAGGAGAAGAGAAACCCATTTCACCTATATCTCTCATATCAACCGCTCCTCATGAATAGGAGCTCCTGACTCAGTTTTCTCACTTTAGCCGACTCCAGCGTGTGATGGCTTATATTTTGCGATTTACTCATAACGCTCGTCATTCAAGAAGGCTCGATGGTCCTCTCAACACTCTGGAAATGAGAGCGTCAAGACTGGCAATTTTCAAGATGGTTCAAGAATCAGCGTTCAGAGACTACATCGTTGCCATGAAGAAGGATCCAACTACACCTGCCTCGTCACAACTCCGCCGACTCTCTCCTTTTCTCGACAAGGATGATATCCTACGAGTGGGAAAACATCTCAATGCTTTAAAACTTCCTACGGATGTGCAACATCCTGTGATTTTGCCCAAACGACATCATGTCGTCAACCTTCTTATTGATTCTTATCATAGAAAATACTTACACTCGGGCGCTCAATTGACTCAATCACTTCTTGCACAGGATGTGTGGATACTCTCGGCCCGAAGTGTAATACGCTCTCGCATTTTTCAATGTGTTGTATGTTTTCGACACAAGCCTCACAATAAATCTCCGCTCATGGGTGATTTACCAAAAGCAAGATTAACTCCTTCTGGTCCGTTTCTCAACACCGGAATTGACAACGGAGGTCCTTTTAACATCAAAATGCACAATTTGCGCTCCATTCGCTTGAACAAAGCATATATTTGTATCTTTGTTTGCCTTGTGACAAAGGATGTACACACTGAAGTAGTATCGGACCTGTCGACAGATGGGTTTATTGCCGCTCTCACCCGATTTGTGTCTAGACGCGGTCTTTGCACAAATATTTATTCTGACTGTGGAACGAATTTCGTTGGAGTGAATAATGCATTACAAAATCTCATCATCTCTTCAGGCCGAACCCCTCTTGCTGAATTCTCATCACAACACAATATCAACTTTCATTTCAACCCGCCTGCAGCTCCTCATCAAGGTGGTCTTTGAGAAGCAGCAATCAAGAGTGCAAAACATCACCTCCGACGTGTCATCGGTGAACATATTTCAACTCTATGTGAATTTTCCACTCTCACAACTCAATTAGAGTCTATTTTGAATTCGAAACCTCTCACACCTCTGTCAAACGACACCTCAGACCTCAATGCACTCACCCCGGGTCACTTCTTAATAGGATCTTCATTGGTTTCAGTTCCAGAAGAGGATCTTTTCAACGTTCCTGCCAACCGACTCAAGCACTGGCAGCTAATCAAGGCCTTTCACCAGCGAATTTGGAAGAGATGGCATCTAGAATATATCCATACTCTTCAGCAACAGGCAAAGTGGAACGTGCCAACTGTCAACCTGCGCGTCGGCGACCTCGTGTTAGTGCATCAACCTGCACCACCTCTCGCATGACCTCTGGCTAGGATAAGTAGTGTTTCTCCAGGAAAGGATGGTGTAGTAAGAGTGGTTCATTTGAAGACAAAGCAGGGAACCTTGACAAGACCTGTTCACAAGGTTTTCCCTCTACCTCTACGCTCATAATGAACTTGCGCCATAGTGCGCTCAATTTTTGTAAAAGAGATATTTTTATTTTCCTTTATGAACTTTTTATTTTTATAAACTCTCAACATATTATATTTGTGTTAGTTCTCTTTGAATCCTAGAAGGATTCAAGGCCCCCGGCATGTTACGTATTTAAAATTAATATAGACTCATTTCCTTTATTTTAAACCCGCCGCCAAAGTCAGACAAAGCTCACCTGTGATAAGGTTTGTTCTGTAGTTTGAACCGGCAGAGCAAGTTAGACCTTTCGGGAGTGTAGACAGATACCCCTACGTTCTAGTATACTATTATACTTTTCAATCTCCGTACCTTAGGTACTAGAATACGTGAATGTAACTATTTTATTAATTCTTATACCGAATGTAACCAGTGCGTGGAATATGAACAAGTTTTCTGGCCAGAAATCGCGTATTTAATACGCGAGCGTGATAAGTGTGTATTCCACGGTGCACGTAAGTACAAACTATTAATTTATATAATTGTAATAATTATTGGTCCTCCGAAATTATTGTTACCAAACAGTGATTGTTGATCGTAAATTGCGTGGAGCTTGTATGTTTGTGTGCGACTGAAAGCACAGAATATAATAACGATGGGACACATCTATTTCAGAATTAGATGAACAATACAAATGCAAGAATGTGTTTACAATTGTATGATAGGAAACTTTCAGGGAACCGTTCTGACTGATTGCCAACACAAAAATATCGTTTTCACAGTTTCATCTATTACTTACAATATTGCTCAACCAATTATTTACAAGCAGTCAGGCTAACACTCTTTCGTTTTGTTTGTTTCCAATCATATAATATCGTTCCTGCAGGTTTACACAGATAGAAACTCCAGATAGAACTCCACTCCAGACATATGGGATCATGCCATTATATCTCTGCTTTAGTCGTACTCAGCCTGTAACATCTGCCTACACTGAGGTGCATGAGCTGTTCCTAACAACCTGGTAATATTAGGCCTATTCAGCCTTGGCCGTTCCTTATTTCTCCAGACAGGAAGCTACTTCTCTTTATATACTTACTGTACATCTACTTAATTGTTTTAAAATCTCCTTTAAAACAAACAAGAAGTTAAGACAAAAATAGCATTTAAAATATTTCCAGTTAATAATATGTAATCAAATTAAAATTGTATATTCATTTTAGTTCGTTATTAAAAATAATTTATTTTAAAAGAATATAAGAAACCTTTTAAAAGAATAAACCAATTTTATTAGATCTATATTAAAATATTTTTTCATTTATAAAAGTATTAGAAACTAGATGATTTTGTTCTCCTAGTTTTTATTATCACTTGCACATTTACATTATTATGATATTTACTTTAATTTTGATATTAATCAATATGTGGTAGTGATTATAATTCGTTTGATTATCCATTATAGGAAATTATAATACAAACCCTTTTGATCATTATAATGCTTATTTCGAATATTTAAACTTTTATCTCGCATGCCTTAAGTGTTTTATAATTAAATAACAACAGTGAATTGGCAACATTATTTCACATTCGAAGCTGCATAAAGTACATTTTCCCTCTGCATTTTAACACCCATATTTGATATGTTACAGATATACATTCTCCACATTTCATGTTTGGTTTATTGGGACGACCCCATTTATGTTTATTTGTTGCTGCCAGCTGATCCGCTGACAGTTTCAATATTTACGGTAGCTTATTGATCTGTTGCTGACTGTTATTGTTAAATTAATCTACGGACATCGATATGTGCTCATTTTCTGTTTTCCACGATATCAAATAAACATTTCACTTTGACGAGTAATGAACACAAAAACGGACAAATATAAACAGTACGAAAATTATAAAACAATAAAGACCCTGAATTGCATACGGCTGCAGAAGGCTCTTTAATTTAAGGAAAACTCTTTATTTAAGGAAAACAAAGAAAGAAAAAAATTCCAATTCGTATCGTAAACGTTTTTAGATATTTTCAACGGAAAATGTGCAACTGTTTCATGTTTTATTTGATATTTTTCAGTCTATTAAATGCCTTAATCACTGTTTACACAATGACCAGTTCCTGACACAAATTCTATGGGGGGGGGGGTCTCGACGATTTAACGATCCTTTTCGAGTGCCCACGAAAATAAAAGGATTACGAATCGATTTCTTAGACTAACATGGCATGACCTTCTCTAGAGCCAGTAACAGGCAATCATTATCTCATAGCCGTAATCTATCTATGCCTATGGTTGGTGTTTGGCAGCGACGATTTAACGACCTTTGCTGAGGGTCCGCAAATTCAAAAACGTTTGGACTCGAAACGTTAGACAAGAGTTGCCAAGATTCATTCTAAGACCAGTATCAGGCTAACAATTTTTGCCAACCCTATTCTAACTACACCAATACATGGGACGGGGCACCACCGAAAAATCCAATTATAAGCTAACCATTATTTAATCTTTTTTACATCTTACTTTTCCCCCCTATTTTATATACCCTAATTCTACCTTAACTCACCATCTTTTACCACATCCTCACATATAATACAAGTCGCATTGATCTGACCCAACGTGTTACCTCTGACAACGATATGTGTTCATTTGAGCACAGTTACGCTTATACGCACACACAGTTACGGCTGCGTCTCGCATGATCATTACTACAAGATTTCAGTAACAATGAACACAGTTATTAATGACCTCCAGGCGAGAACTGTCTCAACAATAGCAGCTTATCTCTTTAAACGGAAGTAGCAGAGTTACACAACCGGATGTGGTTGCCAGCTTCAGAGCTCCAGTCTACAGAGGCAATTACTGCCCGTAAAGCGATGTCGTTTTTGCACTTTAAGGTAGTTGTTGCGAATTAAGAAGGCTTTGCCTTTGTTCGGTCACTTTATTATGCCAGACAGGCATTAGCCATTAATTATAATGAACTAATGAATTAGAGAATACTTTCAAAACCACTGTTTTACAGGATTAATGAATACTTTTGAAAATTGCCTTTCTACGCAAGGAAATTGTGGAAATGTTGTTTTTGTAGGTTAAACGTATTTACCTATTCTTATGTAAATTGCGTACAAGACAAAAACCAACTAACTGATAACAATGCAATTGTGAAAAGTTAGCGTCACGCTTTAAGTGAGATATTTTGTTTTAATCTATTAATTTAAAACAAATAGTTCCCGATATTTTGTAATAAAATTAGAAATTACAACGCCACATTTCTGTGTATTAGTATTAAGTTTGAGTCCACAAACTGGGGTAAAGATTACAATTGCCGCACTCCCCGCCGGGAGTAATGTCGGAATGTAAGACCTAAAGGGATCGGATTTTAGGACCGCATATCCTAATGAAGAATTTTTACTAGAATATCACAAAGGATACCACAGGTATAACTTCTGTTAGTGTCCTGCATTAGGAGTTGCAAGAGGAAAACAGTTTGGCAGGTATGTGCAGCTGAAGGTTTTAGAAGATTCAGCATCAGCTGGTTCTGCAGCACTTGGATTTTGCAGTGGTATGTTCTACTAAGCTAATCCTGTGGAATTGATGGGAAAAGAGTACAAAGGTTGCAGCTTAGTGCTTTACACCAATAAGGGCCTTCTATCATATTGCAGGACATCAACAAATTCTGATGAAAGCGTATTCAATGCATAAGTGAGTACATAGTGTGACGTAATCAGACCAATCAAAGTACTTCACTGAATGCATTCAAAAACATTTCTTACTAATGGCACCTTTGCATTCATTGTTCCCGAGACATCTCCAGTGGGTGGTTCTAGTAAGGTGGTACGTAGTATGAGTACAAAAAGTGATATTTAGAATAAGTGAACTGGACATATTGCAGGGAAAGGTAGATATACACTGGGATGTTTTTGGCATAGATGAAGATGAAAAAGCAAAGAAATGAAAACTACGATGGTCTATGTGAGTTTGATGAGTATGAAATGGAAACTGGAATAACATAAAAGATAATTGAATGAGGCGGATTGAAATCCAAGATGGACAAGATGATGATGAAAAGACAATAAACGTAAACACACTATTCCTAGAGCAGTAAGAAGGATAGAATAGACGAGGCGAAAATAAAACACACAAACCGGAAACTTGGACGACCTTAAGACATAAAGGATAAAAATGGTAAAAAGATCTATACGAAGATAAAAGACAGAAGATGGACATATAATCTAGTTACAATTTGAGAACAAAAGCTTAAATTAACATGTCTGGTTGCAGGTATCATTAAAAGGTTAACAAATTAGCAGATGGGACGATAAAATGTAGGAACTACGATCATCTATTTCCAAACATAAGTGGATATATGTTTAAGAAATGGAGTTCAAAGACATCAGGGTACAGCAAGCTTTCATAAGTGGCGACTTTTAAAAAAAAAGAAATATAATTACAGATTTGTAAAACCCTTCAGGTTATAGAGGCCCAAGACTTTAGTTTTAGTTATATATTTAAAATAAGTAACAAAGTTTCTGTTCGAAAAAAAAACCATTATTTCGAATTCCATGAGGGAAAAGTTTTACGCAAACAAACTATCCGTGACCAGAAGAATTGAGCAATGCACGGACCTATTGTGAAAAGCGTCTGCTGAGAATATTCAGTAAATTACGGTTTATGCGAATTAAATTGATAAATAAGCGATAAATGTCATGACAATCGATAAATCGTATTGCTTATTATAGGATTTATGTACATCAGTAAGATTTCTTTACGATATTCAGTGTGAGTCCGGGAGGTTAAAACTCTGTCACACATGACCTGGAATTATATCTGTAATTTCGATCCCAACACCGTGTTCTAGGCCTGCTGCAGTTATCAGCTGATTAGATACGTTAACGCATATTGTTATTATATACTTCTCACACAATAAAGCATATTGAAATATATCTAATCGCGTAAGCAATGTAAAACATGTCAAAATGCTTTTTTTTTAAACTGCCTGTTTTAAAACGTAAGGTCAGTAGCCGAGAAATCAATATCAAGCTGAAAGTACTGTCCTTTCATGTTACTTAATTACTGCTGAAGAAATACCAAAGGCAGCGGAGATGAGAACTGCTCAGGTCAGCGAACTTGAAGTAATCATGTTTACACATATACACTGACACAGTGAGAATGGGATGAGTTGAATAAACACAGCTTCAGAATTACAAAACATATATTTCCCCTGTTGAAACCAAGCAGTGAAAACATATATTTTCACTTGACAAAATTAAATATTAAAATATACACAAAAAGTCAAATTATTATCTTGTAGATCAAACCATACAAATTACTACTAACATAATGACTTGACAAACAAATAATTAATGTAAATTTTAAATAAGAATCATAATCTTTTCAACGTTAATTAATCACTTACTGATCTTCAGCGGTGTTTTGGTTAGCCATTAGGAGGCATTGTTGAACCAAACTGTGGAGGTTTTGACGCAGATGTTTTGTTATGTGGTTAAAGAGTGCATTTGTTTTGTTTGTTCACTTATGGTCTTGTTTCGTGTTTTTGTAGGTTTATAAATTTCATAATCCTGTAGTATCTACCTGCACTCTTACAACGAGTCTTTCTTTCTGACTTAACCTCAGCACTGCAGGCTTTCGTCTTGTCACTACGTAACGTCGTGTACCTTCCGAGGTACGGAAGTTTAGGAGATAACATGATAGTTACCAAACAGTTTTGCTAAGTGCTGCTCCCGTTTGTCAATAGTAGAAAATAATAATAATATTTCCTACTATATTTTATTTTATTGGCTGAGTTTTAAGTAAATTAAGACTCATATATAAGAAAATTCATACATTTCCAACAGGAACATTGCAGAAAACAAAAAAAGAGTTTGTTTAAATATGTGGTGATTTGCTCCTATTATGTGGCCCCTATGCAACACTAATGATCTTTCACGCCCCTCCCTCTGGCAGCAACTAATTGCAACTGAAGATGTGTCCCGTTTTAAACTCCAGGGGAGCCTTATTTACACACTCATAGCAAATTGTTATAATAAGCAAACATATGCAAAGTTTTGCTTAATGTATTCTAACAGCTGAATGTGTCAATAGCGGCGTCTCTTTCTATAGTATTCATCTTCAGTTTGAAATGTAAAAACCACGAATAGAAAGGAGTAAAGATGCAATACATTTTCTATAGCATATCAAGGAATGAACTTGAGTATAAATCTGTCATATTTAGGTTATCCAACCTTATTGCTCACAAATCGTTAGAATATTTAGATTATATCTATAAACAAAAACGCTCGTGTAACAACCATGGTGCCGTTATGTGGGTCAGACGTCACACGAAGTAGAAGGAGAGACCAATGACGGCCTTCTTATATTTTTAAATACAAGAGCACTTCACAACTGAACTTAAAAAGATTAGGTATAAACTATTATATTTTATTAGTACATACTATCGTGGCATGTTTTATAAAATAACTAGTACAAAATTCTGGGGAGAAAGTGAGTAGATCTGCCCTTAGAATAGCACAACTACCCCTAACTCGGCCGCTACGTAACCTAGGACTATAGGGGTAGTTTCGGATGACGTAGGGGGTTGACGCCTACATGATCGTAGCCTTAGGGGTGGTTTTGACCACGTCCAGAGGGGTGGGGGGTAGTTTTTCGAAAAAAATTATTTTCAACCCACTAACCTAAGCTAGCCAAATTTGATCAAACCTAACCTAACCAAAGTGTAGGGGGTTATCTCGGCTACGTTTAGGACCATCTCCGGGGGTAGCTCCGGGGGTGGATTGGGGGGTGGGGGGTAGTTTTCGAAAAAATTTTGGAAAAACGTGTCTTGACTGATAGGGCGGGCCTAGAGTGTATTATCGCGACGGAAGGGGTAGTTGCACCTAAGGGTAGTTTTTCGAAAAAAATATTTTCAACGCACTAACCTAAGCTAGCCAAATTTGATCAAACCTAACCTAACCTACGTGTGGGGGGTGACCTCGGCTACGGTCAGGACCATCTCCGGGGGTAGCTCAGGGGGTGGATTGGGGGGTGGGGGTAGTTTTCGGAAAAATTTTGGGAAAACGTGTCTTGACTGATAGGGCGGGCCTAGAGTGTATTATCGCGACGGAAGGGGTAGTTTCACCTAAGGGTAGTTTTTCGAAAAAATAAAATCCGACCCACTTACCTAAATGATTAAAGACGACTCTGAATGACCTTGAGCATGGACCAGGGGCCTAATTGACTACGTCTAGTGGTGGTTATTGGATCCAACCCAACCAACCCATAGGGTAATATCAAAAGCATGCAGGTCCATCATGAATGAAGGCGGGTCTGAATGAATGAAGGCGGCTCTGAATGACCTTGAGCATGGACCAGGGGCCTAATTGACTACGTCTAGAGGTGGTTATTGGATCCAACCCAACCAACCCATAGGGTAATATCAACAGCGTGCAGGTCCATGAAGGCGGGTCTGAATGAATGAAGGCGGCTCTGAATGACCATGATCATAGACTATGAGGTGTATTTGACTACGTCTAGAGGTAATTAATGGAAAAAAACCAAATCAGGCATATGACGCAACAACCCCTGGGACATCCTCCCCGGAGGTAGCTACCGGCGTGGGGTTATCTTAAGATATAACTGTTTAATATATGAAATATCAACGCTCGAACGATCCCAGGCGGTAGGCCCACCCTAAAATGAACGGTATAACCCAGGGTAATGAGGGATACAAGTTGAATGTTAAATACCGCGTAGGCCGCTCACTCGAACCCTGACGGGCCAGCGCCTTAAAAACAAAATATCTAAAAACATACCAGGTATAGCAACAGAGGTATCTAGTAGGGCCCACCTCCAAAGGTAAAAAAATAAACAGTGTAACAAAGCCTTATCGCTTGAGTGAATACGTTTGACCTACATGTGCAGGCATGCAGAGATAACGCAAATCCCTAGAACCGCAAAGACAAATAGCTACCGGTGGTCTATTTTCATATTATAAAAATAATAAGCAGTTACCTGTACAAAAAAAAATAAATACCTTTGCAGATAAGAGAGCAAGAACCTGGACACATAGAAGAATCAAATACGTGTGCAGACAGAAGAAGCAAGGATCTGGACATATAGAAGAAGCAAAGACCTGGACGGATAGGAAAATAAAGGACCCGGACAGGTATACGAGGCAATGCTTGGGCAGATAGAAAAAACAAGGATTTGGACAGGTAGACGAGGTAGGGCCTGGGCAGATAGAAGAAACAACGATCTGGACAGATAGAAGAAGCTAGGACGTGGATAGGTAGACGAGACAAGGCTTGGACAGATTGAAGAAGCAATGACCCAGAGAGATTGATGAGGTAAGGCTTGGACAGATAGAAGAAGCAAGAACCTGGACAAATAGAAGAAGCAAATACCCGGACTGGTATACGGAGTAACGTCCCAGACAGATAGAAAAACCAAATATCTGGACAGATAAAAGAACCAAGGACTTCGGCACGTAGAGGAACCAAGACATGGACAGACGGAAGAAGCAAGGACATGAACAGATAAGAGAAGTAAGGACCTGGACGGATAGAAGAAGCAAGTACCTGGACAGATAGAAGAAGCAGGGATATGGACAGATAGGAGAAGCCTTGCCAGATAGGAGGAGGTCCTTGACCTGTACAGATAGAAGAAGCAAATACATGGACACATAGAAGAAGCAAAGACCTGGACAGATAGAATATGCAAGTACCAGGACAAATAGAAGAAGCGAGTAGTTGGACAGATAGAAGAAGTAAGGACTTGGACAGATATGAGAAGCATGGACTTGGGCAGATAGAAGAAGCAAGTACAAGGATACATAGAAGAAGTAAGGACCTGTACCGATAAAAAGAGCAAGGACCTGGACAGATAGAAGAAGCAAGGACCTGGACCGATAAAAGAAACAAGCACCTGGGCAGATAGAAGAAGCAGGTACTTGGACAGATAGTAGAAGTAAGCACCTGGACAGACAGAAGAACCCAAGGCCTACATATATATATATATAATCAGAAATCAATGTAAATAATCAAATAACCTCAATGGATATATTCTATAGCTGCAAATGTATCTAGATACAAAGGTATATATGGAGAAACACTAATAAAGAGGCCTATCACAAAACGAGAATAAATATATGTTATAAAACGATCCTAAAACGATGCTAAGCCAACATGCTATCATACATATTCGTATATACCGTGTTAAGCCAACATACGTGATAGTCCACATAATGTATTAAACAAATATGCATGTAGACCTGCATACATACTATGCTAAGCCGACTTACACGAATCCCTAAATGTGCCTACTATGTCGGTAAACCACCGGCCAAAGCCTATATGATCTAAGCCTGACACACATTTACACCTCGTCTATCGGGTAGAACCTGACAACTGTATAATATGGGAAGTACTATATGGTATAGCTAACAACGCATAACCTATCACGCCCAAGAGGGTCAACAAATATTACAATATAATTAAAAAAAAGTTACGCAACCTATATACATACAGAGCTAAGCCAACATTCAGGCATATATACTTTGTTAAAACAGCATGCAATATACTCTAAATAGCCATATATACGTTGTTAAACCAATATGCAGGTTAACCTATACACCCTGTATTAGGCCGATACCCCACACAGGCGTATATACTATGTTAGGCCCACATAATGCGTTAAACAAACATGTGTGTAAGCCAGCATACATGTTAAGCCGACAAGGGCCTACAAATAATAACACATTATATCCAACGCATAGTTTAGCTAAAGGGCTATCACACACTATCCTACAAGTTGCCCACAAATTACCACATAATACCTGATCAATAACACATAGTATCCGATGCATAACCTGACGAAGGGTTAACATATAGTATCCAGAGGCCTCGCTAATGATTAACACATTGTATCCATAAGACCTACTATGTCAATAAACCACAGGCCTAAGCTTATGTGATCAGAGCCTGACACTCATTTTCACCCCGTCTATCAGGTAGAACCTCAGGCAGGTGACTGTATAATACGATAAGTACTATATCGTATAGCTAACAATGCATAACCCTTCACGCCCATGACGGTCAGCAAATACCACAATATAATTAAAAAAAGTCACGCAGCCTATATACATACAATACTAACCAATATAGGCATATATACTATGTTAAACCAGCATGCAATATACTCTAAATAGCCATATATACGCTGTTAAACAAATATGCGTGTAAACCTACATAAATACTATGGTAAGCCAACATGCATGCTATCATACTGTGTTAAGCCTAAATACATAATAGAATACATAATGTGTTAAACATATATGTGTGTAAGTTTGCATAGATATTATGCTAAGAAGACATGGGCCTACAAAGTATAACACATTATATCCAGTGTATAGTTTAACTAATTGATATCACACACTATCCCACAAGTTGCCCACAAATTACCACATAATACCTGATACATAGCCCTGTTAATCATTATCACATAGTATACGATGCAAATCACGACTAGGGCTAACACAATATATCCAAACCATAGCCTGACGATGGGTTAACATATAGTATCCGATGAGAAGTATGAATACATAATATCCGCTGCATAGCTCGGCTAAAGTTCGTCATATAGCACCCGAAGTATAGCTTGACAAACACATAGCATCTCATGAGTGGCGTGATATAAGGTAACACATAGTATCCGATACACAACCTAGGATCGAATATGACGTCATCCAGGTGGAGAACAAGATGGCTGTAATGTTGATACCGACTTCAAAAAGGGCTATGGCCTGTGTAGGCTAGATCAAATAACCAACGTTTCAACTAAACTACTGTCTTACGCGTCGTTTAACCAACCAACATACGCGAAGTTCAAACGAACAGCATTGACACCAAGTCCAAATAGGCTATGGCGGCTATGCCCAGATCAGCGTTTCAGCTAATCAAAATGAAAAACTTACGCTAATCAACCAACATCTACACCGAAGTCAAATGGGTTATGGTTAGTGAAGGCACCGGCAAAAGCTTTAAGCCCTAGACATAATTATAGCTATCAACGCGTACCAAAATAGCTATGCAGAAACCGTCAAGGCCATTACACATATTGTCCAGGTATGTTCTCCATCAAACCGAGACTTTAGACACCATCTCTGTAAAACAGCTACCAATTTATACTCTACCACAATAGGTATGTCAAAACCGTTACCGACTCCTAATCTAAGACAATGGTTACGTAAAGCCCTTTATCAATTTAAGACCTTAAGCGATATCTTCGTAAAGACAGCCACAATAGTTACGTTAAAAAGAGCTACCGATGCTCACCCTACCATAAAAGCTACGTACAGACGGCTAATATTGTATAACCTATCACAAGACTTATGTAAAAACAGCTATGCATAACCTGTCACACAATAACTGCGTAAAGGCAGCTAACAATGCCTACCCCTTTAAAATAGCTACGAAAAGATAACAACCAATACATACCCTATCATAATAGCTATGTAAAGACAATAACTGCGTAAAGGCGTCTAACATTGCCTACCCCATTAAAATAGCTACGAAAAGATAACAGCCAATACATACCCTATCATAATAGCTGTGTAAAGACAATTAAAGATGCATAGGCTAACTCGTTATTGACTGCTACTAAATAATGAATCATCACACTAGCCTCGTAAAGACAGCTACCAACATCACAATAGCTACGTAAAAACAGTTATCGATCAATGACCAAGATAATACTTACGTAAGATCTATATCAGTGCTAAGACAATAGCTCCGTAAGGAAAACCTACCACTGCATGAACTACGACAACAGCAAGGTATGGACGGCTACCAATGCATTACTTATCACAGCTACCAACACATAACTCGTCACATTAGCTAAGTAAATAGCTCTACCAGTGCCTAGCCTATCACACAGGCTAACTGAGGGGGTCACTAACTAACCCACCACAATATCTCTGTACACGGCAGAAGGCGTGATGATCCTCATCTTTATCCCACACCCAACAGTAGGTTAGGTTAGAAGCACTCTGGGCAGCTTAGGTTAGTGGGTTGAAAATAATTTTTTCTAAAAACTACCCCTCTAGACGTGGTTGAACCCTCCCCTCTGTTACACTCTGTTACACGGGCTGATATATATATCATACATGGTATTTATGCGAGTTAACTATCAAAGGTTGGTCGTATCTCCATCACCGGGCATCGCTGACGGGGTTTGTAGAAGTTAGGGGTGGTTTTGGATGATGCAGGCGGTCGATGTGACCTTGATCGTAGCCTTGGGGGAGGGTTCAACCACGTCTAGAGGGGTAGTTTTTAGAAAAAATTATTTTCAACCCACTAACCTAAGCTGCCCAGAGTGCTTCTAACCTAACCTACTGTTGGGTGTGGGATAAAGATGAGGATCATCACGCCTTCTGCCGTGTACAGAGATATTGTGGTGGGTTAGTTAGTGACCCCCTCAGTTAGCCTGTGTGATAGGCTAGGCACTGGTAGAGCTATTTACTTAGCTAATGTGACGAGTTATGTGTTGGTAGCTGTGATAAGTAATGCATTGGTAGCCGTCCATACCTTGCTGTTGTCGTAGTTCATGCAGTGGTAGGTTTTCCTTACGGAGCTATTGTCTTAGCACTGATATAGATCTTACGTAAGTATTATCTTGGTCATTGATCGATAACTGTTTTTACGTAGCTATTGTGATGTTGGTAGCTGTCTTTACGAGGCTAGTGTGATGATTCATTATTTAGTAGCAGTCAATAACGAGTTAGCCTATGCATCTTTAATTGTCTTTACACAGCTATTATGATAGGGTATGTATTGGCTGTTATCTTTTCGTAGCTATTTTAATGGGGTAGGCAATGTTAGACGCCTTTACGCAGTTATTGTCTTTACATAGCTATTATGATAGGGTATGTATTGGTTGTTATCTTTTCGTAGCTATTTTAAAGGGGTAGGCATTGTTAGCTACCTTTACGCAGTTATTGTGTGACAGGTTATGCATAGCTGTTTTTACATAAGTCTTGTGATAGGTTATACAATATTAGCCGTCTGTACGTAGCTTTTATGGTAGAGTGAGCATCGGTAGCTCTTTTTAACGTAACTATTGTGGCTGTCTTTACGAAGATATGGCTTAAGGTCTTAAATTGATAAAGGGCGTTACGTAACCATTGTCTTAGATTAGGAGTCGGTAACAGTTTTGACATACCTATTGTGGTAGAGTATAAATTGGTAGCTGTTTTACAGAGATGGTGTCTAAAGTCTCGGTTTGATGGAGAACATACCTGGACAATATGTGTAATGGCCTTGACGGTTTCTGCATAGCTATTTTGGTACGCGTTGATAGCTATAATTATGTCTAGGGCTTAAAGCTTTTGCCGGTGCCTTCACTAACCATAACCCATTTGACTTCGGTGTAGATGTTGGTTGATTAGCGTAAGTTTTTCATTTTGATTAGCTGAAACGCTGATCTGGGCATAGCCGCCATAGCCTATTTGGACTTGGTGTCAATGCTGTTCGTTTGAACTTCGCGTATGTTGGTTGGTTAAACGACGCGTAAGACAGTAGTTTAGTTGAAACGTTGGTTATTTGATCTAGCCTACACAGGCCATAGCCCCTTTTGAAGTCGGTATCAACATTACAGCCATCTTGTTCTCCTCCTGGATGACGTCATATTCGATCCTAGGTTGTGTATCGGATACTATGTGTTACCTTATATCACGCCACTCATGAGATGCTATGTGTTTGTCAAGCTATACTTCGGGTGCTATATGACGAACTTTAGCCGAGCTATGCAGCGGATATTATGTATTCATACTTCTCATCGGATACTATATGTTAACCCGTCGTCAGGCTATGGTTTGGATATATTGTGTTAGCCCTAGTCGTGATTTGCATCGTATACTATGTGATAATGATTAACAGGGCTATGTATCAGGTATTATGTTGTAATTTGTGGGCAACTTGTGGGATAGTGTGTGATATCAATTAGTTAAACTATACACTGGATATAATGTGTTATACTTTGTAGGCCCATGTCTTCTTAGCATAATATCTATGCAAACTTACACACATATATGTTAACACATTATGTATTCTATTATGTATTTAGGCTTAACACAGTATGATAGCATGCATGTTGGCTTACCGTAGTATGTATGTAGGTTTACACGCATATTTGTTTAACAGCGTATATATGGCTATTTAGAGTATATTGCATGCTGGTTTAACATAGTATATATGCCTATATTGGTTAGTATTGTATGTATATAGGCTGCGTGACTTTTTTTAATTATATTGTAGTATTTGCTGACCGTCATGGGCGCGATAGGTTATGCGTTGTTAGCTATACGATATAGTACTTCCCATATTATACAGTCACCTGCCTGAGGTTCTACCTGATAGACGGGGTGAAAATGTGTGTCAGGCTCTGATCACATAAGCTTGGGCCTGTGGTTTACCGACATAGTAGGCCTTATGGATACAATGTGTTATTCATTAGCGAGGCCTCTGGATACTATATGTTAACCCTTCGTCAGGTTGTGCATCGGATACTATGTGTTATTGATCAGGTATTATGTGGTAATTTGTGGGCAGCTTGTAGGATAGTGTGTGATAGCCCTTTAGCTAAACTATGCGCTGGATATAATGTGTTATAATTTGTAGGCCCTTGTCGGCTTAGCATGTATGCTGGCTTACACACATGTTTGTTTAACGCATTATGTGGGCCTAACATAGTATATACGCCTGTGTGGGGTATCGGCCTAATACAGGGTGTATAGGTTAACCTGCATATTGGTTTAACAACGTATATATGGCTATTTAGAGTATATTGCATGCTGTTTTAACAAAGTATATATGCCTGGATGTTGGCTTAGCACTGTATGTATATAGGTTGCGTAACTTTTTTTAATTATATTGTAATATTTGTTGACCGTCTTGGGCGTGATAGGTTATGCGTTGTTAGCTATACCATATAGTACTTCCCGTATTATACAGTTGTCAGGTTCTACCCGATAGACGAGGTGAAAATGTGTGTCAGGCTTAGATCATATAGGCTGTGGCCGGTGGTTTACCGACATAGTAGGCACATTTAGGGATTCGTGTAAGTCGGCTTGGCATGTATGCAGGTTTACATGCATATTTGTTTAATACATTATGTGGACTATCACGTATGTTGGCTTAACACGGTATATACGAATATGTATGATAGCATGTTGGCTTAGCATCGTTTTAGGATCGTTTTATAACATATATTTATTCTCGTTTTGTGATAGGCCTCTTTATTAGTGTTTCTCCATATATACCTTTATATCTAGATACATTTGCAGCTATAGGATATATCCATTGAGGCTATTTGATTATTTACATTGATTTCTGATTATATATATATATATATATGTAGGCCTTGGGTTCTTCTGTCTGTCCAGGTGCTTACTTCTACTATCTGTCCAAATACCTGCTTCTTCTATCTGCCCAGGTGCTTGTTTCTTTTATCGGTCCAGGTCCTTGCTTCTTCTATCAGTCCATGTACTTGCTTCTTCCATCGGTACAGGTCCTTGCTTCTCCTATCTGTCCAGGTTCTTGCTTCTTCTATCTGTCCAGGTCCTTACTTCTTCTATCTGTCCAACTACTCGCTTCTTCTATTTGTCCTGGTACTTGCATATTCTATCTGCCCAGGTCTTTGCTTCTTCTATATGTCCAGATCCTTGCTTCTTCTATCTGTCCAGGTCAAGGACCTCCTCCTATCTGTTCATATCCCTGCTTCCTCTATCTGTCCAGGTACTTGCTTCTTCCATCGGTACAGGTCCTTGCTTCTTCTATCTGTCCAGGTATTTGCTCTTTTTATCGGTCCAGGTCCTTGCTTCTCCTATCTGTCCATATCCTTACTTCTTCTATGTATCCTTGTACCTGCTTCTTCTAACTGCCCAAGTCCGTGCTTCTCATATCTGTCCAAGTCCTTACTTCTTCTATCTGTCCAACTACTCGCTTCTTCTATTTGTCCTGGTACTTGCATATTCTATCTGTCCAGGTCTTTGCTTCTTCTATGTGTCCATGTATTTGCTTCTTCTATCTGTCCAGGTCAAGGACCTCCTCCTATCTGGCAAGGCTTCTCCTATCTGTCCATATCCCTGCTTCTTCTATCTGTCCAGGTACTTGCTTCTTCTATCCGTCCAGGTCCTTACTTCTCTTATCTGTTCATGTCCTTGCTTCTTCCGTCTGTCCATGTCTTGGTTCCTCTACGTGCCGAAGTCCTTGGTTCTTTTATCTGTCCAGATATTTGGTTTTTCTATCTGTCTGGGACGTTACTCCGTATACCAGTCCAGGTATTTGCTTCTTCTATTTGTCCAGGTTCTTGCTTCTTCTATCTGTCCAAGCCTTACCTCATCAATCTCTCTGGGTCATTGCTTCTTCAATCTGTCCAAGCCTTGTCTCGTCTACCTATCCACGTCCTAGCTTCTTCTATCTGTCCAGATCGTTGTTTCTTCTATCTGCCCAGGCCCTACCTCGTCTACCTGTCCAAATCCTTGTTTTTTCTATCTGCCCAAGCATTGCCTCGTATACCTGTCCGGGTCCTTTATTTTCCTATCCGTCCAGGTCTTTGCTTCTTCTATATGTCCAGATCCTTGCTTCTTCTGTCTGCACACGTATTTGATTCTTCTATGTGTCCAGGTTCTTGCTCTCTTATCTGCAAAGGTATTTATTTTTTTTTGTACAGGTAACTGCTTATTATTTTTATAATATGAAAATAGACCACCGGTAGCTATTTGTCTTTGCGGTTCTAGGGATTTGCGTTATCTCTGCATGCCTGCACATGTAGGTCAAACGTATTCACTCAAGCGATAAGGCTTTGTTACACTGTTTATTTTTTTACCTTTGGAGGTGGGCCCTACTAGATACCTCTGTTGCTATACCTGGTATGTTTTTAGATATTTTGTTTTTAAGGCGCTGGCCCGTCAGGGTTCGAGTGAGCGGCCTACGCGGCATTTAACATTCAACTTGTACCCCTCATTACCCTGGGTTATACCGTTCATTTTAGGGTGGGCCTACCGCCCGGGATCGTTCGAGCGTTGATATTTCATATATTAAACAGTTATATCTTAAGATAACCCCACGCCGTCTCCGGGGAGGGTTTTGAGGATGTCCTGGGGGTTGTTGCGTCATAGGCTTACCTGATAAGGTTTTTTCCATTATTTTCCTCTAGACGTAGTCACCCCATAGTCTATGATCAAGGTCTTTCAGAGCCGCCTTCATTCATTCAATCCCGCCTTCATGGACCTACACGCTTTTGATATTACCCTAGGGGTTGGTTGGGTTGGATCCATTAACCACCTCTAGACGTAGTCAATTAGGCCCCTGGTCCTTGCTCAAGGTCATTCAGAGCCGTCTTTAATCATTTAGGTAAGTGGGTCGGATTTTATTTTTTCGAAAAAGGACCTCGATTATTTTTGGCAATCTGAAAACCGGTGATCCCACCCACACAGCCTACCATAATAGACACATATCCCGTACGGTCTTTCGATCAAACCGATCGATTTTTGGCAATTTCATATTTTATTTAAAAACTACCCATGGGTGAACCGCCCCGCAATGGTCCAAAAAGGACTCTAGACATATCCTGTACTGTCTGTTGATCCAGCCGACCGATTTTTGGCAATTTCATATTTTTTGTAAAAACTACCCCTAAGTGAAACTACCCCTCAGCAGCCCGTAATAGACTCTAAACTCACCCCATCGGTCAAAACACGTTTTTCCAAAATTTTTTTCGAAAACTACCACCCACCCCCAATCCACCCCCGGAGCTACCCCCGGAGATGGTCCTAAACGTAGCCGAGATCTCCCCCCACACGTAGGTTAGGTTAGGTTTGATCAAATTTGGCTAGCTTAGGTTAGTGGGTTGAAAATAATTTTTTTCGAAAAACTACCCCCACCCCTCTGGACGTGGTCAAAACCACCCCTAAGGCTACGAACAGGTAGGCGTCAACCCCCTACGTCATCCGAAACTACCCCTATAGTCCTAGGTTACGTAGCGGCCGAGTTAGGGGTGGTTGTGCTATTCTAAGGGCAGATCTACTAAAGTGTGTATGTGTCTTCAAATATTGAAAAGTATAACATAGGCCTAAAACGTCGACTCTCAAATTACCAAGATTCTTGTTTTGGTTTCTGACACTGTGAGTGATAAATTAATTCTTGAAAACAATGTTTCAGTAGTTAAATACACAAGTGCATACATAGATACAAACTTAAACTCCATTTTAAACTCTACATTTGTAAATTGATTACATCAAACAATAAATTACTGAGTTACTCAAAAAATTCCTCAGAAAGCAAACATCGATATCCAATGATATAATAGAGTATTAATATCGCGTAGTGCTTACAACTTTGCTCAAGGACGCTGGGAGGACAACGGGACCGGGAAACGGTAACGATAAGGAACGCCAATATAAACTGACGTCATAAAATGAGCTCGACTCACAATAACGCACAGTAATAAAATATTCTATTGTGCTCAGACTATATGTCTTAGGCAACGCTTTACGAGTGGGCAGAAAATAATTTTCACTATCTCCCTACTGTGCTTTCTAAAATACATTTCAAAATAATTTTTTTTCAACAAAATATTAGTCAATACATTCAGTATTATATTCAGTATTATTAAAAATAATTATAATAATAACACCTTATTATAGCGTGCCACAGACCTGTTAGAAGCAGGCCTTACCTGGGTTATACGGTGCTCAAGAGAGGTATTGCTGCCAACACTACACTTCCACTGAGCTTAGGTTTGCCGTAGGCTATCATTGCAATTGGTTGAGTCGACCTGGGACCTGAAAATGAACATAAAATTCTTTGGCACTATTGGGGATCGATCCTAAAGCCTATAGTTTCGTAGTCAAGTACAAGATGTATTTAATAGTAAACAACAGACGATTTACGCCCTAATGGTTTCGATTAGTTTTGGAAAGTGGTTTGTTTTAAATTCCACTCGTTCGATGGGCGGAGAAGTCACGAGTTCAGGCCTTACAGCAAGGTCGCAAGACTCTTGCATACTGGCACCTGCCTATGAGCACCCCCATCACCAGAGCGGGAATCACGTGTGTTATATGCTCTATATTAAAGATTTTCCCACATTTACGATTGTGTTTTTTTGACAGGGATTTAAAGACGAAAGATTGGTACTACTTGCAACCATAATTTTGTTCAACATCTTTCCTTCTTCTACACTTTTCCACATAACAGATTATTGAATGTCTATCCTTGGAGAAACCAGGTTCGACCAGTCAATGTTATACAGACGAAGTAAACGTAGGTTAAAACGTGGATTAATGCATCTACAATACCCCATCCGGGTCTTTTCTATTATACGACGGCATAGCGCAAAATATTTTCTATTAAAACATAGTAATATAAAAGCTTTTTTTCTTACCTCAACTGATAACATTATCCATAAAATGAAAGGTTTTAGACAGGTTTTAGACAAAAAAATAGTAATATACTTTATTTCTCAAAATACATAAACAAAGAACATTTAGCACACAAATTTATTTCTTGAATTTATTAAAATTAAACATTGATATAATATTCAGACTTCTGGTAGCCAAAATACTTTAATATTCTCGATAATTTGTTCGAAGAGATCATTTCCTTGGTTATGTTTTCCCCAAAGAAACTCACACAAGTAAGAGTCGATTAAATTTCTACTGGTTCCACACTCGTTACGGTTACGCCTTTTGGCAGATGACTATAATGATTCTATTCTTTGGGTATGAGCTCCGCTTATGGGGTCAACAAAGTTTTCAGAATGATTAACTGTAAGATGGATATACTTCATGTCAGGTATACTTGTTATGCCACTGTAAGAGTTCCAAATATCTAAAATGATAGTAGTTCCCGGCTCAATACAGTATTTTATAGTTGTAAGTAGCATTTCAGCTGATCTGTTTGGTACAGCGTACAGGAAGCACTTGTTATCCTCCCTACAGATCCCACCAAACACCCATTGTTGAGGATAAACTCGGCCAACATGATTTTTTGTTTTCGAAAAACACGACTCGTCAATTTCGATAGTTTTAATTACACCGCCAATTTTCGTTTTATTATTAAGAATAGAATGTGCACTTACTTCTCTTAAATAATTTTTCCAATCGGTTATTGAACCTGCACTCATACCTAATTCTTCCGCACAAAACTTAGTAGTAGTGTACTCTTTTGACCACGAGTATATGAAAAAAATAATAGTTTCAAAAGCAAGTTTACTTGCTTCGAGCCAAGTACCATTCCTCAGGCCAACTAAAACGCGGCAAACTTTTCTGTTACACCGCCTCCGATCATGAGCATTTGTCAAACTTGGCGACATTTCGTGTCCGTCATCACATTTACGCGTGTTATGTAGTATTCCTTTATTACGAAAATAACTTACTGCTTTTCCCTTAATATCTATCTCACGAGCTAAACGTATCAGTGACATGATCAATACTGAAGCACTAACAGGACACTGATGGTCAAAGTACGGTGAACGTCTCGCAGTAACTGATAAGATAAGGAAACTTGTTGATTTATTTATATAGTCTTAACTGGTTTATTAGATATTTATTTTATGTACAAAGCAATATGTATGTATGTGGCAATAATTAGTGTTCTAAATTCCATAAAAAATATTTTGAACCATGCAGTCATATAATTGAAAAGACCCCCCCCCATCCCTCTTCCTGAAGCCGATAACAAAAAGCAGTTGGACTCTGAGTAAAACCCATTGCCTATGAATCCCTTGGTGGGTAATTCAAACAATTGACAGTTTACCTATTAAATAGTTTTTCCCATTTCAATTTCATTTCACTTTATTTTCAATAGACCCCGACAAATTCATTTCTTTTACAATTTGTGCATCTATTTGGTTATGGCTTGTTCTGCGTCAGCAGAATTTGGTCTCGTTCCATATGACCTTCGGAACACTCTGTAAACGAGATGGCCAACATACTTGACCGGTTCTTATCTGTTCTCGACGTATTTCGTTCTGTAACGTCTAGCACATTCCGTACAAGTTCTGTACAAGCAACGAATAAACTAAACCACTTGTTTCAGACTGGAATGAACCCAGAGAGCGTGTCCTCCTTGATTATTTTGTAAACGTCCTACAATAACATCTCGCTAGCATTTTTGTACAGATATTATTGTTGACAACAATTACTAATTTTAAAGAAATTAACCTATATTTCTTTCAAAATTTTCTCTGAATGCCGGAAATGATGACAGTATCCCATTTTACTGAGGACTATTTCAGATTCCCAAACTACTCCGTTGACTAACCAAAAATTCAATCCTGACTACATCCTCGGTAACAGAATCTCGGATTAAAAGGAATACAAATCGTAATTGTTCTCTGAAAAACCAAACTAATGCAGTAAAATAGATTCGTTCTTTGCATATTATTAATATTATAACCAATAAGAAGTAGAACAAAGTAAGAAGTAACTGCATATACACATTCTTAAATTTATATTATAAATACTTTGAATAAAACAGTAAACACAAGTACATTATTTGTGCAAAACACAGAGAAAAGATATAAACACTGTTCAAGTAATATTGACTTGAAATTAAACGTTGTACAATGGGGAAAACGTTCGCCCTAGTCGCCATAACGAAGCTTTAATCCCGTAAAATATTAGCGGGATTTAGGACTCGACCGTAACTCTGGGATTTTACTTCCGGAAGTTTATAAACCGAGGACCGTATTATAATAATGCCTTCCACAGAATAGCCGGCAGTAAGTAAGCTACTTAAACCCACGGACTCTGCCAAGTTGACCCGAAAGTATTTAATGTCTAATATATTAATAAAATTTAACCGACGTCTGCGTATTTTCGGAGTAATATAAACTCTGGCAAAGGAGCAAAAAGAAAGATCTGCTTAGAGATTTGTTGGTTTTTTTCTGATTTTTAAAGATAAAATATATTTTATAAGTAAGAAAGAGGACAATAAATAATTAACATTTCTAATTCCATGTTTACTATTTTAAGACATGGGATTGCTCGATTCTTATCACCATTTTAGAAATTTGACCACAAGGTTGGATTAAATAAAGAAGCTTCCATCTTCTATGTACCGTATAGGCAGAGGGTGTAGTTTATTTGCAAGGAAAACCTTTCCTGTAAATCAGTCAACTCGTTTTAAGAAATCTCCGGCTGCGCAGTCATCACCTCTCAAGAGGTCATATCCCCCCAGTCAGTCATCTCCTTCTAGGCAACCTTCTATCGGAAAGCCGTTTCCGTCTAGGTTGCCTTCTACCAGACATTCATTTCCTTCTAGACAGTCTTCTACCGTACCGTTATTTCCTGTTAAATAATCTTCTACCTGAGAGTCATTCCCTTGTAGGCAGTCTTATACCAGACAGTCATATCCTTCCAGGCAGTCTTCTACAGAAAAGTTATTTTCTTTTAAATATTCTTCCACTGGACATTCATTTTTTAGGCAGCTTTCTACCAAATAGTCATTTCCTTCTAAGCAGCCTTCTAAGCGGCAGTCATAACTTTCCAGGTAGTCTTCTACCGGACAGTCATTTCCTTCTAGGCAGTCTTCTACTGGACAGTCATTTCCTTTTAGGCAGCCTTCTACCGGACAGTCTTATCCTTCCAAGCATTCTTCTGTCGGACAGTTATTTCCTGTTAAATATTCTTCAACTGGACAGTCATTTCCTTTTAGTCAGCCTTCTACCGGACAGTCATATCTTTTCAAGCATTCATCTAACGGACAGTTATTTCCTGTTAAATATTCTTCTACCGGACAGTCATTTCCTTCTAGGCAGTCTTCTACCGGACAGTCATTTCCTTCAAGGCAGGCTTTACTGGCCACTCACTTCCTTCTAGATAATCTTCTAACGGACAGTCATTTCCTTCTAGGCAGCCCTCCACCAGACTCATGTCCTTCTAGGCAGTCTTCTACCAAACAGTCATTTCCTTCTAGATAATCTTCTACAAGTCAGTCATTTCTTCCTAGGCAGCCTTCTACCAGTCAGTCATTTCATTCTAGTCGGCCGTCTACCGGGCAGACATTTCCTTCTAGGCAGTCTTCTACCGTACCGTTATTTCCTGTTAAATATTCTTCTACCTGAGAGTCATTTCCTTGTAGGCAGAGTTCTACCAGACAGTCATATCATTCCAGGCAGTCTTCAAAAGAATAGTTATTTTCTTTTAAATATTCTTCTACTGGACATTCATTTTTTTAAGGCAGCTTTCTACCAGAAAGTCAGTTCCTTTTAAGCAGCCTTCTAAGCGGCAGTCATAACCTTCCAGGTAGTCTTCTACCGGACAGTCATTTTCTTCTAAGCAGCTTTCTACTGGACAGTCATTTCCTTCTAAGCAGTCTTCTACCGGACAGTCATTTCCTTCTAAGCAGCCTTATACTGGACAGTCATTGCCTTCTAAGCAGCCTTCTACCGGACAGTCACTTCCTTCTAGGCAGTCTTCTACTGGACAGTCATTTCCTTTTAGGCATTCTTCTACCAGACAGTCATATCCATCCAAGCATTCTTCTACCAGACAGTCATTTCCTTCTAAGCAGCCTTCTAAGCGGCAGTCATATCCTTCCAGGTAGTCTTCTACCGGACAGTCATCTCTGACCTTTTTCCCTATAATTTCATATAGTAAATCTTTAAGGGATTAAAGGTATAGTACCTTGTATGCTACTCCATACTAACATAAGGCACATTTTCTCAGCACTCTTACAAGTTATCAATTTAAAATTTTTACCAGTGTTTTATGAGACCCTTTTACAACCTTTGACTAGAGCATTTATTTTCCATTTTTAGTTTAAAAAAAATTTTTTTTCGGCAACATGTTTGAACTCTTTCTATATTTGCCTTGTAATTGTGCATAAATTGATTTAGTTTAATGTTACCAAACTTTCCTCTGGTCAAAAGTTGTATCTTTATGCCTGTAATGTACCCTGAAAATCTCGGTCAATTACCTTAACCGGTCTATGAGAAAATGTTCCTTATGTCTCAAAAACAACTAATTATCGGGAAATCGCAAAAACCTGAAACGACATAATAAAAACTGTCCAACCTTAATGAATTCCAGCTTCATAGTCAGACAAATTGTCATATTCTTCTTCCAACTTCTTTTTGAAAAACCTCCTTCTTCTTCTAGCATCTCTTTCATAATCAGAAAATTCTTTTTCTGAACTTCTTATTCTTTCTGCATCTAAAGTTTTCATAGCCGTTACCATAAATAACCCAGGTTTCAGTCCCGATCTCTGAAATACCTTGCACTTACTTTTGTAGCCTTCATTGAAACATGACACACTATCATAAACTCCTAAGCTCAAAGTTTTAATTCCTACAAAAACTTTTTTGGACACTGTAGTCCACACAATGCTATTGAACGACTCATTAGCATTTTGAGTTTTACCGTGTGCACACCTTTGCAATAAAACTGGATCTGCAAGATCTTTAAAAACTGGTTTAATTACCTCCATTATTGCACCAGCAATACTTCTTTCATGCTTGTAATTTCCCTCATCATTATTTTGGAGATATCTTTTGTATTTACACCAGGTATCTGGTGTAGAAGGACATAAACCATGACATGGGTGTTCATTTGTTTACAGCTTGTGAAAATATATTGCCCAAGTTGCTTGTTGCATATTTTTGACAGAGTATAGATTTTTTGTATTGCCTTACCATAGTAGGTTTGCAATTGGTCAATGGTAGCATCAGTTAACCTGTTTTCACCTCCAATAGGCAGATTAACTGAAAGTTTTTTACCCTTCATTTCTTATTTTATTTATCTTAGTCGGCTCCCCAAACTTTTCTGTATGTGAGCAATAAATTCCACTTTAGTTATCTGAATATCAGCATAAGGTTTGGCTTCATAAACAGACTTGAAAGACTTGCTGTCACCATCACCTAGATACTGTGTATACATAACATTATACTTTTCAACAGACCGACTAAAGAGTTGACCCAACCACAAATTAAGAAAAACTTAGTAGTTGAGGATAATTGAAATAAAAAATAAATAGTGAAAGAAAACTAGTATGATTACAAATTATACATTATTTTAAGAGGAAAATTCTGTAGATTAATTTAGGCAAATAAAAAAAAAATGTAGAAAATTTTTTTTTCGCAAGGTCCAGGCCCCTTACGCAATTTTCAGCTCTGGATTTTTAGCCCTTATACACGTTTCAATGACCTATTTCATCGTCATCAGTGACACTGCAACAACTCATTTACTGCAACAGTTGCATGCAATATTGGCATCCATTCTGCCAGTGAATAAATTGATACCACAAACTTAGCATTAGGTACAAACAAGATACAAAACATTACAGCCTCACTCAATTTAATATTTACCCACAAGTTTCAAGACGTTTAAAAGATCATCCATCTTGCAAAGCAAATACGTACTACAATATAACAATAGTAGTACGGTATGGAAGGAAATATGTTATACCATAGATTTCCCTAGCTGATTTGAAACGATGTAAATATATTCAAGTCAATGCTATGTTAATTCAATTTCTTCTATCAACTCACACTCTCCTCATATATATCTTGCACACATTTTCAATCATACAAAGTAATTTTTTATTCATACAAACTAGTTCATATAGGTTTTTTTTACTTGTAATTGTTTACAGTTCAAGTTAATATATTTTTTTCAAATATTTATTCCTTAAATAAATTTGTTTAAAGTGATGTCTGATCAAATTCGAACTGAATTATTACATGTTTAATCTCCAGCAGTTTATCACTGAGCCAACTTTCTCGTTGCTAGAAATTTACGACTTGAAGATGTATTTGAAAGATATATGGAACTTCCAACAATGAAGTGAGTACAACAGATGGCTAGAATGAGAAACTATAGATCACCATCGGTTTCATAAATTAGAAAAAAAGTGAATTATTAGTTACGAACAAAACATAGTAGTCCAACATAATAAACCGTATAGAGTAGGAAATTGAAAATTGCAAGGAAATTCGGTTTCTATTTTCTCACATAATATTGTGATTCTGTCACAAGTATAAAAATATTTATATTATTGTAATTATAAACCAAATGTAACTCAAATTAAATTTTTCTTTGTTGACTTCAGTAGGAATTGACTTTGAATTTTTTTTTATATAATACATGTTTCATTTTAAATAATATGGCAGATGAAACTTACACAGATAAAATTATAGAAAATATATGACTTAATATATCTTCTTAATATAACGTCCTAGAAGTGTAAATGGGTGTGTGGAAATATAACTGTTCTTCCGCTATAATCACTTTGTTCCAAGAACAGCTAACACCTGCCAAAACAAAACAACGATATATATTACGGTGACAAGCTTTTTCACTTGCAATAACAATCTGGTACATTACATATTTTTGTTAATGTTCCTGGTTTCATGCTCTTCTTAGAACAAGTGAGAGAATACAGAAGAGATAATTAAAAAAATCTTTACACTACAAATCTTCACATATGTAACAGAGCCACTTTATTAGTTATACGTCATCTTCCAGCAGTGCAAGGGTAATAAATTTCCCTCCGTCTGTAATTAAACCATAAATTTTAATAAAACATACGAGCGATACCAGACTGGCAACATATGTTACGTTTTGTCGTTCAGAGTAATTTATAGAGTTAAATTTTGCGATGCCTATTATAGGCGTGGGTTCTTCTTGATTGCATTTTACGGTAAAAAGTACAATCAGGGGTTAAAAGGATTCTCTGGTGCTAAAGTACTCTGTTAGCTTTAAGGTCTGTACATAAAAAGCTAATGGTACACTAAGATAAATTAAGGATAAAAAGAATGAAGATAGGTAGGATAAAATAAAATACAAAAGATTTATATTTCTTAACCAGACATATATAAATGATCTTTAAGGCCTAATGCTTCAATAACATTTATTAGAAGCAAGCACTACGGTGATTAACTATCACGCAAATGAAAAGAACCACAGTAATAGAGCTGCGACCTGTTTAATCCATTTACAGTAAATACACTGACATCAATAGAACTGTTTGATGTCTCGTTCAGTTCAATACATCGTCATTTCTTTCCCTCTCAATGTACAGTGATACTTTATCATTCATTGTGGCGTAAATGCAATGCTTTCAGTCACATGTGATTACTCTGCTAAGAAAGCACAAACGTGATCCCGTAAAGCAATCGAAACCGCAAAACCTGAAAGCAAACGTTAATACAATCGATACTCGATTGTCAACAGAGATTGGTATCACTGCGAGATACATGGGATATACAACGTCATACGTCACAACCACTATGACGCCATAGTGTCCCCTCATCAGTACGTCCTCTACTATATTGATTCCTTTACACCTACAGCATACGATATGCCCCTCACTGTCACCGAAATGTACGTGTTCTCCGGGTTCCGGGCGTGAACCATGATCCTCCCCTACATCCCAGACGAAGGGTCTTACGCTTACTTGCTATAACTTATCCATCAAAGTTTCAATTATTTGAACCGATAGCCTTAGACTTTACCACAAATGTCATGTTAGGCTATGATGTTTCTGTTCTTAGGAACCGTCCTTTATTTTTCTACTAAAAGACCCTTTAGCCCTCAGTTAACTATTTTGTCGTTGACATCAACCAATAATATAATATTTTTATAATTTATTTTGCTATGGAGTTTTATAGTTGAAACACATTTTTGCAAGATTATGACGATTGCTTAACCAACGACTATAATTATGAAGCGATTAAAAAAAAAAATATTTCCATCAGAACCAAATATTTTGGAAAAGTCTTCAGTCATTGTTAGTATATTTGTATGTTCCCCACACCTAACAAAATAAATCAGTGATGGGAAGTGATTTGCAAACTTGTGATTTAGTCACTGTTATTCGCAAATCACTGTTTGGTTGCAAAATGAAGTACAGTAGTAGGTTCTTGGTTAACTACACTATGACGTGGTGGCAAATCACGCCTCCCGTGAAGCGGGCCCAAACTGTTTATATTTGTCACAGCCAAATAGACGAACTAAGGTCGTCTATTGTAATCTGTATTTGCGTATGCGGGGGGCGGGGTTAGGGTCGCATTGTCAGTCACTGATTTGACAATGCTTACGGAGCGAAATAAGTTGGAAATTAGAACCTTTTTTTTACTGTGAAACAAATAATTTGTTTCATTTTAGTCGATTATTTGTAGGGGTTATTTTTAGTATATACTACAATACGTACAGTCCTTGCCTGAAAGTGAAACGACTGGAGTGAATAAAAAAACACCAAGAGACGAAGTCGGAACGTTATTTGGACATTGTTTACTGAGGATGAAAATAATAAGGAAAATCAAATGGCATTTATAACATTTGTAAAAGTAAGTTTACTTTCAAAACTTCAAAATCCAATTTAAAAAGACACATGACCTCAAAGCACCCTACAGTTTCAATAACCTTTTCCATTCCTGTTTCACAACCTCAATTAACTTCGGCACAAGAAGAACCAATGTCAAGTAACTATAAGTTATACTTATATTACAACCACCAATAATATAAAAAATATATATAATAGGCAAAATATCACGAAAAGTTTTATATTTCATTATAGAAACAGTATTTCTATTGTAACGGTTATAATGTATATGAATTATATTGAGCTACATGATATATCAAATAATAAATAAAAGTACAAACTATAAAAAATATTTTATTTAATATTTATGAAAACACAAAAATGTTTTGCGAACGTTTTTAGTCTCACTATTTTTACACAAATTTCAAAAAAATTGCGTTTTTAATACCTTACACACTCTCTCCCTCCCTCTCTCCCTCTCTCTCCACCTCTTATTTTCCCCCTCTCTATACCTCCTTTCCCCTATCTCTCTTTCTCTCTCTCTCTCTATCTTTCTCTCGTTTGATTCATACTCCGATTGAGTCTGATATTTTAAAATAATATATTTGCAAATATTTTTTCAGTAATTAAATTAAAATAACATATTTTAGATTTATAATAAATTAATTACATATTAAAGTCTTTCCAATATTTGATATCTAATATTCTTATTTGACAAATATTTTGTTATATTTTAAGTAAAGTTATAAAATAATTTTTCTTCTATGTAGTAAAATATAAAACATCAAAAGCAATGAGTAAAGACATGTGAAATCAAATAACAGAAGGTTTTATAAATATTGTTCTCATTTTAGCTGCTAAATGTTCAAGGAAAAACCTTCAGCTTGTTAAAATAGTTGTTAACGCAACTATTAATTAATATAAAGCAATTATACTGACTTGGCCAACTGACATATTATTACCTAACCTCAATATCTAATGGCAACTGACATATCATTACCTAACACCAATATCTAATGGCAACTGACATATCATTACCTAAACTCAATATCTAATGGTAACTGACACATTATTACCTAACTTCAATATCTAATGGCAACTGACATATCATTACCTAACCTCAACATCTAATGGCAACCGACATATCATTACCTAACATCAATATCTAATGGCAACTGACATATCATTACCTAACCTCAATATCTAATGGCAACTGACATATCATTACCTAACCTCAATATCTAATGGTAACTGACACATTATTACCTAACCTCAATATCTAATGGCAATTGACATATCATTACCTAACCTCATTATCTAATGGCAATTGACGTATTATTACCTAACCTCAATATCTAATGACAACTGACATGACATTATCTAACCTCAATATCTAATGGCAACTGACATATCATTACCTAACCTCAATATCTAATGACAACTGACATATCATTACCTAACCTCAATACCTAATGGCAACTGACAAACACAGTTAAAAATTACAATCACGGCTAAATAATGTTATTTCAAAGTAGCTTGTACAGTTTGACCTGTAAGTGTGAAATGACTATAAGTCATATCCCACACTGTTAGAAATATAAACACACTCCAGACGAGTTTTTTTATCCAACCAATTTTTTACTACTTACCTTTCTTACTTTATTCCATATGTGAGTGTATTTGCAGCCCAAATCTAGAGCCATGGAATATGAGTATTTTCAGTTTAGTGTAACGCACAAATTCGTATTATTTCTGTAACATTACTACGTGGTTGGTTTAACCCATTTAATCGTATCCAAATCTAGGGAAATACCAGGCGATGAATTTTATTTTATATACATGTAATGTTGGTTATATTTTACTACAAAATTATAAAAATAAGATCATTTATGCAAACCAAAATTTCATTTTGTAGGTGTTTATAGTGGACTACATACAGTGGAGAATGTAGTATACGATGTAGCTTATATGCAATCAGGTCATGATGAGGTAAATTGTTTCAATTAATTACCAAAATATACTAAATGAACTGTTTGAACTGAACTGAGTGAAAGAAATAAAAATATCGAGTAATAATTAAGCAATTTCATTGGCACGTAAAATATATTATTATATATCATATATAGAAAAGTAATTAAAAATAAAATATTCGTAGTTAGAAGTATGTGATATTACTCACAAATATGCAACTAAACTAAATACAATTTTATTGCATCGGCAAGAAAATTTTTATAGCAGATAAACTTTCTTCGCGACACTTTTTCAAAACTCTGAAACTACCGACACTTGGAAATCGGTAAAAAAAACCTAACACCTGTATTTATATTTAAAAACTTTGCTACACAAACACTCTTTGTCAATTGAAATATTACATTTAAAAAAAATAAATGGTGTTGATAAGCCCGTTGGCATTTCACCACCAACGATACTCAACCCAGGTGTTTACATATTCACAGAAATACAACCCTGTGGTATCTGATATTACCATTTCTATTATATAGTCACTCTTTATACGTTGGAATGCATTTGCTACTTTTAAACCTTTTGTATTCTTTTTTAGTCAGGCACTTTGATTCTTTCCCCATGCTATTCGTCCATTTACCACCATCATGCCAAATCGTTTTCCCACACAGCGCCACCCGTTAATGTTCAGGTTTCGGCCCAGCACAATGTTGCCCCATACAAATTATTCCGCTAATCGCTTCCTTCTTTGCCTCGAGACTTGCTCACAAAACATTTCCTCTTGTACAGTTACCTGGTCTCTAGCTTTGTTCATGCACCTAATCTATCTTATAGTTATGTTATGTTAGTTATAGTTATGTATGAAGAACATATCTCCATCCAAATCGTCATTATTATCATCGTCATCGGTGTTACAGTCAGGTACAGTCCTCCAGAAGGAATTGTGATATCCGTGCGATATCGTCTGCCCTATCGCCTATCACCTATACGTTCGTCAGCCGAACAGAATGCGTCACCATTTTTGTTTCTCCTCCGTCATTGTCATTATATAATTAGAGGATATAATATAAACTCTCTAAATTTATATTAAATTTCAATACTCGAATCTCCAAAATACACCTCTTAAGTTATAAGGCCTACTTTAAAAGACACCTCCGTCTATATCTTACTATATGGCATTACTACATCTTGCTATATCGCATTAGAAGTTGTTAAATAAAAATACTTTCCAAACACACTGTACCCTTTTTAACATTACACATCCTCGACTCCATATTTACGTAGAGCCGTGGGTTTGATGTATGGCCTAGAACAATGACTTTTCCCTTTCTTGTCAAAAACAGCTGACTCCGTAATCACGAATCGTTAGAGCCTTCTTTTGTTTGAACGCTGCCAACGTGTCACCGCTTTCACCAAGTTTAATATATTTGCTTGCGCTGTATTGTTGACTTAGTGTTTGTATTCATGCACATAATAAATAACTCAACTGAGATAAAATTTGGATAGGCTTATCGCGCATGCGTGCGTGCGTTTGCCTGCTCGTGTGCAACAAAATTTTAAAAACACCAAATAAAAACATTCATGTTATTAGATCTGAACAAATAGGAATCCGTAGTCAAAATATTGTGTTGTATAAATTTAAGGGAAGAAAAGACCGTTACAAACAGATGAAGATTAAAACGAGAAGTAATGTTAGCGTACTAATGTAGCCTCGGTTCTTGATCACACACCGACATCTACACATGGGAATAGTAAACTCATTACTGTTAAATCAGTACTTGGTTGCTCCTTAGCAAGTATACGCAACCCTCGAAGAGAGTAAACAAGTATAGTGTGGACCATGTAACCGTGTACCTGGCCTCGAGAGATCGCAGTAGGTGAAACAAAAGGTAGAAGGCTAGTTTAAATATTTTCCTACAAACATGATAAAGACTATCAAAAAACTGACTTGCATGTGAAGATCGATAATAAATAGATTCAAATAGATTCATTACTTGTGGACATATCGGATGCAGGAGCTGTTGAAATATAGAAAAATTTCAATATGTTATATGTTTTTAGAAGTGGTAGTATACAAGAAATCTTTTGTTTTCTATCACGGCCAAGTTCACGGTAACGCGATTTGCACTATACGAGCCCTCGATGTGTACAGAGAACAACGAAGTTTGAGTATTAGAGTATATTATAGTCCTACAAATAGCCAACGTTTATAAATATATATATATATATATATATATATATATATATATATATATATATATATATCACTTTCACTTATGTACTTAAACAAGCATCTTACTTGGTATTTATGCGAGCTAACTTTCAATGGCTGGTCGTGCCGTCATCCTCGGGCATACTGAACAGGGTTGTTGTGGACTGCAAGCTGAGTGGATCTCCCGTTGACCTTGGTGTACCGTTATGTTAAGGTCAACGGGAAATCCACTCAGCTCGCAGTCCACAACAACCCTGTTCAGTATGCCCGAGGTTGACCGCACGACCAGCCATTGAAAGTTAGCTCGCATAAATACCAAGTAAGATTCACTACAAATATATATATATATATATATATATATATATATATATATATATATATATATATATATATATACATTCAGGGGATGAAGATTTTGCTGGTACAACTGAAAACATGATTGGCAGTCAACTAACTGCTCTAGCGACGGTTCGGTGAAACAATTCCCAGAATGAAAGGATAAATTTTGAAACAATTCCGTAACATGCAATCTTTGTGCCGTTCCTGCTATTTTGTGTTACGATAAATATAAAACATGGAATAACGACAAATTCAATTAATGATACTAATTGCTTCAGTGTAGAGCCTATTGCAATTGTTGAGCGTTTTTCTCAAACTGAGAAACAAAATATTCACGTTCTCGTCCTAAGATGGTTGTGGGAGGAGGAAGGAGAAAATCCTTAAATGGGAGGAGTAGATCGTCCTAATTAATATGTAAATGAATATAGGATACATAATCAACACAACCATAATTAGAAATAAGAAATGGTATTGGCCTATATATCTTGGCTACATGATATTGCTACACAAAGTGAAGCTCGAGGAACAAATAAAAAAAATCAGTAAACTTAACAGTCACCATGAAGTTTTTCAGTAGTATCTCTAGAGGTGCGGATGCGTGATGAAAGTAGTTGGAGGGACTATAGACTTACACCAAGTTCTTCAAACGTTTCTAAAGCACTGTGATTAGATGAGTGAAGAAAATTTGTCCACAAAATTATGCAGAAAAATGTACGTAAGATGGGAGCAAAATAAAACATCCGCATTGTGCTAACATTATGGTAAGTGTGGGCTGTGTGTTGACTGCCCTGAAGATTAACACAGCTCTAAATTATTCTAGTCATAATGTTGTTAAACAATTATTGTCTTTTTTATCTCAATTAGTGAAAATATAGATTTTTTTATTTTGACGATTTTGCTTATTCCAGATACTAGCGTAACCACGTGGATACCAGTAAACTATTGATAAGAAAATTTCAAAAATAATGTTTGATAGTATACTTAATCAAACTAAAGGAATTTCGCTATAACTCAAATGTTTCTACAAAACGTTACCTCTTACAGTTGAGAGTTTAAATGTCTACACATATATTTTTCAAATTCGTATAGATGTGTTGTCAGAGACTTTGTTCCAATAATGATTGAGTTTACTAGACTCTCTATTGAAACAATATAGGTTAGTCACTCAGCTATGCTACGCAGGACTCCATTTTAATAACATGTAACCTTAAGAAGTTTACGAGGAAACTCCTGTCTAATCTACCTACACATAGGCTAACCTTCATATGCAATACGCCACTCCTGTTACATCAAATACCGAGGGAGATTTGTACCTTCCGTGGTTTTATGTGTATCTGTGATAATTTTTATCTTCCCTTCGGTCTAACCTGTAAACACTGCCATACAGAGAGTAGATGCACTTCAGCCATGCAGCCTTACATGAGTATCACCATTTTTTATCCTTCACTATTTCCAAAATCCTAAACAAGGGAGTTATATATCTTCTTCCTAAGCCTACCAACATTCACATTCTTCCTTCGGAACCTGATTGTTAGTTGAGAACAATTTAATCGTCAATACTGAAATCATATTTACATTGTATATTTATTATAAGGATGTGGTTAAAACCTTTAACTGCCCTGTTTATCAATATGGAGGGCACTTACATGGAGGTGTTCATGGACAAAGATTAAAGAAATTTTTGCCTGCACTCATTTCCTTCAATCCAGCCTTCTACCAGACTCATTTCCTACTAGGCCGTCTACCGGACAACCATATCCTTCCAGGCATTCTTCTACCGGACAGTTAATTCCTGTTAAATAATATGCTACCGGAGAGTCATTTCTTTGTAGGTAGTCTTCTACCGGACAGTCATTTCCTCCTAGGCAGGCTTTACCGGGCACTCATTTCCTTCTAGATAATCTTCTACCAGACAGTCTTTTCTTCTAGGCAGGCTTAACCCGGACAGTCATTTCCTTCTAGATAATCTTCTACCGTACAGTCATTTCCTTTTAGTTGACAGATCCTGGGTTGAGTTTCAGACAAAGGACAGCGTGGGTCACTTTCGACATCAAGTTTGTTGCGGTATTTGGTTTTTATCGCCACAAGAGTTGAAAACGCTTTCTCGCACATGTATGTTGTTGAAAAAGGCAAGTACTTCCGAACAGCTTTCTCTGAAACACTGGGGTAAACTTTTAAGTACTTTAACCAAAATGAGGGCTTGTTCATTTGTTCGAAATCGTATTTTGCAGCAGAGTCATTTTTTATTTATATTCCCTCCTCTTGCAACTCTTCTGGCAGCAGCTGTATGTCCATGTGGAACGGGTCGGTTGATAGTTTGTAAAACTCCTGACAAGTTAGGAAAGTACTTGCTGAACTCCTCCTTGAGGTTCTTTAAATGGTCAATTATCAAGTTTTTCAAAAGCGGTCTTTCAAAAATGTCCTCAAAACATGCTTCTTCTAAGAACGATACTACTTTGCAGAAACTTGAACAGTTGCTGGGGCTCATTGACACTTTACGTATCCAAAGTTGTAGTTTCTCAACGTACATCTTGATGGCATCCTGATGTGTTACTATATTTGGGTCTGTACCTTGTAGTCTCAAGTTTAGGTTGTTTAATGTGTCAAAAAAGTCTGATAAATAGGCCAAAATCACTTGGTTACTGGGTTTTTTGAGCTCTGCACTAAGCTCGTTTTATTTCTGCTCGGCCAAAAACGTAATAACTTCATCACGGAGCTCAAATAGTCTTCCAAACATATTGCCTTTTGATAGCCATCGTACTTCTGTATGAAATAGCATCGATTTGTGGTCACTTCCTAAATTTTCATAGAGAACATTAAGCAGTCGAGTATTTAATGCACTGTTCTTAACGTATTTGACTACTTTAATACATAGCTTAAAGTAGTAACATAACTTTAAAAGCGTTTTTGCTACCAAGGCTTGGTGGTGAATAAAACTATAAATCCAAACCACATCAGCATTTTTTCCATTTGACCAACTACACAAAGCCTGAATGAGAACCCAGCATTCAAGGAGCACCATCTGTGCATACACCAATAAGTTTTTGACAAGAAAGTTAGTGTATCTTAAGAAAATCTGATACTGCTTCCATCACATCTACAGCTTTAGTAGTGGTCAACAGCTCAGTAGAAAACATCAGTTCATTCTTCATTCTTTCATTTTCAATGTAACGAACATATACAATCAAATGAGAACATTGTGTTATGTCTGTACTCTCGTCAAGCTGGGTTTTTAATGTCCTCGGCCATATCATCAATTCGGCGTTTTACGGTGTTGTCTGAAAGTGGTATTTGCGATAGCTTTTGCCTACTATCAGTTCCAAGGACAACATTGGCTGCTTTTAAAAGCCACGGTTTAACAAGCGTTTCACCAATAGTGTGACTTTTCTTTTCCTTAGCAATAAGAAGATATAATTCATAGGAAGCTTCAAGCACTTTTAGAGATGACTGAGCAGCAGATCCAGTGCTATCTAACTTCATGCGCTTTAAATTCTGAGATTTTGCAGCAAAAAACTCTTTAGGTTTGTCCTTTAAAGAGGCATGTTTGGTTGACAAATGTCTCAGAAGACGATTAGGCCTCATCGCGTCATTGCTTAATACTTCATAGCAAATAACGCACTGAGGGTGATCAACATTATCTTTAAGCAAGGAAACAACCCCATATTGAATATAATCGTCAATATACTTGCGTTTCTTTGCTTCACACAGAACTCACACAACACAAAAACAATTACTCCAATTCAAACGTCGCAGCAATTATAGAACACCCACAATACAGCCAACATGCTGACTGATAATTCACGGAAAGTACTGTGCCAGAACGGACTAGTTACAACGCAAGCACTGAACAAACTGCATTGGATAGAAGATCACTAGCACTCACGCCAAGGCCAAACAGAGGTATCGGTACACACACCATACAACTTTATTGAAACTTTACAAAAACAATTATGGAAACTTAGAAAGACTTTATTTCAAAGATCTAAAGAAATTATTTTTGTAATTTTTTTATTTATTTCATTTGGGTGTCACGACCCCCTGGACTTTCTCCAAGCCCCCCTGGGGGCGCGCCCCATAGTTTGGGAACCCCTGTTCTAGACAGTTTTATACTGGACAGACATTTCCTTCTAGACAGTCTTATACCGGACATTCATTTCCTTCTAGGCAGGCTTTTACTGGACAGACATTTCCTTTTAGGCAGCCTTCTACCGAACTCATTTCCTTCTAGGGAGTATTATACTGGACAGACATTTCCTTCTAGACAGTCTTATACCGGACAGTCATTTCCTTCTAGGCAGGCTTTTACTGGACAGACATTTCCTTTTAGGCAGCCTTCTACCGAACTCATTTCCTTCTAGGGAGTATTATACTGGACAGACATTTCCTTCTAAACAGTTTTCTACCGGATAGTCATTTCCTTCTAGATAATCTTCTACCGGACAGACATTTCCTTCTAGGCATCCTTCCACCAGACTCATTTCCTTCCAGGCAGTCTTCTACCAGACAGTAATTTCCATCTAGATAAACTTCTACCAGTCAGTCATTTCTTCCCAGCCAGTCTTCTACCAGTCAGTCATTTCTTTCTAGGCGGCCTTCTACTGGACAGTCATTTCATTAAAGGTAGTTTTTACCGGACAGTCATTTCCTGCCAGGCAGTCTTCTACCGAAAAGTTATTTCCTTTTAAATATTCTTCTACTGGATAGTCATTTCCTTCTACGCAGCCTTCTACCGGACACTCATATCTGTCTTTTTTCCCTATAATTTCATATAGTACATCTTTAAGCAATTTTTAGCTCAGGAGTTTTAGCTCTTATACACTTTTCAATGACCTATTTCATCATCATCAGTGACACTGCTACAAATTATCTACTGCTACAGTTGCCTGCAATACTGTGCATCCATTCTCCCATTGAATAAAATGATACCACAAACTTAGCATTGGGTACAAACAGGATATAACGCATTCCAGCCTCACTCAATTTATTATTTACTCACACGTTTCAAAGCGTTTTGAAAATCATCCATCTTTTAAAGCAAAATCGTACTACAATATAACAAATAGTAGTACGGTATGGAAGGAAATATTTTACACCATAGATTTAACGTTTCCCTAGCTCAATGAAAAAGATGTCAATATATTTACGTCAAGCCATGGTAATTCAATTTCTTCTATCAACTCACGCTCTCCTTATATATATCTTGTACACAATTTCAATCGTACAAAATACTTTTTTATTCATACAAACTAGTTCAAATACTTTTTTTTAACCTGTAAGGGTTGACAGTTATTCATTAAATACAATTTTTTTAAGTGATGTCGGATCGAATTCGAACTGAATTATTACATGTTTAATCTCCAGCAGTTTATCACTGAGCCAACTTTCTCATTGCTAGAAATTTACGACTTGAAGATGTATTTGAAAGATATATGGAACTTCCAACAATGAAATGAGTACAACAGATGGCTAGAATGAGAAATTATAGATCAAGATCCGTTTCATAAATTAGAAACAAAAAAAAAAAGAGTGAATAAATGGTTACAAACAAAACATCGTAGTTCAACACAATAAACCGTATATAGCAGGAAATTGAAAATTTCAATAAAATTCGGTTTCTATTTTCTCACATAATATTGTGATTCTGTCACAAGTATAAAAATATTTATATTATTGTCATTATAAAATAAAAAGTAACTCAAATTAATTTTTATTTGTTGACTTCAGTAGGAAATTACTTTGAACTTTACTTAATATAATACTTCTCAGATACTTTGTTCCAATAATGATAGTGTTTATAGATTCTATTGAAACACCTATAGATTCTATAGGTTAGTTACAGATTGCGGTTAGTCGCAATTTTTTAAGAAGACTTAGGTGCTAATTGTATGGTTTGATGCGCCTCTCTGTCACCCAGCCATGCTACGAAGGACTCTATTTTAATAACCTGTAACCTTAAGAGTTTACGAGGAAACCCCTGTCTAATCTACCTACAAATAGGTTAACCTTCATATGCAATAAACCACTCCTGTCACATCAAATACCGAGGGAGATTTGTACCTTCCTTGGTTCTATGTGTATCTGTGATAATTTTTATCTTCCTTTCGGTCTAACCTGTAAACACAGAGAGTAGATGCACTTCAGCCATGCAGCCTTACATGAGTATCACCTTTTTTATCCTTCATTATTTCCTAAATCCTAAACAAGGGAGTTATATATCTTCTCCCTAAGCCTACCAACATTCACACTCTTCCTTCGGAACCTGATTGTTAGTTGAGAACAATTTAGTCGTCAATACTGAAATCATATTTACATTGTATATTTATTATAAGGATGTGATTAAAACCGTCAACTGTCCTATGTATCCATATGGATGGCACTTATATGGAGGTGTTCATGGACACAGATTAAAGGAATGTTTGCTTGACTATTGAGAGTTTCCTCGTTTATCTATATTAGGTTCCTTTCAAAGTGCCAAGCTTTACTTTATATTTATTTGGCAGTTGAATTTGTTAGTTATTTTAACACTTGTAAGTTTATTCTGAGGTTGATTGTTGGTTAACCAAACCATGGACATATACAATATGTAAATGTATCAACATTTGTAAAAAGCTTTTAAATATTAATTTACCTATTTGTAACTATAGCATATAAACTGTTATGACTCTAGAATAGGTGATAGTTTGACAAACTATCTCTGTAGCTATTTGTTGTCTTGTTAGATAACCGTAGGCACGTTAGGAATCAATGAAGTAATTTTCGGTGTCTAGAAGGAAAATCTTCACACATACATTTGTCACATAAAAAGTATTTGAATATTTTTTTTTTATGTAATAAGCTTAATATGGAGGGCAAATATATGGAAATGTCCATGGACATAGATTAAAGGAATGTTTCCTAGACCAGTAAGAGTTTCCTTGTTGATCATTATTAGGTTATTCTTAAAGAGCCAAGCTTCACTTTACATTTCTTTGGCAGTTGAATTTGTTAGTTATTGTAATACTTATAAGTTTTATTCTGATGATGTTTGTTGCACAAAAAAATAATGAACTTAAGCGAAGTGTAAACATAACAACATTTGTATAAAGCATATAAATAATAATTTACCTATTTGTAACTATAGCATATAAACTATTTGACTTTAGTGTAGGTGATAATTTGACAAACTATCTCTCTAGCTATTTGTTGTCTTGTTAGATAACCGTAGGCACGTTAGGAATCAATGAAGTAATTTGCTGTGTCTAGAAGGAAAATCTTCAGACATACAATTGTCACATAAAAAGTAGATGTTTTGGAATATTTTTGTTTGATATAATAAGCAAGAATTTGGATATATATATATATATATATATATATATATATATATATGTATGTATTTACTTCGAAAGGTAAAGGTTATTTATTTACGATATTATTAATGTTTGGAATATTTTATTAGTCAGATTACTGTGTTTTCAATGATATATATATATACATTCGTATTGTTTTTCCATGAAGATAATTTATAAAATAACTATAAAAACAAAGTACTCTAATAAAATACTTTTATGTAGCGCTCGCTATTAAAATCTCTGCTGTTTTGACGAAATGAAACATATTTCATATAGTAGCTCTATTACCCAATAAAGTCTTAGCGGTGTTTATAAATTAATGAAAAATACAATTTAACCCATTAGAAGTGCATTCAATTCCATATGTGGCAGCCCATTGCCTTTCAATTAGCCTTATTAGTGGCCTCGTACTTCAAACCTAGTCCCTATGGACTGCAATTAAAGTTTTCACGTGGCAACAAACTATTTGAAAGCCAATTTGACCCGTCAATATATTTTATAAATCTCGCCAACACAAACAGGTTTTATCCATTAGTTATTGGATAAGTGATAAATGAGTTTATAGCACTGGGCAAAGCTTTTGGAAGACGGTTTGACCTTTCATTGGACACACAATACTTCTGTCAACAAATATTTTCCCATTATATGTGTGTAATCGTTAGATAGTTATTTGTCAAATATATTCCCCTACACCAATTATATAAAAAATAAGACCTATCATAATTATCAGAAAATTATAATGGAATAATTTAAAACATATAACTTATAAGACCATAATCTTATAGTGAAATATGTACGAGTTAAAAGCTACTAATAAAGACAAAATTTTGAATTTGCCAAAATAATTTTATGTATTGTATTATTATTTACAAAAACATCAGTTGCACTCAACTTACACATGGTAATGGTATAAGTAGTGCAACAAGAATAAGTATACTTAATTTAAAATAAAACACGTATTATTATTATACAACTGTAAAATATTCTGTCCTTGGATAAATTCTGAAACTAATTAGGAATGTCAAAATTAAGCGACATTTGGTAGGAATGGCAAACGTTTAACAGAAAAGACTCACATTTTCCTTCATGTTGCTACAGTTGCACATTCCTAATAGTTGCGTAAAACAGCGGTTTCAAACCTGTGGTACGCGTACCCAATGGTTACGTAGAATCGTCGGGGAAGGAGGGTTTAATTACGAGAAAATATTTCTTGAATTTTGTAGTCCATTATGTTCGGTAAATGTAATAATCACTTAAACAATAGTTTATGACTATTGTTTAACTGATTGAGAAAATATTACCAGTAATGGCGGACATCACTATTTAACACTTTAGATATGAAGCAAATACGTGGTTACACTAGTTGTTGAGAAGGTGGTTCTTGATCGTAAATTGCGTGGAGCTTGTAAGTTTGTGTGCGACTGAAAGCACAGAATATAATAACGATGGGACACATCTATTCCAGATTTAGGTGAAGAATACAAATGCAGGAATGGGTTTACGATTTTATGATAGGAAACTTTCGGGGAACCGTCTGTCTTATTGCGCACACAAAATTATCGTATACACACAACTTCATCTATTACCCATAATATTGCTCCATCCATTACTTACAAGGCAGTCAGGCAGCCACTCTTTGTCTTAACCACATTAAATTACCCTACATGGAATCTCTATCGTTTTGTTTGTTTCGTATCATATAATATCGTTCCTGCGGGCTTACACGGATAAAAACTATGTCCACTTCAGACATATGAGATCATGCCATTATATCTCTGCTTTAGTCGTACTCAGCCTGAAACATCTGCCTACACTGAGGTGCATGAGGTGTTCCTTACAATCATTTATTTGTGGGCCTCTTCAACCATGGTTGTTCCCTATTTCTCCATATAGGAAGCTACTTCTTTTTATCTACTTACTGTACATCTACTTACTTGTATTAAAATCTCCTTAAAACAAACAGGATATTAATAAAAAAATAGGAAATTACTTATAAAATATTTTTAGTTGAATATATGTAATAAACGGATTTTCAAACTAATAAGGAATTTAAATGTAGTTTAAAAATACAATGCTAAAATAATAGATACCAAGTTAAAATATTTTAAATTTGTATAATCATATTAGTCCGTTGTGAAAGATATTATATTTTAAAAGTTTAAAAGAACTTTTAAAAAAAATCAACCAATATTATTAGATCTATATAAAATTAGTTTTTCCTTTATAAAACTATTAAAACCTAGATGATTTTGTTCTCTTAGCTATTATTATCACTTGCATATTAACATTCTTTTCCTATTTACTGTGATTGTGATTTTGATCACTATGTTGTTCACTATGTGTAACAACGGAGAGTTTGCAACATTATTTCACATTCCAAGCTGCGTAAAATGCATTTTCCTTCTACATTTGAACAAAACTCAACCAATATTATTATATCTATATTAAAATAGTTTTTCCTTTATAAAATTATTAAAACCTAGATGATTTTGTTCTCCTAGTTTTTAATATCATTTGCACATTTACATTATTTTCATATTTACTGAGATTGTGATTTTAATCAATATGTGGTTGTGATTTTAATTTGTTTGATTTTTCTATAAAAAAATTACAATAGAAAACCTTTTGATTATAATGCTTATTTCGAATATTAAAACTTTTATCTTGGATGCCCAAAGTGTTTTATAATTAAATAACAACGGAGAGTTTGCAACATTATTTCACATTTCAAGCTGCATAAAGTGCATTTTCCCTCTGAATTTTAACACATATATCGGATATGTTACAGATATAAATGTTCCACATTTCATGTTTGGTTTATTTTGACGAACCCATTATTTTATGTTTATTTGTCGCTGCCAGCTGATCCGCTGACAGTTTTATTATTTAGGCTAGCTTATCGAGCTTTTGCCGACTGTTATTGTTAAATTAATCCCCGGACGTCGATATGTGCGCATTTTCTATTTTCCACGATATCAAATAAACATTTCACTTTGACGAGTAACGAACACAACAATGGACAAATATAAACAGTTATGAATATTAAAAAACAATAAAGACTTTGAAATCCATAAGAAAATTCTTCTTAGAAAGATATAAAACCAATTCCAATTCGTATCGTAAGCTTTTCTAGATATTTTCAACGGAAAATGTACATTCATTTCACGTTTTATTAACTTTTTACAGTGTAATAAATGCTTAAATCACGGTTTACACAATGTCCAGTTCCTGGCACAAATTGTTGGGCGGGGGGTATCGACGATTTAACGATCATTTTCAGGTGTCCTCAAAATCAAAAAGAATACGATTCGATTTCTTAGACTAACATGACATGACTTTCTCTAGGACCAGTAACAGGCAATCATTATCTCCTAACCATAATCAATCTACACCAATACTTGGTATGAGGCCGCACTGACAAACTAATTATGAGCTAACCAATATTAAAACTTTTTTAACTTACTTTTTCCTCCTATTTTATTTACCTTAATTCCACCATACCTTACCGTCTCTTACGACATCCTCACATATAATAAAAATCACATTGATCTGTTTCAACATCTTAACTAATAAACGTGTTACCTCTAACCACGATTTGTGTATATTTGCGCACAGTTATGCTTTTACGCACGCACAGTTACGCCTGCGTCTCGCATGATCATTACGGCAAGAATTCAGTAACAATGAACACTGTTATTGTTAATTATTAACTCCAGGCTAGAACTGTCTCAACAATAGCAGCCTATCTGTTTAACCGGAAGTAGCAGACTTACACAACCGGATGTGGCTGCCAGTCAGAGCTCCAGTCAACAGAGGCAATTACTACCCGTAAAGCGTTGCCGCTTTGGCACTTTAAGGTAGTTGTTGTGAATTAAGGAGGCTTTGCCTTTGTTCGGTCACTTTATTATGCCAGACAGGCATTAGCCATTAAATATAATGAAATAATGAATTAGATAATACTTTCAAAAACCACCTTTTTACACAAGGAAATTGCTGAAATGTTGTTTTTGTAGGTTACACGTGTCTACATAGTCGTCTTAAGTAAATTACGTACATGACAAAAACCAATTAATTGACAAAAATGCAATTGTGAAACATTAGCGTCACGCCTTAAGAGCGATATTTCGTTTTAACCTATTTATTTAAAACAAATAGTTCCTCATATTTTGTAATATACACAGTTCCTCATTTCTGTGTGTTGAGCTTAACCTTGAGTCTACAAACTGGAGTAAAGATTACAATTCCTGCACACCCCGCCGGGGTAATGTCGGAATGTAAGACCTAAAAGGATCGGATTTTAGGACCGCATGTCCCCTAGTAGAGAATTCCTACTAGGATACCACAGAGCAGGTGTGCCTACTAGGATATCACGTTACGGAAACTAAAATATTCTACAATCATAATTATATGTAACAACAATATGTTCTCATATGTACCGGAGAACATCATACACAAGTAAGATGATAGGAATGAAAAGTAGTATAACACGTAATAAAATTGTATTATGTTACATAGGTTTTATTTATTTTATGCTTATCCCGGCAGGGGAATAACAAAATGTCTTAGACACGTTTCTCTAAAAAAATATTTAGAATGAGCCATGTTGAATTTATTAACTCTAGGTCCCCTGTGTATAAGACCTGCGACGAGGACCAAGAGGAAATCCAAATCTACGTGTTCTGTTAGTGTCCTGCATTAGAAGCAGCAAAAAAAAAGTGGTTTGACAGGTATGTACACCAGAAGGTTTCAGAAAATTCAGCATCCAGTAGATAATAGGGTTCTGCAGAGGTAGGTATCCACTAAGCTAATCCTGTGTAGGAATGGGAAGAGAGTACAAAGGCTGTAACTAAGTGTTCTACACCGATAAGGGTCCTACCAGTTTCTGATATTAATTCAAAATATTGAATTATTAGATTGAGGTCCCCTCTGTACAAGAGATGCGACGAGGACAAAGAGGAAAGTGAAATCCACGTGTTCTGTTAGTGCCTTAAATTGGGAGCTTCAAGAAGAAACTGGTTTGGCTGGCTGGTATATACACCAGAAGGTACCAAGAGAATCAGCAACAGGTGGGTATTTCGATTTTGCTGAGGTAAGTATCCACCAAGCTAATCTTGTGGAATTTATGGGAAGAGAGTACAATGGCTGTAGCTAACTGCTCTACACCGATAAGGACGCTCTGAGTTTCTAATAATAATACAAAATATTGAATTATTTGAATTTGTAGAGAGTAGACAGCATCATGAAATCCCAAAATTTGAAACTCGTTGGAAACTATGTTGCCCCTTGCAAAAGGAAATTATAGTAATAGAGTATGACGTAGCTAATCATACTGCAGTACATCGAACAATTTTGATGAATGCGTCTTCATTCGAAGCAATCAATATACTTCACAAAATGCATAGAAAAATATATTTCCTACTAATGGCTCCTTTGCATTTATTGCTCCCGAGACATCTCCATTTGGTGGTTCTGTAAGATGGTACGTAATATGAGAAGTAAAACTGAAACCTAGAATAAGTGAACTGAACATATTGCAGGCCAAGGTAGATAGATACTGGGATGTTTTTGGCATAGATGAAGAGTAAAAAAAGAGTAACCAGTGCAATCTAGATCAGACGGATGTAGAAAAATGTAAATTAAAATGGTCAAAGTTATATGTTCTAAGCAGATAAAATGGTGAACGTTTTTAAATCCAGTATCATATACAATGATTATGAGGACGGAAAGCTGTAGAGACTGTGGAAAGACGTAGACAGCAGGACAAACTACGAGGGAATTAGAATGGGTTCGAGTCAGACGGAGGAAGAAATATGTGATCTTAGATGACCTTATAAGTAGGTGGAAAAAAACCATGTCTCCTTTCCATTCCCTCTCTACACTATGCTATACCATTTGTATACTCTGTATAGTTTTGATTGAGCCCTGGAGACGGGCCTTGTGTAGCCACCCCCAATAAACCCTCCCCGACTCGAGACCAGCCTACATCCGTTTCGTCAGGCCATCCACTGGTTATAATAAAGCAATGATGATATTGCATTTATAAAATATTTTAATTTTCAAGAGTTATTTTGGTTCTATTGAAATGTATTAAAAAATAGTACAAAAGTCGACTATATTATATTTTAAAATTAACCGTTAACATCTTATAGATAAAAAATGTGTATTTATTTTCCATTATTAAATAATTGTTTTCTCAGATTATGCTTATAATTCACACTTAATATCAATCAACAAGTAATAAAAATATGTCTCCACATATTGATTAATCAAGCGGGGATGCTCCCACAATATTCTTATTACTGGGCGACGTGTGAATGATATTTATAAAGTGAGACTATGTTTTCCTTGTGTTGGGGCTCAGTAGGAAACCTCTGAGGATGACGTGGCAGGGTATGATGTCAGCGCTTCTCCCGATCAATGATTCTCACAGCTGCAAGGAAGTAATAAAGCTCAGTAAATAGAACTGTACATTTCATTACATTTTCTGCCTTAGTGTCTTTACAATATTTTCCTCTGTGAAGCGTTTCAGAATGACTTCATTTTTAAACACTAAATCGTAGTCTTTATTAAAGCGAGTGCGATTTAGGTTTTGGAAATGAAGTCATTGGAGAAGGAGTCAACAGAGGAAAATATTGTTAAGTTGGGAAAGGCAGAAAAATGTAGTCAAATGTATATAAATATTTCTCAGAGAAATGAAGATGAGTATGTTAGGAATTTCCAATTGAACCATGTTTAATTAACGATAATGTTCAAAATACGACATACAACATTATGAAATAATGGTACTTAATGTATTTGTAACCTTGAACCTTCGGGCGTACAATATTTGCCCCTCACAGTAAATATTTTTTGTTTTATATTTCAATGTAAGATCAAAACTGGGGCTCAAAAGAAGAGTAATCTAAGATTTTGATAGCGAGGTTCTGGATTATTTACAACAATGCAATTTAACGCCAGAATATTTATTGCAACTAAATATTTGTTACAATACAACTTGCCCTCAATAATATACTTCAGATTTACATATATAGCTTACAAATACATTCTAAACAAGATACAAGCACACAGGAGAGATCTGCATATTTAATGCAAACGTTTTTATTATATGGCTACTTTACAAAGAAACAAAGTGTTCAGTTAGGGTAGATGCAGAATCAGTACGTTTCCTAAGGTAATACTTTCGCGAAAAATGGAGACCACTCTTTCACTTCAGTAACCGGTTAGCTCACTTTACACAATTTATGTTTTGGCTTGGTTCAGCCAAACCTATCACAACCGATTACCTTGCACTTATTCGTAATATAACCGTGTTGAAAATAAAAAATTGAACACCCGGATTTAAGCTTCGTTTTTAAAGATACTTTGTTTTTATTTTTTAAAGGTAAACTAATTACATTTATATTAAAAATTATTTCGTTTGAAATGTAATTTATAAATACAAATGTTACTTAACCTCTTTAGTCCCGGGAACCAAATTGGAGATAATGATTAGGTTTCTTGTTGATTAATGAAGAAACACAAAGTAAGGAATGTAAAAATATAGATTTTATTGAGTTTTCATTTTTCATTTTTCCGGAAAATTAGGTACAAGTATGTGTACTTTAGGTTCTAGTTACATAATAATACGATCACAAGATTTTACATGTCAGACACTGAAACATTGATATACATCACATTTTTACAGTTACAAAGTATGAAAGACCTTCCACAGACTACACATTTACATAATTAACTTGTAAACACTCAACGAACAAACATTTTTTTTTTTTGAAAAATGAAGTAAATTTAATTTTTTTCCGTCTGCCCCAATTTTTTACTTACAGGGATATTTGAAAAAAAACTGTTATTCTTCATCACACACAAATACAGCTTGTATTTAAGTAACATTTGTATTTATAAAAACAATATAGAAGGTGAAAGCATAATATACCTTTGTAATAACACTTTTTATACAATTGTCTTTAAACTAAACGTTCTTACTACCACTAATCCAACGAGATATCACAAAAGGTATTTTATTAATAAAACTTGCAGTGTTTGTGTTGTTCGTCTTGAGGTTCTTCTTCTCCTTAAATGACAAAACACACTCAAAATCAAATACTGTAATTAACACAAAATTAACAACTACTCTATGAAGAATAATCTACCACAGACTGATACCAACACAACACACCTTAGAAGACGGTCCTATCCTGACCAGAAGAATTTTTCAATGCACGGAACTATTGTGAAAAGCGTCTGCTGAGAATATTCAGTAAATTACGAATTATGCGAAGTAAATTGATAAATAAGTGATAAATGTCATGACAATCGATAAATCGTATTGCTTATTATAGGATTTATGTACATCAGTAAGATTTCTTTACGATATTCACTGTGAGTCCGGGAGGTTAAAACTCTATCACACGTGTCCTGGAATTATATCTGTAATTTCGATCCCAACAATATGTTCTAGGCTTGCTACAGTTAACAGCTGATTAGATACGTTACAGCTAACGCATATTGTTATTATATGCCTTCTCACACAATGAAGCAATTTGAAACATATCTACTCGCGTAAGCAATGTAAAACATGTCAAAATGCTTTTTATAAAAATGCCTGTACAAAACGTAAGGTCAGTAGCCAAGAAATCAATATCAAGCTGAAAGTACTGTGCTTTCATGTCACTTAATTACTGCTGAAGGAATACCAAAGGCAGCGGAAATGAGAACGAATATAACTGCTCTGGTCAGCGAACTGGAAGTAATTATGTTTACACATAAACACTGACACAGTGAGAATGGGATGAATTGAATAAACACAGCTTCAGAATTACAAAATATATATTTCCCCTGTTGAAACCAAGCAGTGAAAACATATATTTTCACTTGACAAAATTAAATATTAAAATATACACAAAAAGTCAATTTATGATCTTGTAGATCAAACCATACAATTTACTACTAAAATAATGACTTGACAACCAAATAATTAATGTAAATTTTAAATAGGAATCATAATCTTTTCAACGTTAATTATTAGGATCACTTAGTGATCTTTAACGGTGTTTTGGTTAGCCACTAGGATGCGTTGTTGAGCCAAACTGTAGAGGCTTTGACGCAGATGCTTTAGTATGTTGTTAAAGAGTGTATATTTGTTCTAGGTATGGTCATTTATGGTCTTGTTTCGTGTTTTTGCATGCTTATAGATTTCATAATACTGTAGTATCAACATGTACTGATACAACGGGATTTTCTTTCTGACTTAACCTCAGCACTGCAGGCTTTCGTCTTGTCACTACGTAACGTCGTGTACCTTCCGAGGTACGGAAGTGTAGGCGATAACATGATAGTTACCAAACAGTTTTGCTAAGTGCTGCTCCCGTGTGTCAATAGTAGAAAATATTAATAATATTTCCTACTATATTTTATTTTATTGGCTGAGTTTTAAGTAAATTAAAACTCATATATAAGAGAATTCATACATTTCCAACAAGCACATTGCAGAAAACAAAAAAAAGAGTTTGTTTAAATATGTGGTTATTACTGAATAATACAAACAGTTTATACGCTAAAAATGGAAGCGATTAGACCCACACATTATAAACACTAACCCATTAACAAACACTAATACATTACTCCTATTATGTGGCCCCTATCCAACACTAATGATCTTTCACGCCCCTCGCTCTGGCAGCGCAACTAATTGCAACTGGAGATGTGTCCCGTTTTAAACTCCAAGCGAGCCTTATCTACACATTCATAGCAAATTGTTATAATAAAGCAAAACGTACATGTGCAAAGTTTTGCTTAACGTACTCTTACAGCTGAATGTGTCAGTAGCGGCGTCTTTTTCTATAGTATTCATCTATGGAGTTTGAAATGTAAAAACCACGAATAGAAAGGAGTAAAGATGCAATATATTTTCTATAGCATATCAAGGAATGAACATAAGTATAAATCTGTCATATTTAGGTACAAAGTAGGAAGTCCTTACGATCCAGATGCAGGAATGACATGACATCCTGCATATGTCCTTCTTGAACTATGTTATCCCACCTTATTGCTCTCTAATCGTTAGAATATTTAGATTATATCTATAAACAAAAATTATGTTAATGAAACACAGAAAAATAAAAAAATGTACGGTGAACACATAAAACCCGTAAATGCTCGTGTAACAACCATGGTGCCATTATGTGGGTCAGACACCACACAAAGTAGATAAAGAGAACAATGACGGCCTTCTTATATTTTTAAATACAAGAGCCCTTCACAACTGAACCCTCTAACGTAGTCGATGATTATCGACTGACGGTATTAATGGTTTTGGAAATAATACACAGTGAAATAACTTTCTTGTAATTAACCGCACCAATGGCCTCTCTGATGCTTATTGAAAATACTAGGGGTTTTCAAAGCATCAGAAAATCTATTCAAGCAAATCATAAAACTATTGCTGTATTCATAAGACACTGATAATAAAAAGTTATATATAATTAGTAATTTATTTTACAGTATTTCAGGTGTAAGGTATGTATTACACTTATTAATAATAATTTACATCACAGCATTTGGCATTTCCTGGTGAATAGTTAACAAATTTTAATTTATCAAGTATAATTAGAAAAAATATGATAAATCGCAAATGATTTTGTATGAACTGACAAAACAAAAGCTGGAAAAACTACATCATTTAATCATTAAGGCGCTGTATAGGCAAACAAGATACAGACACTGCAATGTCCCTCACTACTTTGATTTATTGATATCCCTTTCTTGCAGAATACCAAAATTTTGTTGTTTAAAAACCTTATTTATAAACAAACCAAACATCTGCCCATCACCCCGCTTGTTAAACCGTGCTAAAATCCCTGAGTTACGTGTATATTTCCCGCTCATAGGGCCAGACCCAAAACAAGCCTCTTCCCGCTGACTACTATTTAAAATAAATATAAACTCCCCAAAATTGGTTTATCAATTATGTATGGTCTAGATATAGTCACACATGTCATTTCAATAGTCAGCTGGAAAGAAACACATTTAAAATAATACACAAAATATTCACAGAGTCTTACCACCTGAAGATGATCTGCAGAGACAGCAAGGGAACGTGCAAAATATGATCGTGTTTAAATTACCTATTTTAAAAGGCTCCTGTGTCCTTTTAAACACAATCTGCCAGTAGATAAATCTCTGGACTTTTATACAAAAAACCAACTAATCTTTAGGCTAGCTCAATGAAGTTAGTTAAGAGAAACTCTTTAAAAACATTAGGTTTTAACTATTATCATTTAATGAAATTTAATTAAACTTGTTTACTGATTTAATAATTATTTTCATAGTAGTTGGAAAAAGCTAAACAGTTTTTATTGATTATTCGACACATGATGAAATGCAAATACTGTTGATTTTTATAACATATTTAATTTTATTTATTTAAATAAAAAAGAAAATTTATCCTTTCAAATACAACAGAATTATATTAACAAAACAATTCACTAAATAACTTGTTGTTTTTCATACTTTAAAATCTTATAATTTCCATTTATATCAATTACATTTACATAAACATTAAATTATTTCCCAAATTACACATAATAAAAATTTATCTTCTATATTGAATTGGTAAATTCGTATTTATGACACTTAATTTTTAAATTTATAATATTCAAAAAATTCTTATTTCCTTGAAAATAAATGGCCCATGGCCAAAAACCCCTTTGTAAGTTTAGTTTTTATCATTTGAAATATTCTGATCACATAAATTCATTTTATTAAGCATAAAATTTATTAAAATTTTATAAAGAGTGAAGTCATTGTTTAAGCTTGAATATTTGTTTGAATTTAATAAAATTAACTGACTAAATTTTACGTAATTGGTCTCGAATAGAGAAAATGACTTGACAAAGATGTTCCTGTCGGTCCTAGAGTCCCTCGTCTGGATTCCCTGGTCCTTGGACATCGGAAGTCGCCATCCCTGGTTCGTCGGTGGTGGTTTTCCTCCATTCCCGCGTCCTGGAGGCTGAGTCTGGAGCCTTCATCCCTTGGTAGTCCTAGATGTCGGACGCGTTGAGGTTTGGTCCATCTGGCCTGATGGCGGTCCTATCCGCGGTCCAGCATAGCGTTCCGCGGCACCTCGTATTAAAAATTTATTTCAGACTGTCTCTAAAGTCTTAGAGACCTAGTATATATAGCGGTGAATTTAACCTACCTCACCCCGCCTGCAATACTTGCTATCTTTGGATTTATTCCTTGTATAGGCAAGTCGGGGCAACGAATCTGTTTTAGCTTGCAGAGTTTGATTATCATTTTTGGAACACTGAAAAAGGTCTATTTTATTAAAACTGCTGTAATTTTTTTGTTTTTTAAGTTTTTCAAATTTTGTTTTCACTAATGTCTATTTTGGCTTATTCTGGTTCTTTTAAAATGTCGATGAAAGTTGTACGTGGTTTGGTTCTTAAGATAGCTTTTTTAAGCACTTAGAAAATTTTCCCCTCACTCCCGATGGTCAAATTTAGCTAGTTATTACAAATTTATTTTCTAATACTTTTTAATTTAGCTTAATTATTCTATTTATGGTTTTATTTACTTCTTCACTCTTTATTATTCTTATAACTCCAAACTTGATTAATTTAAAAATCAACTTTATTACTTAAAAACAGGAAATTATTTATTTCCTATTTGTCACGGAATGTCAGACCGTTACCACACGTCACTGCCTGTGTAAGATACGGTAGGTTTGAGACAACAATGGTTTAAGCTTTAGGGACCTGTTTCCTAATGTATGGCTTGAACATAGATCTCTATGGAAGGAATACGGTAAGCCACAGATTAGGGTAAAGTTAATTGTAGAAGGTTGGATTCCGTTATGAAAAGGGGGCAGTTATTTAATCCGTGACACCATCCATGAAGGCTCGAATTTTATTTATATCTTGCTATTTGAGCATATAATATCAATTTTTAAGATATACTGTAACTTCATTAGAAGCTTTTACTATGAGTATACTAGGCTGTGCATGACAATAGTTTTGTAAAGCACAGAAAATATTCTATGTAATACCAGTATAGTCGAACATAAAATAATAATAACAAATCAATCCGTGACCAAGTAAACCCGTAGAGAAATCACAATAGATATGTTTCTCAATTATTATATATTTACACGGCCACTGGTGGTTTTACTTCGTAGCGAGGGTTTTTGAATAGAATGAAGGCAGTCAAATTAGCGGGAATAACGAGGCTATAAACTCCCATCGTGTAACGGGTAAAAAGTCCATAAAGGTCCAACAAACAATCCGTCTACTACAGGTAAGCAGCTTTGCACACGTTACCACGAACCTTTCCTTTATCCTAGACCTTCAGATGTTTTCCTTTCCTTTCCATATCTATTGTTCACAACCCTTATCAAGCCTTAGTAAAGTAAAAGTCAAATGACTGCTCACTAAAACCCAACAAAAATATATTTAAAAACAACCACAAAAATACAACATTTATCCCCTGCGATCAGTGGTTATATTTTAGAAAATTCATTGTTTATTACGTATTGTTTTAAGTTTACATTGATACGACCAAACTAAATTGGTAAACAAAGAAATATTCGTTGTCTTATCGGGAGACCGGAAATGGATTTGACAAGACGCTTCCGCCTGAATGGCATCGTTTAGGGAACGCTAGAAAATTTCATCAATGTTTGCATAAGTGGATATTGTTACACTCAATCAGAACCGAGTGTGTGTGTGTGTGTGATTGTATGTGAGTGTCTGTTCTAGTATTTGTTTGTTTGTGTATCCAGAGTTAAGGATTTTACCACTAAAATATGTTATGTCTGGCACCAAAACCTTCAAGGTTTTATATTGCGTCACGAGATAGTTTTGAATAAAAGATCAGGATGGCGGTAGTTTTAATCGCCTCGTGAATAAAAATTGTGGGCAGAAACATGGGCAGTGTTTTATTCACTTAGACATGGCCAAGCGATTAGGTAGCTTAAAGTCCCCTTTGGTTTTATTGTAAGTAGAAAAATTCCAGTTGTAGGACTTATCGGTGAAATAATAATAATACATTAAATAAAGTGTCCTACTGTAAACTGACTGGTTTATTTGTGAAATCCCATAAATTTGAGCTGGCAATACATTAGTCGTAACGTAAAGAGCTCAATTTAAAAATCACAGATCAACCGATTTGCCTACTTAGCAAACTATGTTTTTAATTTTTCTAAACGGATACTTTCTCATTCTCTTCTCCTTCCTATGTAATATAAAGTACTTCTTTTTAACGTTGTAGCCTAAGTTTCCAGTTATCGTATCAGAGTTTGGAAGGCCTTGCGGTAGGTCTGCAATGTTTTTGGTATATCTTTTTTGCAAGTCGATTGTCAATCATTCTATTGACGTGCTTTCTTCTTGCTGTAGACCATCTTTGAACATTCGAATATGATATAGGAATATAATATCTCTGCTTCTCTCTCTATCTCTAAAAGGTTTGCCCATAATTGGTCATAATTCTCCATTTCTAATATTCTTAGCAATTGTCTAATAGCAGCAGTTTCACCTTGTGTCTTTGTGCCTTTAAGCCGTATACAGGTCTTATAGACAAAGTTTTTGCTTTCGATACTCCTAATTACATCCCCACATTTCATCCTAGAGAAATCCTGATACCTAAGTTCCAGTTATAGCTTGTGCTTGCGATTCATGTTTTAGATTTCTATAGGTTGTAATATTAACGTCTTGGTATTTGTAGGCCATGTACTGTTCTACGCTTTTAATATAGATCACTAACGCACATCTTCTAGCTTCTGTTGTAATTGTCAGAGACTGCGTGTTTGGGTTGGAGATGATAATTTTTAATTTCTTTGTTACTGTTGCTCACGGGGGCCGTTGCGTAATCTAAACTATCTGCACATGGTATAGTGTGTAAACTAGCTCACCTTAAGATGGTACCTTAACGACCTTACAAAGAACAGTTCTCCTCAGGTCTTTTTAGAGGCCAGGGCATATTTTTTTTAAAAAAGCTGGAGGTTTTTGTTATGACAAACTCTTACAATTCAAACAAAACGTTGTGCACCTCTTTTAATGAAATAATTAATATTAGTATAGAATATGATTTATCGATGTATTTTTTTTTAGATTTTTCCGTAAATTAAAATAAAACCTTGAGTGTATCTTATTCAATGCTAAGAGCATGGCAGTAAACGTTATAATATAATAATTATGTAACATGTGAAGAATATTAGCTTCCCAGAATGCATATGTGAATCACTAAGTAGCAAACGTTCTCTACAATGAGAAGGTGTTTGCTCCACGCTTTTAAGGTGTTTGCTCCACTCTTTTAAGGATGCTCAAAGTAAGTATTAGGAAAGGAAAAAATCGATAGGAAAGACACCAGAATCGTCTCCAATAGAAGAGATTAATGAACCACAGGGAAAAGGTTTTGATTATTGAAACTGGATCCGTATGAAGTAAACGCCAGAGATTGGCAGAGAAATAAGTTTGATGCTTCCATAAAACTAACGTTTTATCTTTTGACATTATTATACCATTTTTTTCATAACTTCAGTGTTAGTTTATATTATTATTGTAAAGAAGGCATTGATGTTATCCTTGGATACTATATCCTGGCTAGCTCATAACCCACTGACATCAGGTTAATCCTCAGGTTATCCGTTGCCACTCATGTCTTTGTTGTAGTACCATTCATTACACCCATATGGCAAACATTTTTACCCCATATTTCTACCGTTTCATATTAGATTTGAGGAGTTTTTGACACGTTAAAACCGAACGCATAACTTCGTACGACCAGCACCAATTCCATGACCATTTCCTTTATAAGGTGAAAAATACTACACAACAGCGTATCGATGTGTTTAGAATAAAAATAAAGATTTAAACGGAAAATGTAAGTTTGTGGGAATTAACACATTCTTACGACCACGAAAGCTAATGTTCTAACTGTACATACTTCTGCTTCATACCTATTTCTACATTGTCGATATTACTGTAAAGCCGTGCAACGTACGTGGATTGTTCGTAAATGCAGCGAATTACAATGGAACACTGAGTGACTCTCTCTTATCAGCCAAAACAATCGGCGCATAAGCGTTCATTTACGATAATGCGGCGGCATTGACGAAGGACTTAGATCCAAGTGATCATCACTTACTTCCCAAATTGAAGGAATATTTGGGTGGAAAACTCTAAGGAAGTGATGAGCGTAAAGAAGCTGCTAACCATGGCTCAACGTATCTCTGTGGCGCAACATATTTTCTTTCACAGACTACTCAAACTGGTGAAAACGTATAACAAATGTTTAATTTTAAACGGCGATTATGTGGAAAAGTGGGTTAGGTACCAAAATGTTTGTGTAACAAGATTTATTCCATTATAATAAGTAATTATTAGTTAAAAAAAGTTTTTTGCTTTCCGAACAACTAGAGTATTTTTTTCCTGGCGAAAAACCAATTGCGGTCATTATCGCCAAACAAAATCTAACACGGAACGCAATATTTAAAAAAAAACAAATAAATTTAAATACAACAAAAATTACAAAAGAAAAAACATAACAATAAATAATAAACGAAACAACAATAAATCTAACACAATAAAAAATTTAAACAGAAAATAAAAACTATAAACAACAAAATAACAACAAAAACAATATAATAATAAAACAACTAGAGTATATATGCGTATAGGAAGCATTGTGTACGATTGTCGCATATGTTACGCCATCACAACCTACACAACTGTACCGACATGATACGATTTCTACGGTTACACTAATCACGGCCATTAATAGAAACTAAACAATCGAAAAGTGGCGATAATTTTTTAATTATTTAATCACTTGCTTTTGGTTCAAAAGTGAAATAACTTCTTCCACAAAATTGTGAATAAAGATGTACGTAAGATGGGAGCAAAATTAAAATATCCGCATCGTGCAAACAATATGGTAAGTGTGGGCTATGTGTTGACTGTCCTGTAGAATAACACAGGTCTAAATTATTCTAGTCATTCATTTGTTAAACAATTATTGTCTTTTTTACCTCAATTAGTAAAAACATAGATTTTTTATTTTGACGATTTTGCTTATTCCAGAGCCTAGCGTAACCACGGGATACCAGTAAACTATTGATACGAAAATTTCAAAAATAGTGTTATTATCAAACTAAAGAAATTGCGCTATAAATAGGCCTACTCAAATGTGTCTACAAAACGTTATTCCTACAGTTGAGGGTTTAAATGTATACACATATTTTTTTCAAATTCGTATAGATGTGTTGTCAGAGACTTTGTTCCAATAATGATAGTGTTTTTTAGACTCTCTATTGAAACAATCTAGGTTAGTTACACATCGTGGTTAGTCGTTACTTTTAGGAACACTAAGGTGCTAATATTATGGTTTGATGCGCCTCGCTCTCTCCCAGCTATGCTACGCAGGGCTCTATCTAAATCACATGTAACATTAAGAGGTTTGCGAAGAGACTCCTGTAAAATCTACCTACACGTAGGCGAGCCTTCACATCCAATAAACCATTCCTGTTACATCAAATACCTAGGGAGATTTGTACCTTCCTTGGTTCTATGTGTATCTTTTATTATTTCTATCTTCCCTCCGGTCTAACCTGTAAGCACTTCTCTAAAGAAAGTAGGTGCACTTCAGCCATGCTGCCTTGCAGGAGTACCACCATTTTCTATCCTTAATTCTCTCCTAAATCCTAATCAAGCGAGTTATATATCTTCTCCCTAAGCCTACCAACATTCACATTCTTACTTCGGAATCTGATTGGTAGCTACGAACAGCTTATTGTCAATATAGAATTCATATTTACATAGTATATTTAATATAAGAATGTGATTAAAACCTTCAATTACCCTGTTTATCCATAAGGAGGGCACATATATGGAGATGTCCATGGACACAGATTAAAGGAATATTTGCTTGACTGGTAAAGGTTTCCTTGTTGATCTTTATTAGGTTATTCTCAAAGAAACAAGCTTTACTTTAAATTTCTTTGGCTTGAATTGGTTAGTTATTGTAATACTTGAAAGTTTTATTCTGATGTTGTTTGCTGCACAACAAAATCATGGACATAGACGAAGTGTAAATATAACAACATTTGTATAAAGCTTCAAAATATTAATTTACCTATTTGTTACTATAGCATATAAACTGTTTTGACTCTAGTATAGGTGATAGTTAACAAAATATTACTGTAGCTAGAAATATATATATACATTGATATTGTTTTATTGTTCCATGAAAATAATTTATAAAATCAACTATAAAACACAGTGCTCTAATAAAATTCTGTTATGCAGGGCTCGCAATTAAAATCACTGCTGTTTTCACGAAATAAACTATATATCATGTGGTAGCTCTAATTCCCAATAAAGTCATTACAGTGGTTATAAATTAAGAGAAAATACATTTTAACCCGGTCTAAGTGCATTCAATTTCTATTTTTCAGTGCATATATAAAACGCAATTCCATATATGGCAGCCCATTGCCTTTCAATTAGCCATATTACTGGGCACGTACTTCAAACCTAGTCCCTATGGACTGCAATTAAAGTTCTCACCTGGCAACAAATTATTGGAAAGCCAATTTGACCCGTCAATATGTTTTATAGATCTCGCCAACACAAACAGGTTCTGCCCGTTAGTTATTGGGTAAATGATAAATGAGCTTATAGCACCGTGCAAAGCTTTTGGCAGACGGTATGGCCTTTCATTGGTTACAAAATACTTCTGTCAACAAACATTTTCCCATTATATCGGTGTAAGCGTTGGCTAGTTTTTTGTCAAATATTAATTCACACACGCCCATTATTAAAATAAAAGACCTGCATATATATCAGAAAATTATAATGGAACAATTTAAAACATATAAGTTATAGGACAATAATCTTATAGTGAAATATGTACGAGTTAAAACCTACTAATAAAGTCCAAATTTTGAATTTGCCAAAGTAAGTTTATGTATTGTACTATTATTTATAAAAACATCAGTTGAACTCAACTTACACATGGCAATGATGTAAGTAGTGTAACAAGAATAAGTATACTTATGTTTAAAATAAAACACCTATTATTATTTCACAACTGTAAAATATTCTGTCCTTGGATAAATTCTGTAAAGATAAAATTATCAGGAGTGTAAAAATTAAGCGACATTCGGTAGGAAAGGCAAACGTTTAACAGAAAAGACTCACATTTCTCCTTCATGAATAATAGCTGCGTAAAACAGCAGTTCAATACCTATGGTACGCGTACTCCAGGGTTACGTAGAAGCGTTGTGGAAGGGGGGAGGGTTTAAGTACGACAAAATATTACCAGTAATGGTGGAAATCACTATTTCACACTTTAGATTTGAAACAAATGCGAGGTTACACTAGTAGTTGAGAAGGTGTTTGTTCAATATTTAAGGTAGCTTATCGAGCTGTTGCTGAATGTTGTTGTTAAATCAATCTACAGACGTCGATATGTGCGCATTTTCTGTTTTCCACGATATCAAATAAACATTTCACTTTGACGAGTAATGAACACAAAAATGGACAAATATAAACTGTACGAAAATTAAAAAACAATAAGGTCTCTAAAATGCATACGGCTGCAGAAGGCTCTTTAATTTAAGGAAAACTCTTCTTTCAAGGAAAACAAAGATAGAAAACAAATTCCAATTCGTATCGTAAACTTTTGTAGTTATTTTCAACTGAAAATGTGCAACTGTTTCATGTTTTATTTGATATTTTTCAGTCTATTAAATGCTTAAATCACTGTTTACACAGTAGCCAGTTCCTGACACAAATTCTATTTCTACGACGATTTAACGATCGTTTTCGAATGCCCACGAAAATAAAAGGATTACAAATCGATTTCTTAGACTAACATGGCATGACTTTCTCTAGGTCCAATAACAGGCAAGCATTATCTCTTAGCCTTAATCTATTTATACCAATGGTTGGTGTTTGGCAGCGACGATTTAACGACCTTTGCCGAGCGTCCGCCAATTCAAAAATGTTTGGACTCGAAACGTTAGACATGAGTTGAAAAGATTCATTCTGAGACCAGTAACAGGCTAACATTTTTTGCCAACCCTATTCTAACTACACCAAGACAAAAACCAACTAACTGATAACAATGCAATTGTGAAAAACTAGCGTCACGCCTTAAGGGAGATATTTTGTTTTAACCTATTAATTTAAAACAAATAGTTCCCGATATTTTGTAATAAAATTAGAAATTACAACACCACATTTCTGTGTATTAGTATTAAGTTTGAGTCCACAAACTGGGGTAAAGATTACAATTGCCGCACTCCCCGCCGGGAGTAATGTCGGAATGTAAGACCTAAAGGGATCGGATTTTAGGACCGCATATCCTAATGAAGAATTTTTACTGGGATATCACAAAGGATACCACAGGTATAACTTCTGTTAATGTCCTGCATTAGGAGTTGCAAGAGGAAAACGGTTTGTCAGGTATGTACAGCTGAAGGTTTTAGAAGATTCAGCATCAGCTGGTTCTGCAGCACTTGGATTCTGCAGTGGTATGTTCTACTAAGCTAATCCTGTGGAATTGATGGGAAAAGAGTACAAAGGTTGCAGCTTAGTGCTTTACACCAAAAAGGGCCTTCCATCATATTGCAGGACATCAACAAATTCTGATGAAAGCGTATTCAATGCATAAGTGAGTACATAGTGTGACGTAATCAGACCAATCAAAGTACTTCACGCAATGCATTCAAAAACATTTCTTACTAATGGATGTCACATTTTTTACATTCATTGTTCCCGAGTATCTCCAGTGGGTGGTTCTTGTAAGGTGGTACGTAGTATGAGTACAAAAAGTGATATTTAGAATAAGTGAACTGGACATATTGCAGGGAAAGGTAGATATACTCTGGGATGTTTTTGGCATAGATGAAGATGAAAAAGCAAAGAAATGAAAACTACGATGGTCTATGTGAGATTGATGAGTATGTAATGGAAACTGGAATATCATAAAAGAAAATTGAATAAGGCGGATTGAAATCCAAGATGGACAAGATGATGATGAAAAGACAATAAACGTAAACACACTATTCCTAGAGCAGTAAGAAGGATAGAATAGACGAGGCGAAAATAAAATACACAAACCGGAAACTTGGACGATTTTAAGACATAAAAGATAAAAATGGTAAAAAGATCTATACGAAGATAAAAGACAGAAAATGGACATAAAATCTAGTTACAATTTGAGAACAAAAGCTTAAATTAACATGTCTGGTTGCAGATATCATTAAAAGATTAACAAATTAGCAGATGGGACGATAAAATGTAGGAACTACGATCATCTATTTCCAAACAGAAGTGGATATATGTTTAAGAAATGGAGTTCAAAATATATCAGGGTACTGTAAGCTTTCTTAAGTGGCGACTTTTAGAAAAAAATAAATTTAATTACAGATTTGTAAAAACCCTTCAGGTTATAGAATTCCATGACTTTAGTTTTAGTTATATATTTAAAATAAGTAACAAAGTTTCTGTTCGAAAAAACGAAACCATTATTTCAAATTCCATGAGGGAAACGTTTTACGCAAACAAACATCTCTTGGATTATAAATATTGTAAATTGTGCAGTGAGACTGTAACAGATGCAGGACAGAAGCAACGTCTAATCATTTTATTCAGAATAATAATTTAAAACGTTTGTCAAGTAATATTTACTTGAAATATTATTTACCTATATAAGGACTTATTTATACACTAATTAAAACGTTTTTAATTAACGTATCTCTGCGATAGTTACGGACAGAGTAACAGACATAAAGAGAGCGGATATACCTGATTACACTCGACAAAAATATCGCCCCGCGACGTTGTACGTGACGAGGTTGCGACAATGTTTCCACTTTGTTGTTACAATCATCTCGGTTTACAGCCGTATTTATTTACAGCGAGTGAGCAATATTTACCCGCGCCTAGTCAGCCGTACCAACTGTTATCCTTGTACTTGGTGTGTATATACAAGCCACAAGTCGGTTGTTTTTATTACTCGGCGACTTGTGAATGATATTTCTAAAGTGAGACTATGTTTTTCTTGCGTTGGGGTTCAGTAGCAAACCCTTGGGGATGACGTGACAGGGAGTGATTGCAGCTCTTATCACGATCATGGATACTCACAGCTGCAATGAAGTAATATAGCTTAGTAAACGGAACTATACATTTGATATATACATATATGTATATACAACTATACATTTTTCTGCCTTTCCTATCTTTACAATATTTTCATTTGTGGACGCGTATCGGAATGACCTCATTTTCAAAGCCTAATTTGTAATCCTTATTAATGAGAGTTGTGGAAATAAAGACACTCTAAAACTCGTCAACCGAGGAAAATATTGTGAAGTTAGGAAGGCAGAAAAATATACTTAAATGTACACAAATATTTATTAAAGGAATGAAGAGAATGTTAGGAGTTTCAAATCGAACAATGTCTAATTAACGATACTGTTCAACATACGACGTCATACAGGCATTGGTACTTTAATGTATTTATAATATCGAAACCTCGGGAGTACATTATTTTTTTTTTTAATTTGAATGTGAGGCTGTTTTTATTATATGGCTACTTTACAAAGAAACAAAGTGTCCAGTTAGGGTGGATGCAGGAACAGTACGTTTTCTAAGGTAATACTTTCGCGAAAAATGGAGCCTACTCTTTCACTTCCGTAACCGGTTAGCTCACTTTACAAAATTTATGTTTTGGCTTTGTTCAGCCAAATCTATCACAACCGATTACCTTGCACTTATTCGTAATATAACTCTGTTGAAAATAAAAAATTGAACACCCGGATTTAAGTTTTGTTTTTAAAGTTATTTTGTGTGTATTTTTTAAAGTTATTTATTAAAGATTATATCTATCGAAATGTATTTTTAAGTAACATTTGTATTCATAAAAACAATATAGGAGGTGAAACCCTAATATACCTTTAAAACAAAACAATTGTCTTTAAAACTAAACGTTCTTACTACCACTTATCCAACGAGATCTCACAAAAGGTATTTTATTAATAAAACTTGCAGTGTTTGTGTTGTTCGTCTTGAGGTTCCTCTTCTCCTTAAATGACAAAACACACTCATAATCAAATACTGTAATTACCACAAAATTAACAACTACTCTATGAACAATAATCCACCACAGACTCATACCAACACAACACACCTTAGGAGCCGGTCCTATCCGTGACCAGAAGAATTGAGCAATTCACGGACCTATTGTGAAAAGCGTCTGCTGAGTATAATCAGTAAATTACGGTTTGTGCGAAGTAAATTGATAAATAAGTAATAAATGTCATGACAATCGATAAATCGTATTGCTTATTATAGGATTTATGTACATCAGTAAGATTTCTTTACGATATTAACTGTGAGTCCGGGAGGTTAAAACTTTGTCGCACGTAACCTGGAATTATATCTGTAATTTCAATCCCAACACCGTGTTCTAGGCCTGCTGCAGTTAACAGCTGATTAGATACGTTAACGCATATTGTTATTATATGCTTCTCACACAATAAAGCAAATTGAAATATATCTAATTACGTAAGCAATGTAAAACATGTGAAAGTGCTTTTTTTAAAACTGCCTGTGCAACATGTAAGGCCAGTAGCCGAGAAACAATATCAAGCTGAAAGTACTGTGCTTACATGTCACTTAATTACTGCTGAAGAAATACCAAAGGCAGCGGAAATGAGAACGAACATAACTGCTCTGGTCAGCGAACTGGAAGTAATTATGTTTACACTTAAACGCTAACACAGTGAGAATGGGATGAGTTGAATAAAAACAGTTTCGGATTTACAAAATATATATTTCCCCTGTTGAAACCAAGCAGTGAGAACATATATTTTCACTTGACAAAATTAAATTTTAAAATATAAACAAAAAGTCAAAATATGATCTTTTAGATCAAACCATACAATTTACTACTAAAATAATGACTTGACAAAAAAATAATTAAAGTAAATTTTAAGAAAGAGTCATAATCTTTTCAACATTAATTAATAAGATCACTTAGTTATCTTCAACGGTGTTTTGGCTAGCCACTAGGAGGCGTTGTTGAACCAAACTGTGGAGGTTTTGACGCAGATGTTTTGTTATGTGGTTAATGAGTGCATTTGTTTTGTTTGTTCACTTATGGTCTTGTTTCGTGTTTTTGTAGGTTTATAAATTTCATAGTCCTGTAGTATCTACCTGCACTTATACAACGGGTTTTTCTTTCTGACTTAACCTCAGCACTGCAGGCTTTCGTCTTGTCACTACGTAACGTCGTGTACCATCCGAGGTACGGAAGTTTAGGCGATATCATGATAGTTACCAAACAGTTTTGCTAAGTGCTGCTCCCGTGTGTCAATAGTAGAAAATAATATTATTATTTCCTACTATATTTTATTTTATTGGCTGAGTTTTAAGTAAATTAAAACTCATATATAAGAAAATTCATACATTTCCAACAGGAACATTGCAGAAAACAAAAAAAGATTTTGTTTAAAAATGTGGTGATTTGCTCCTATTATGTGGCCCCTATGCAACACTAATGATCTTTCACGCCCCTCCCTCTGGCAGCAACTAATTGCAACAAAAGATGTGTCCCGTTTTAAACTCCAGGGGAGCCTTATTTACACACTCATAGCAAATTGTTATAATAAGCAAACATATGCAAAGTTTTGCTTAATGTATTCTAACAGCTGAATGTGTCAATAGCGGCGTCTCTTTCTATAGTATTCATCTTCAGTTTGAAATGTAAAAACCACGAATAGAAAGGAGTAAAGATGCAATACATTTTCTATAGCATATCAAGGAATGAACATAAGTATAAATCTGTCATATTTAGGTTATCCAACCTTATTGCTCACAAATCGTTAGAATATTTAGATTATATCTATAAACAAAAACGCTCGTGTAACAACCATGGTGCCGTTATGTGGGTCAGACGCCACACGAAGTAGAAGGAGAGACCAATGACGGCCTTCTTATATTTTTAAATACAAGAGCACTTCACAACTGAACTTAAAAAGATTAGGTATAAACTATTATATTTTATTAGTACATACTATCGTGGCATGTTTTATAAAATAACTAGTACAAAATTCTGGGGAGAAAGTGTGTATGTGTCTTCAAATATTGAAAAGTATAACATAGGCCTAAAACGTCGACTCTCAAATTACCAAGATTCTTGTTTTGGTTTCTGACACTGTGAGTGATAAATTAATTCTTGAAAACAATGTTTCAGTAGTTAAATACACAAGTGCATACATACATACAAACTTAAACTCCATTTTAAACTCTACATTTGTAAATTGATTACATCAAACAGTAAATTACTGAGTTACTCAAAAAATTCCTCAGAAAGCAAACATCGATATCCAATGATATAATAGAGTATTAATATCGCGTAGTGCTTACAACTTTGCTCAAGGACGCTGGGAGGACAACGGGACCGGGAAACGGTAACGATAAGGAACGCCAATATAAACTGACGTCATAAAATGAGCTCGACTCACAATAACGCACAGTAATAAAATATTCTATTGTGCTCAGACTATATGTCTTAGGCAACGCTTTACGAGTGGGCAGAAAATAATTTTCACTATCTCCCTACTGTGCTTTCTAAAATACATTTCAAAATAATTTTTTTTCAACAAAATATTAGTCAATACATTCAGTATTATATTCAGTATTATTAAAAATAATTATAATAATAACACCTTATTATGGCGTGCCACATGACCTGTTAGAAGCAGGCCTTACCTGGGTTATACGGTGCTCAAGAGAGGTATTGCTGCCAACACTACACTTCCACTGAGCCTAGGTTTGCCGTAGGCTATCATTGCAATTGGTTGAGTCGACCTGGGACCTGAAAATGAACATAAAATTCTTTGGCACTATTCGGGATCGATCCTAAAGCCTATAGTTTCGTAGTCAAGTACAAGATGTATTTAATAGTAAACAACAGACGATTTACGCCCTAATGGTTTCGATTAGTTTTGGAAAGTGGTTTGTTTTAAATTCCACTCGTTCGATGGGCGGAGAAGTCACGAGTTCAGGCCTTACAGCAAGGTGGCAAGACTCTTGCATACTGGCACCTGCCTATGAGCACCCCCATCGGGAATCACGTGTGTTATATGCTCTATATTAAAGATTTTCCCACATTTACGATTGTGTTTTTTTTGACAGGGATTTAAAGACGAAAGATTGGTACTACTTGCAACCATAATTTTTTTCAACATCTTTCCTTCTTCTACACTTTTCCACATAACAGATTATTGAATGTCTATCCTTGGAGAAACCAGGTTCGACCAGTCAATGTTATACAGACGAAGTAAACGTAGGTTAAAACGTGGATTAATGCATCTACAATACCCCATCCGGGTCTTTTCTATTATACGACCGCATAGCGCAAAATATTTTCTATTAAAACATAGTAATATAAAAGCTTTTTTTCTTACCTCAACTGATAACATTATCCATAAAATGAAAGGTTTTAGACAGGTTTTAGACAAAAAAAATAGTAATATACTTTATTTCTCAAAATACATAAACAAAGAACATTTAGCACACAAATTTATTTCTTGAATTTATTAAAATTAAACATTGATATAATATTCAGGCTTCTGGTAGCCAAAATACTTTAATATTCTCGATAATTTGTTCGAAGAGATCATTTCCTTGGTTATGTTTTCCCCAAAGAAACTCACACAAGTAAGAGTCGATTAAATTTCTACTGGTTCCACACTCTTTACGGTTACGCCTTTTGGCAGATGACTACAATGATTCTATTCTTTGGGTATGAGCTCCGCTTATGGGGTCAACAAAGTTTTCAGAATGATTAACTGTAAGATGGATATACTTCATGTCAGGTATACTTGTTATGCCACTGTAAGAGTTCCAAATATCTGAAATGATAGTAGTTCCCGGCTCAATACAGTATTTTATAGTTGTAATTAGCATTTCAGCTGATCTGTTTGGTACAGCGTACAGGAAGCACTTGTTATCCTCCCTACAGATCCCACCAAACACCCATTGTTGAGGATAAACTCGGCCAACATGATTTTTTGTTTTCGAAAAACACGACTCGTCAATTTCGATAGTTTTAATTACACCGCCAATTTTCGTTTTATTATTAAGAATAGAATGTGCACTTACTTCTCTTAAATAATTTTTCCAATCGGTTATTGAACCTGCACTCATACCTAATTCTTCCGCACAAAACTTAGTAGTAGTATACTCTTTTGAACACGAGTATATGAAAAAAATAATAGTTTCAAAAGCAAGTTTACTTGCTTCGAGCCAAGTACCATTCCTCAGGCCAACTAAAACGCGGCAAACTTTTCTGTTACACCGCCTCCGATCATGAGCATTTGTCAAACTTGGCGACATTTCGTGTCCGTCATCACATTTACGCGTGTTATGTAGTATTCCTTTATTACGAAAATAACTTACTGCTTTTCCCTTAATATCTATCTCACGAACTAAACGTATCACTGACATGATCAATACTGAAGCACTAACAGGACACTGATGGTCAAAGTACGGTGAACGTCTCGCAGTAACTGATAAGATAAGGAAACTTGTTGATTTATTTATATAGTCTTAACTGGTTTATTAGATATTTATTTTATGTACAAAGCAATATGTATGTATGTGGCAATAATTAGTGTTCTAAATTCCATAAAAAATATTTTGAACCATGCAGTCATATAATTGAAAAGACCCCCCCCCCATCCCTCTTCCTGAAGCCGATAACAAAAAGCAGTTGGACTCTGAGTAAAACCCATTGCCTATGAATCCCTTGGTGGGTAATTCAAACAATTGACAGTTTACCTATTAAATAGTTTTTCCCATTTCAATTTCATTTCACTTTATTTTCAATAGACCCCGACAAATTCATTTCTTTTACAATTTGTGCATCTATTTGGTTATGGCTTGTTCTGCGTCAGCAGAATTTGGTCTCGTTCCATATGACCTTCGGAACATTCTGTAAACGAGATGGCCAACATACTTGACCGGATCTTATCTGTTCTCGACGTATTTCGTTCTGTAACGTCTAGCACATTCCGTACAAGTTCTGTACAAGCAACGAATAAACTAAACCACTTGTTTCAGACTGGAATGAACCCAGAGAGCGTGTCCTCCTTGATTATTTTGTAAACGTCCTACAATAACATCTCGCTAGCATTTTTGTACAGATATTATTGTTGTAAACAATTACTAATTTTAAAGAAATTAACCTATATTTCTTTCAAAATTTTCTCTGAATGCCGGAAATGATGACAGTATCCCATTTTACTGAGGACTATTTCAGATTCCCAAACTACTCCGTTGACTAACCAAACATTCAATCCTGACTACATCCTCGATAACAGGATTTCGGATTAAAAGGAAAACAAATCGTAAATGTTCTCTGAAAAACCAAACTAATGCAGTAAAATAGATTCGTTCTTTGCATATTATTAATATTATAACCAATAAGAAGTAGAACAAAGTAAGAAGTAACTGCATATACACATTCTTAAATTTATATTATAAATACTTTGAATAAAACAGTAAACACAAGTACATTATTTGTGCAAAACACAGAGAAAAGATATAAACACTGTTCAAGTAATATTGACTTTAAATTAAACGTTGTACAATGGTGAAAACGTTCACCTTAGTCCCCATAACGAAGCTTTAATCCCGTAAAATATTAGCGGGATTTAGGACTCGACCGTAACTCTGGGATTTTACTTCCGGAAGTTTATAAACCGAGGACCGTATTATAATAATGCCTTTCACAGAATAGCCGGCAATAAGTAAGCTACTTAAATCCACGGACTCTGCCAAGTTGACCCGAACGTATTTAATGTCTAATATATTAATAAAATTTAACCGACGTCTGCGTATTTTCGGAGTAATATAAACTCTGGTAAAGGAGCAAAAAGAAAGATCTGCTTAGAGATTTGTTGATTTTTTTCTGATTTTTAAAGTTAAAATATATTTTATAAGTAAGAAAGAGGACAATAAATAATTAACATTTCTAATTCCATGTTTACTATTTTAAGACATGGGATTGCTCGATTCTTATCACCATTTTAGAAATTTGACCACAAGGTTGGATTAAATAAAGAAGCTTCCATCTTCTATGTAAAGTATAGGCAGAGGGTGTAGTTTATTTGCAAGGAAAACCTTTCCTGTAAATCAGTCAACTCGTTTTAAGAAATCTCCGGCTGCGCAGTCATCTCCTCTTCAGAGGTCATATCCTCCCAGTCAGTCATCTCCTTCTAAGGAACCTTCTATCGGAAAGCCGTTTTCCGTCTAGGTTGCCTTCTACCAGACATTCATTTCCTTCTAGGCAGTCTTCTACCGTACCGTTATTTCCTGTTAAATAATCTTCTACCTGAGAGTCATTCCCTTGTAGGCAGTCTTATACCAGACAGTCATATCCTTCCAGGCAGTCTTCTACAGAAAAGTTATTTTCATTAAATATTCTTCCACTCTACATTCATTATTTTAGGCAGCTTTCTACCAAATAGTCATTTCCTTCTAAGCAGCCTTCTAAGCGGTAGTCATGACCTTCCAGGTAGTCTTCTAACGGACAGTCATTTCCTTCTAGGCAGTCTTCTACTGGACAGTCATTTCCTTTTAGGCAGCCTTCTACCGGACAGTCATATCCTTCCAAGCATTCTTCTATCGGACAGTTATTTCCTGTTAAATATTCTTCTACCGGACAGTCATTTCCTTCTAGGCTGTCTCCTACTGACAAGTCGAATCCTTTTAGGCAGTCTTCTACCGAACAGTCATTTCCTTCAAGGCAGGCTTTACTGGCCACTCACTTCCTTCTAGATAATCTTCTAACGGACAGTCATTTCCTTCTAGGCAGCCCTCCACCAGACTCATGTCCCTCTAGGCAGTCTTCTACCAAACAGTCATTTCCTTCTAGATAATCTTCTACAAGTCAGTCATTTCTTCCTAGGCAGCCTTCTACCAGTCAGTCATTTCCTTCTAAGCAGTCTTCTACCGGACAGTCATTTTCTTCTAAGCAGCTTTCTACTGGACAGTCATTTCCTTCTAAGCAGTCTTCTACTGGACAGTCATTTCCTTTTAGGCATTCTTCTACCGGACAGTCATATCCTTCCAAGCATTCTTCTACCAGACAGTCATTTCCTTCTAAGCAGCCTTCTAAGCGGCAGTCATATTCTTCCAGGTAGTCTTCTGCCGGACAGTCATCTCCGACCTTTTCCCCTATAATTTGATAAAGTAAATCTATAAGGGATTCTTTAAAGTAAATGTTTAAGTAAACCTTGTATGCTACTCCATACTAACATGAGGAACATTTCTCAGCACTCTTACAAGTTATCAATTTGAAATTTTTACCAGTGTTTTATGAGACCCTTTTACAACCTTTGACTAGAGCATTTTTTTTCCATTTTTAGTTTATTAAAAAAATTTTTTTCGGCAACATGTTTGAACTCTTTCTATATTTGCCTTGTAATTGTGCATAAATTGATTTAAATTAATGTTACCAAACTTTCCTCTGGTCAAACGTTGTATCTTTATGCCTGTAATGTACCCTGAAAATCTCGGTCAATTACCTTAACCGGTCTATGAGAAAATGTTCCTTATGTCTCAAAAACAACAAATTATCGGGAAATCGCAAAAAACTGAAACGACATAATAAAAACTGTCCAACCTTAATGAATTCCAGCTTCATAGTCAGACAAATTGTTATATTCTTCTTCCAACTTCTTTTTGAAAAACCTCCTTCTTCTTCTAGCATCTCTTTCATAATCAGAAAATTCTTTTTCTGAACTTCTTATTCTTTCTGCATCTAAAGTTTTCATAGCCGTTACCATAAATAACCCAGGTTTCAGTCCCGATCTCTGAAATACCTTGCACTTACTTTTGTAGCCTTCATTGAAACATGACACACTATCATAAACTCCTAAGCTCAAAGTTTTAATTCCTACAAAAACATTTTTGGGCACTGTAGTCCACACAACGCTATTGAACGACTCATTAGCATTTTGAGTTTTACCGTGTGCACACCTTTGCAATAAAACTGGATCTGCAAGATCTTTAAAAACTGGTTTAATTACCCCCATTATTGCACCAGCAATACTTCTTTCATGCTTGTAATTTCCCTCATCATTATTTTGGAGAAATCTTTTGTATTTACACCAGGTATCTGGCGTAGAAGGACATAAACCATGACATGGGTGTTCATCTGTTGACAGCTTGTGAAACTATATTGCCCAAACTGCTTGTTGCATATTTTTGACAGAGTATAGATTTTTTCTTATTGCGTTACCATAGTAGGTTTGCAATTGGCCAATGGTAGCATCAGTTAACCTGTTTTCTCCTCCAATAGGCAGATTATCTGAAAGTTTTTTACTCTTCATTTCTTGTTTTATTTATCTTAGTCGGCTCCCCAATCTTTTCTGTATGTGAGCAATACACTCCAGTTTAGTTATCTGAATATCAGCATAAGGTTTGGCTTCATAAACAGACTTGAAAGACTTGCTGTCACCATCACCTAGATACTGTGTATACATAACATTATACTTTTCAACAGACCGACTAAAGAGTTGACCCAACCACAAATTAAGAAAAACTTAGTAGTTGAGGATAATTGAAATAAAAAATAAATAGTGAAAGAAAACTAGTATGATTACAAATTATACATCATTTTAAGAGGAAAATTCTGTAGATTAATTTAGGCAAATAAAAAAAAAATGTAGAAAATTTTTTTTTCGCAATGTCCGGTCTTTTTTCCCTATAATTTCATATAGTACATCTTTAAGCAATTTTCAGCTCTGGATTTTTAGCCCTCATACACGTTTCAATTACCAATTTCATCGTCATCAGTGACACTGCAACAAATCATTTACTGCAACAGTTGCCTGCATTATTGTGCATCCATTCTTCCAGGGAATAAAATGATACCACAAACTTAGCATTAGGTACAAACAGGATACAAAACATTACAGCCTCACTCAATTTATTATTTACCCACACGTTTCAAGACGTTTTGAAGATCATCCATCTTGCAAAGCAAATACATACTACAATATGACAATAGTAGTACGGTATGGAAAAAAATATGTTACACCATAGATTTAACGTTTCCCTAGCTCATTTGAAACGATGTAAATATATTCAAGTCAATGCTATGTTAATTCAATTTCTTCTATCAACTCACACTCTCCTCATATATATCTTGCACAAATTTTCAATCATACAAAGTAATTTTTTATTCATACAAACTAGTTCATATAGGTTTTTTTTTACTTGTAATTGGTTACAGTTCAAGTTAATACATTTTTTCAAATATTTATTCCTTAAATAAATTTGTTTAAAGTGATGTCTGATCGAATTCGAACTGAATAATTACATGTTTAATCTCCAGCAGTTTATCACTGAGCCAACTTTCTCGTTGCTAGAAATTTACGACTTGAAGATGTATTTGAAAAATATATGGAACTTCCAACAATGAAGTGAGTACAACAGATGGCTAGAATGAGAAACTATAGATCAACATCGGTTTCATAAATTAGAAAAAAAGTGAATTATTAGTTACAAACAAAACATAGTAGTCCAACATAATAAACCGTATAGAGTTGGAAATTGAAAATTGCAAGGAAATTCGGTTTCTATTTTCTCACATAATATTGTGATTCTGTCACAAGTATAAAAATATTTATATTATTGTAGTTATAAAACAAAATGTAACTAAAATTAAATTTTTCTTTGTTGACTTCAGTAAGAATTGACTTTGAATTTTTTTTTTATATATTGCATGTTTCATTTTAAATATTATGGCAGATGAGACTTACATAGATAAAATAATATGACTAGAAAATATATGACTTATTATATCTTCTTAATATAACGTCCTAGAGTTGTAAATGGGTGTGTAGAAATATAACTGTTCTTCCGCTATAACCACTTTGTTCTAAGAACAGCTAACACCTGCCAAAACAAAACAACGATATATATTAAGGTGACAAGCTTTTTTACTTGCAATAAAAATCTAGTACATTACATATTTTTGTTAATGTTCCTGGTTTCATGCTCTTCTTAGAACAAGTGAGAGAATACAGAAGAGATAATTAAACAAACCTTTACACTACAAATCTTCACATATGTAACAGAGCCAGTTTATTAGTTATACGTCATCTTCCAGCAGTGCAAGGGTAATAAATTTCACTCCGTCTGTAATTAAACCATAAATTTTAATATAACATACGAACGATACCAGACTGGCAACATATGTTACGTTTTGTCGTTCAGAGTAATTTATAGAGTTAAATTTTGCGATGCCTATTATGGGCGTGGGTTTTTCTTGATTGCATTTTACGGTAAAAAGTACAATCAGGGGTTAAAAGGATTCGCTGGTGCTAAAGAACTCTGTTAGCTTTAAGGTCTGTACATAAAAAGCGAATGGTACACTAAGATAAATTAAGGATAAAAAGAATGAAGTTAGGTAGGATAAAATAAAATACAAAAGATTTATATTCCTTAACCAGACATATATAACTGATCTTTAAGGCCTAATGCTTCAATAACATTTATTAAAAGCAAGCACTACGGTGATTAACTATCACGCAAATGAAAAGAACCACAGTAATAGAGCTGCGACCTGTTTAATCCATTTACAGTAAATACATTGACATCAATAGAACTGTTTGATGTCTCGTTCAGTTCAATACGTCGTCATTTCTTTCTCTCTCAATGTACAGTGATGCTTTATCATTCATTGTGGCGTAAATGCAATGCTTTCAGTCACATGTGATTACTCTGCTAAGAAAGCACAAACGTGATCCCGTAAAGCAATCGAAACCGCAAAACCTGAAAGCAAACGTTAATACAATCGATACTCGATTGTCAACAGAGATTGGTATCACTGCGAGATACATGCGATATACAACGTCATACGTCACAACCACTATGACGCCATAGTTTTCCCTCATCAGTACGTCCTCTACTATATTGATCCCTTTACACCTACAGTATACGATATGCCCCTCACTGTCACCGAAATGTACGTGTTCTCCGGGTTCCGGGCGTGAACCATGATCCTCCCCTACATCCCAGACGATGGGTCTTACGCCTACTTGCTATAACTTATCCATCAAAGACTTAATTATTTGAACCGATAGCCTTAGACTTTACCACAAATGTCATGTTAGCCTATGATGTTTCTGTTCTTAGGAACCGTCCTTTATTTTGGTAATAAAAGAGCATTTACCCCTCAGTTAATTATTTTGTCGTTGACATCAACCAATAATATAATATTTTTATAATTTATTTTGCTATGGAGTTTTATAGTTGAAACAAATTTTTGCAAGATTATGACGATTGCGTAACCGACGACTATAATTATGAAGCGATTAAAAAAAAATGATTTCCAGCACAACCAAATATTTTGGAAAAAGTCTTCAGTCATTGTTAGTATATTTGTATGTTCACACCTAACAAAATAAATCAGTGATGGGAAGTGATTTGCAAACTTGTGATTTAGTCACTGTTATTCGCAAATCACAGTTCAACCTGTTTGGTGGCAAAATGAAGCAGTAGGTTCTTGGCAAATCACACCTCCCGTGAAGCGAGACCCAAACTGTTTATATTTGTCACAGCCAGATAGGCGAACTAAGATCGTCTATTGTAATCTGTATTTGCATATGTGGGGGGCGGGGTTAGGGTCGCATTGTCAGTCACTCATTTGAAAAACCTTATGAAGGGAAATAAGTTGGAAATGTGTTTTTTTACTGTGATTCTGATTCTCAATTTTTCTTTTTCATTCGCTGTGACTGTGATTTTATTCGGCGACGGAGATATAACTTATATGCAACCCGGTCATGAATAAGATAAATTGTTCGAAATAATTACCAAAATACCTCGTATACTAAATGAACTGTTTGAACTGACTGAATGAACTAAATGAAAGAAATAAAAATATCGAGTAATAATTAAGCAATTTCATTGGCACGTAAAATATATTATTATAAAACATATATAGAAAAGCAATTAAACATAAAATATTTCTAGTTAGAAGTATGTGATATTACTCACAAATATGCAACTAAACTAAATACAATTTTATTGCATTGGCAAGCAAATTTTTATAGCAGATAAACTATCTTCGCGAAACTTTTTCAAAACTCTCCAACTACGATATTATTTTTGTAAAACACCAGAAACTATCCACACTTGGAAATCGGTAAAAACACCTAACACCTGTATTTATATTTAAAAACTTTGCTACACAAACACTCTTTTGTCAGTTGAAATATTACATTTAAAAAAAATAAATGCTGTTGATAAGCCCGTTGGCATTTCACCACGAACGATACTCAACTCAGGTGTTTATATATCGGCACAGAAATACAACCCTGTGGTATCTGATATTACCATTTCTCCTATATAGTCACTCTTTACACCTTGGAACTCATTTTCTAATTTTACACCTTTTGTATTCTTCTTTGGTCAGGCCCTTTGCTTCTTTCCTCATGCTATTCGTCCATTTACCGCAATCATGCCAAATCGTTTCCCACACAGCATCACCAGTTAATGTTCAGGTTTCGGCCCAGCACAATGTTGCCCCATACAAAGCATTCCGCTAATCGCTTCCTTATTTGCCTCGAGACTTGCTCACAAAACATTACCTCTTGTACAGGTCACGTTACCTGGTCTCTAGCTTTGTTCATGCACCTAATTTACATTATAGTTATGTTCAGTCTATAGGGTTTACTGGTATTGTTTATTTGCACTTTTTTAAAAACATTTTTCGAGTTTCTTCTTAAAACATCTTACTGATTGTATGTTTTTTATTTGGAATAATTGTCTGCGGTTATATAATAATTAATAACACATGAAAAACCTATAACTACAAATATTTGTAATATGCTAACTTTAATTTATTATTCATTATTTTTTATTTGTATTGTCATTATTTTCTAGGTTTTATGACTTTATTTGTGTCTTAGAACATATCTTCATTCAAATCGTCATTATTGTCATTGTCATCGGTGTTACAGTCAGGAACAGTCCTCTAGAAGGAATCGTGATATCCGTGTGATATTGTCTGCCCTATCGCCTATCACCCTACCTATACGCTCGCCAGCCGAACAGAGCGTCAACATTTTTGTTTCTCCTCCGTCATTCTCATTATATAGTTAAAGGATATAATATAAACTCTCTAAATTTATATTAAATTTCAATACTCGAATCTCCAAATTACACCCCTTCAGCTATGTACTTTAAAAGACACCTCCGTATACATCTTGCTATATCGCATTAGAAGTTGTTAAATGAAAATACTTTCCAAACACACTGTACCCTTTTTAACATTACACATCCTCGACTCCATATTTACGTAGAGCCGTGCGTTTGATGTATGGCCAAGAACAATGACTTTTCCCTTTCTTGTCAAAAACAGCTGACTCCGTAATCACGAATAGTTAGAGCCTTCTTTTGTTTGAACGCTGCCAACGTGACACCGCTTTCACCAAGTTTAATATATTTGCTTGCGCTGTATTGTTGACTTAATGTTTGTATTCATGCACATAATAAATATCTAAACTGAGATAAAGCTTTTAAAGACTTATCGCGCATGCGTGCGTGTGCCTGCTCGTGTGCAACAAAATTTTAAAAACACCAATTAAAAACATTCATGTTATTAGATCTGAACAAATAGGAATCCGTAGTCAAAATATTGTGTTGTATAGATTTAAGGGAAGAAAACAATTGGCGAAATATATTGAGAAAACTTGCGGAGAGATTTAATAAATCTATTTCCAAAGAAAAGGAAAAGAAATCAGAGTGTAAAGTGACCATGACAAACGGATGGAGATTCAAACGAGAAGTAATGTTAGGGTACTGTTATAGCCTCGGTTCTTGATCACACACCGAAATCTACACATGGGAATAGTAAGCTCATTACTGTTAAATCAGTACTAGGTTGCTCCTCAGCAAGTAGATAAACGCAACCCTTGAAGAGAGTAAACAAGTATATTGTGGACCATGTAACCGAGTACCTGGCCTCGAGAAATCGCAGTAGGTGAACAAAAAATAGAAGGCTAGTTTAAATACTTTCCTATAAACATCATAAAGACTGCCAAAAAACTGACTTGCATGTGAAGACCGATATTATATAAATTCATATATAAATTAGCTTCGGTATGGAATAAACAAACAATTTTACACTACTTAACTAAGTGAATACGTAATTGCTTACTTGCTAACGCGTTTCAAAACGATCGTTCCTTTTTCGAAGCTAGCCTTCTACTAGCGGCTTTTGGCTCTTTACAAGCGGTATGACAGGGTTGTATTTATGACAGGGTTGGATTTATGACATTAGGTGAGGTGTCGGCGTCTTGTGAGATGTATTTGAAAAGACTATTGGCTTCAAAGTGTGTGTTGTCATTAAGTATGTTTTCCTGTCTGTTGTGTAGTGTTTGTAGATTTCATATTTTTCTAAAGTTGTTAGTTTTTTACTCTGTTTTAATGTGTGTAGAACATTTAAATTAGTGTGTATGTCTGTATGTGTGTGTTGGGTGTTGTTTAGAGACAACATGTGTGTTGGGTGTAGACAAACTTATCAGAGACAACATAAACTTTCACAATCACACACCTATACACAATAACATAGACCTCATACACAAAATACAAGACATCCACATACCACACACAATTGCCTCATTCTACATAAAAAACCTTTACACTAGTGTGCCAGTAGAACAAATACTGAACATACTACAAAATATGCTCACAGCAAACAACACGCCACATAATCTCACACATGAAATAATCACACTCACCAAACTCATCACATCACAAAACTACTTCACATACCAACACAAATACTACACACAGAAAGATGGCCTCTCAATGGGTTCCCCTATCTCAGGCATCCTAGCAGAAATATTCATACACCACATCGAACAACAATATATTCTACAGAACAATTACCACACACATAAAATAATTTACTACCATAGATATGTAGATGACATTTTAATATTATACAACGGCAACAAACGGCAAATCAAACAACTACATAATCACATTAATACCATACACGAAAACCTCACATTTACTCTCGAGTTAGAAGAAAACAATAGAATAAACTTTCTAGATCTTACTATCACCAAGCACAACACTAGACACAATTTCAAAATATACAGAAAACCAACAACTACAGATATGGTCATACATAATACATCTAATCACCCCACACAATACAAACACGCTGCTTTTAATCATATATTACACCGTCTAATAAACATACCAATGCTACAGAAAGACTACGACAAAGAACTTAATACCATAAAATACATCGCCCAACAAAACGGCTACCAACACACACTCATAGATAACATTCTCAGGAAAATAAAACATAAACACTATCAAACACCCACTCAAACAAACCACAAGAAAAATAACAAATACATATCCCTCACCTACCACAATAAAAACACACACAAAATAGCCTTCACATTCAAAAAACTCCATTACCAAATATCCTACAAAACAACAAATACGCTAAGAAAACCTATACAACCTTTTCAAAACGAAACTGACATATACAAACTCTCAGGAATTTACAAATTAACTTGCAACTATTACATAGGTCAAATCGGCAGGTCATTCTACACACGCGTCGATGAACACATTACCCAAACAAAACAAACAAACCCTAAATCCAGCGGCGCAAAACACCTAAACCACACCCAACACACACACACACCGACATACTCACTAATTTAAATATTCTACACACATTAAAACAGAGTAAAAAACTAGCAACCTTAGAAAAATATGAAATCCACAAACACTACACAACAGACAGGGAAAACATACTTAATGACCACACACACTTTGACGCCAATAGACGTTTCAAATACATCACACATGACGCCGACACCTCATCTAATGTCATAAATCTAACCCTGTCATACCGTTTGTAAAGAGCCAAAAGCCGCTAGTAGAAGAGTAGCTTCGAAAAAGGAACGATCGTTTTGAAACGCGTCAGCAAGTAACCATTTACGTATTCACTTAGTTAAGTAGTGTAAAACTAGTTTAATCAGTGAATTCAAGATGATTACATCAAGTAACTCAAAAGTTACATCAAAAAAACAATCTTTAACTTGTGGACATATCGTATGCATGAGCTGTTGAAATATAGCACAATCTGAATATGTTAAATGTTTTTAGAAGTGGTAGTATACAAGGAATCTCGCTTTTTCTATCACGGCCAAGTTCATGGTAACGCGATTCGCACTACGAGCCCTCGATGTGTACAGTGAACAACGAAGTTTGAGTATTAGAGTATAGCCAACATTATAACATATATATATATATATATATATATATATATATATAAATATATATATATATATATATATATATATATATATATATATATTCAGGGGGTGAGGATTTTGCTGGTACAACTGAAAACGTGAATACCAGTCAACTAACTGCTCTAGCGACGATTCGATGAACCAATTCCCCGGATGAAAGGATAAATTTTGAAACAATTCCTCTACATGATATCTTTGTGCTTTCCTGCTATTTTAAATTACGATATTTAATATTTGAATATACGATACTATATTTAATCAAACTAAAGAAATTGCACTATAAATAGGCCTACTCAAAACCTTTCTACAAAACGTTATCCATACAGTTGAGGGTGTAAATGTCTACACATATTCATTTCAAATTCGTATAGATGTGTTGTCAGATACTTTTTTCCAATAATGATAGTGTTTATTAGACTCTTTATTGAAACAATATAGGTTAGTTACAGATCGCAGTTAGGCGCAACTTTTTAGGAAGACTTAGGTGCTAGTGGTACGGTTTGGTGCGCCTCGCTGTCACCCAGCAATGCTACGCAGGACTCCATTTTAATAACCTGTAACCTTAAGAGGTTTACGAGGAAACCCCTGTCTAATCTACCTACAAATAGGTTAACCTTCATATGCAATAAACCACTCCTGTTACATCAAATACCGAGGGAGATTTGTACCTTACTTGGTTCTATGTGTATCTGTGATAATTTGTATCTTCCTTTCGGTTTAACCTGTAAACATTGCCATACAGAGAGTAGCTGCCCTTCAGCCATACATCCCTACATGAGTATCACCTTTTTTATCCTTTATTATTTCCTAAATCCTAATTATTAAGGGAGTTATATATCTTCTCCCTAACCCTACCAACATTCACACTCTTCCTTCGAAACCTGATTGTTAGTTGAGAACAATTTAATCGTCAATACTGATATCATATTAACATTATATATTTATTATAAGGATGTGATTAAAACCGTCAACTGTCCTGTGTATCCATATGGATGGCACTTATATGGAGGTGTTCATGGACACAGATTAAAGGAATGTTTGATTGACTATTAAGAGTTTCCTGGTTTATCTATATTAGGTTCCTCTCAAAGTGCCAAGCTTTACTTTATATTTCTTTGGCAGTTGAATTTGTTAGTTATTGTAAGTTTTATTCTGAGGATAATTGTTGGTTAACAAAACCATGGACATATACAATATGTAAATGTATCAACATTTGTAAAAAGCTTTTAAATATTAATTTACCTATTTGTAACTATAGCATATACACTATTTGACTTTAGTGTAGGTGATAGTTTGACAAACTATCTCTGTAGCTATTTGTTGTCTTGTTAGATAACCGTAGGCACGTTAGGAATCAATGAAGTAATTTGCTGTGTCTAGGAGGAAAATCTTCACACATACATTTGTCACATAAAAAGTAGATGTTTTTGAATATTTTTTTTTTATGTAATAAGCTTAATATGGAGGGCATATATATGAAAATGTCTATGGACATAGATTAAAGGAATGTTTCCTAGACCAGTAAGAGTTTCCTTGTTGATCATTATTGGGTTATTCTCAAAGAGCCAAGCTTCACTTTACATTTCTTTGGCAGTTGAATTTGTTAGTTATTGTAATACTTATAAGTTTTATTCTGATGATGTTTGTTGCACAAAAAAATCATGAACTTAAGCGAAGTGTAAACATAACAACATTTGTATAAAGCATATAAATAATAATTTACCTATTTGTAACTATAGCATATAAACTATTTGACTTTAGTGTAGGTGATAGTTTGACAAACTATCTCTGTAGCTATTTGTTGTCTTGTTAGATAACCGTAGGCACGTTAGGAATCAATGAAGTAATTTGCTGTGTCTAGGAGGAAAATCTTCACACATACATTTGTCACATAAAAAGTAGATGTTTTTGAATATTTTTTTTTTATGTAATAAGCTTAATATGGAGGGCATATATATGAAAATGTCTATGGACATAGATTAAAGGAATGTTTCCTAGACCAGTAAGAGTTTCCTTGTTGATCATTATTGGGTTATTCTCAAAGAGCCAAGCTTCACTTTACATTTCTTTGGCAGTTGAATTTGTTAGTTATTGTAATACTTATAAGTTTTATTCTGATGATGTTTGTTGCACAAAAAAATCATGAACTTAAGCGAAGTGTAAACATAACAACATTTGTATAAAGCATATAAATAATAATTTACCTATTTGTAACTATAGCATATAAACTATTTGACTTTAGTGTAGGTGATAGTTTGACAAACTATCTCTGTAGCTATTTGTTGTCTTGTTAGATAACCGTAGGCACGTTAGGAATCAATGAAGTAATTTGCTGTGTCTAGAAGGAAAATCTTCAGACATACAATTGTCACATAAAAAGTAGATGTTTTGGAATATTTTTGTTTGATATAATAAGCAAGAATTTGGATATATATATATATATATATATATATATATATATATGTGTGTGTGTGTGTGTACTTACTTCGAAAAGTAAGGGTTATTTATTTACGATATTATTAATATTTGGAATATTTTATTAGTCAGATTACTGTGTTTTCAATGATATATATATACATTCGTATTGTTTTTTTCCATGAAGATAATTTATAAAATAACTATAGAAACAAAGTACTCTAATAAAATTCTTTTATGTAGCGCTCTCAATTAAAATCTCTGCTGTTTTAACGAAATGAAACATATTTCATATAGTAGCTCTAATACCCAATAAAGTCTTAGCGGTGTTTATAAATTAATGAAAAATACAATTTAACCCAATAGAAGTGCATTGAATTCCATATGTGGCAGCCCATTGCCTTTCAATTAGCCTTATTAGTGGCCTCGTACTTCAAATTTAGTCCCCATGGACTGCAATTAAAGTTTTCACGTGGCAACAAACTATTTGAAAGCCAATTTGACCCGTCAATATATTTTATAGATCTCGCCAACACAAACAGGTTTTATCCATTAGTTATTGGATAAGTGATAAATGAGTTTATAGCACTGGGCAAAGCTTTTGGCAGACGGTTTGACCTTTCATTGGACACACAATACTTCTGTCAACAAATATTTTCCCATTATATGTGTGTAATCGTTAGATAGTTATTTGTCAAATATATTCCCCTACACCAATTATATAAAAAATAAGACCTATCATAATTATCAGAAAATTATAATGGAATAATTTAAAACATGTAACTTATAAGACAATAATCTTATAGTGAAATATGTACGAGTTAAAAGCTACTAATAAAGACAAAATTTTGAATTTGCCAAAGTAATTTTATGTATTGTATTATTATATCTATTTTAAAATAGTTTTTCCTTTATAAAATTATTAAAACCTAGATGATTTTGTTCTCCTTGTTTTTAATATCATTTGCACATTTACATTATTTTCATATTTACTGAGATTGAGATTTTAATCAATATGTGGTTGTGATTTTAATTTGTTTGATTTTTCTATAAAAAAATTGCAATAGAAAACCATTTGATTATAATGCTTATTTCGAATATTAAAACTTTTATCTCGGATGCGCAAAGTGTTTTATAATTAAATAACAACGGAGAGTTTGCAACATTATTTCACATTCCAAACTGCGTAAAATACATTTTCCTTCTACATTTGAACAAAACTCAACCTATATTATTATATCTATATTAAAATAGTTTTTCCTTTATAAAATTATTAAAACCTAGATGATTTTGCTCTCCTAGTTTTTAGTATCATTTGCACATTTACATTATTTTCATATTTACTGTGATTGTGATTTGAATCAATATGTGGTTGTTATTATAATTAGTTTGATTTTCAATCAGAAAATTACAATAGAAAACTTTTAGATTAAAATGCTTATTTTGAATATTTAAACTTTTACCTCGGATGCCTAAAGTGTTTTATAATTAAATGACAACGGAGAGTTGGCAACATTATTTCACATTTCAAGCTGCACAAAGTGCATTTTCCCTCTGAATTTTAACACATATATCGGATATGTTTCAGATATAAATGTTCCACATTTCATGTTTGGTTTATTTTGACGAACCCATTATTTTATGTTTATTTGTCGCTGCCAGCTGATCCGCTGACAGTTTTATTATTTAGGCTAGCTTATCGAGCTTTTGCCGACTGTTATTGTTAAATTAATCCCTGGACGTCGATATATGCGCATTTTCTATTTTCCACAATATCAAATAAACATTTCACTTTGACGAGTAACGAACACAACAATGGACAAATATAAACAGTTATGAATATTAAAAAGCAATAAAGACTCTGAAATCCATAAGAAAATTCTTCTTAGAAAGAAAGAAAACCAATTCCAATTCGTATCGTAAGCTTTTCTAGATATTTTCAACGGAAAATATACATTCATTTCACGTTTTATTAACTTTTTACAGTGTAATAAATGCTCAAATCACGGTTAACACAATGTCCAGTTCCTGGCACAAATTGTTGGGCGGGGGGTATCAACGATTTAACGATCATTTTCAGGTGTCCACAAAATCAAAAAGAATACGATTCGATTTCTTAGACTAACATGACATGACTTTCTCTAGGACCAGTAACAGGCAATCATTATCTCCTAACCATAATCAATCTACACCAATACTTGGTATAAGGCCGCACTGACAAACTAATTATGAGCTTACCAATATTAAAACTTTTTTAACTTACTTTTTCCTCCTATTTTATTTACCTTAATTCCACCATACCTCACCGTCTCTTACGACAACCTCAAACATAATAAAAATCACATTGATCTGTTTCAACATCTTAACTACCAAACGTGTTACCTCTAGCCACGATATTTGCGCACAGTTACGCTTTTACGCACACACAGTTACGCCTGCGTCTCGCATGATCATTACGGCAAGAATTCAGTAACAATGAACACTGTTATTGTTAATTATTAACTCCAGGCTAGAACTGTCTCAACAATAGCAGCCTATCTGTTTAACAGGAAGTAGCAGAGTTACACAACCGGATGTGGCTGCCAGCTTCAGAGCTCCAGTCAACAGAGGCAATTACTGCCCGTAAAGCGTTGTCGCTTTGGCACTTTAAGGTAGTTGTTGTGAATTAAGGAGGCTTTGCCTTTGTTCGGTCACTTTATTATGCCAGACAGGCATTAGCCATTAAATATAATGAACTAATGAATTAGATAATACTTTCAAAAACCACCTTTTTACACAAGGAAATTGCTGAAATGTTGTTTTTGTAGGTTACACGTGTCTACATAGTCGTCTTAAGTAAATTACGTACATGACAAAAAACAAATTAATTGACAAAAATGCAATTGTGAAACATTAACGTCACGCCTTAAGAGCGATATTTCGTTTAAACCTATTTATTTAAAACAAAGAGTACCTCATATTTTGTAATAATAATAGAAATTACAACGCCACGTTTCTGTGTGTTAAACTTAAGCTCGACTCTACAAACTGGAGTAAAGTTTACAATTCCTGCACTCCCCGCCGGGAGTAATGACGGAATGTAAGACCTAAAGGGATCGGATTTTAGGACCGCATGTCCCCTAGTAGAGAATTCCTACTAGGATATCACAGAGCAGGTGTGCCTACTAGGATATCACGTTACGGAAACCAAAATATTCTACAATCATAATCATATGTAACTCGGAGAACAACAATATGTTCTCATATGTACCGGAGAACATCATATACAAGTAAGATGATAGGAATGAAAAGTAGTATAACACGTAATAAATTTGTATTATGTTACATAGGTTTTCTTTATTTTATGCTTATCCCGGCAGGGTAATAAAAAGAAGTCTTAGATACGTTTCTTTCAAAAAATATTTAGAATGAGCAATGTTGAATTTATTAACTCTAGGTCCTCTGTGTACAAGAGCTGCGACGAGGTCCAAGAGGAAATCCAAATCTACGTGTTCTGTTAGTGTCCTGCATTAGGAGCAGCAAGAAGAAAGTGGTTTGATAGGTATGTACACCAGAAGGTATCAGAAAATTCAGCATCCAGTAGATACTAGGGTTCTGCAGAGGTAGGTATCCACTAAGCTAATACTGTGTAGGAATGTGAAGAGAGTACAAAGGCTGTAACTAAGTGTTCTACATCGATAATGGTCCTCCCAGTTTCTGATATTAATTCAAAATGTTGAATTATTAGATTGAGGTCCCCTATGTACAAGAGATGCGACGAGGACAAAGAGGAAAGCCAAATCCACGTGTTCTGTTAGTGCCTTACATTGGGAGCTGCAAGAAGTAACTGGTTTGGCTGGCTGGTATATACACCAGAAGGTACCAAAAGCATCAGCAACAGGTGGGTACTTGGATTAAGCAGAGGTAAGTATCCACCAAGCTAATCTTGTGGAATTTATGGGAAGAGAGTACAATGGCTGTAGCTAACTGCTCTACACCGATAAGGACGCTCTGAGTTTCTAATAATAATACAAAATATTGACTTATTTGAATTTGTAGAGAGTAGACAGCATAAAGTAATCCCAAAAATGAAACTCGATGGAAACTATATTGCCCCTTTCAAACAGAAATTATAGTAATAGAGTATCTAGGTAATCATACTGCAGGACATCAAACAATTCTGATGAATGCGTCTTCAATGCATTAGTGCGTACATGCGAAGCAATCAATATACTTCACGAAATGCATAGAAAAATATATTTCCTACTAATGGCTCCTTTGCATTTATTGCTCCCGAGACATATCCAGTTGGTGGTTCTGTAAGATGGTACGTAATATGAGTAGGAAAACTGAAACATAGAATAAGTGAACTGAACTTATTGCAGGCCAAGTTAGATAGATACTGGGATGTTTTTGGCATAGATGAAGAGTAAAAAAAGAGTAACCAGTGCAATCTATATCAGACGGATGTAGAAAAATGTAAATTAAAATGGTCAAAGTTATATGTTCTAAGCAGATAAAATGGTGAACGTTTTTAAATACAGTATCATATACAATGATTATGAGGACGGAAAGTTGTAGAGACTGTGGACAGACGTAGACAGCAGGGCAAACTAGGAGGGAATTAGAATGGGTTCGAGTCAGACGGAGGAAGAAATATGTGATCTTAGATGACGTTATAAGTAGGTGGAAAAAACCATGTCTCCTTTCCATTCCCTCTCTACACTATGCTATACTATTTTTATACTCTGTATAGTTTTGATTGAGCACTGGAGACGGGCCTTGTGTAGCCACCCCCAAAAACCCTCCCCGACTCGAGACCAGCCTACAGCTGTTTCGTCAAACCATCCACTGGTTATAATAAAGCAATGATGATATTTCATTTATAAAATATTTTAATTTTCAAGAGTTATTTTGTTTCTATTGAAATGTATTAAAAAATTGTACAAACATCGACTATATTATATTTCAAAATTAACCGTTAACATCTGATAGATAGGAAATGTGTATTTATTTTCCATTATTAAATAATTGTTTTCACAGATTATGCTACTAATTCACACTTAATTTCAATCAACAAGTAATAAAAATATGTCTCCACATATTGATTAATGAAGCGAGGAGGCTCCCACAATGACTTATCACTGTACAAGTGAATGGACACAAAAATTAGCGTAAGTATTGTATAGTCAAAACAATATTATTGCTCAGACTATATGTCTTAGGCAATGCTTTACGAGTGGGCAGAAAATAATTTTCACTATCTCCCTAATGTGCTTTCTAAAATACATTTCAAAATAATTTTTGTCCAACAAAATATTAGTCAATACATTCAGTATTGTATTCAGTATTATTAAAAATAATTATAATAATAACAACTTATTATGGCGTGCCACATGACCTGTTAGAAGCAGGCCTTACCTGGGTTATACGGTGCTCAAGAGAGGTCTTGCTGCCAACACTACACTTCCACTGAGCCTAGGGTTGCCGTAGGCTATCATTGCAATTGGTTGAGTCGACCTGGGACCTGAAAAAGAACATAAAATTCTTTGGCACTATTGGGGATCGATCCTAAAATTTATAGTTTCGTAGTCAAGAACAAGATGTATTTTATAGTAAACAACAGACGATTTACGCCTTAATGGTTTCGACTAGTTTTGGAAAGTGGTTTGTTTTAATTTCCACTCGTTCGATGGGCGGAGAAGTCACGAGTTCAGGCCTTACAGCAAGGTCGCAAGACTCTTGCATACTGGCACCTGCCTATGAGCACCCCCATCACCAGAGCGGAAATCACGTGTGTTATATGCTCTATATTAAAGATTTTCCCACATTTATGATTTTGTTTTTTTGACAGGGATTTAAAGACGAAAGATTGGTACTACTTGCAACCATAATTTTTTTCAACATCTTTCCTTCTTCTACACTTTTCCGCATAACAGGTTATTGAATGTCTATCCTTGGAGAAACCAGGTTCGACCAGTTATTGTTATACAGACGAAGTAAACGTAGGTTTAAACGTGGATAAATGCCTCTAAAATACCCCATCGGGGTCTTTTCTATTATACGACAGCATGGCTAAAATATTTTCTATGAAAACATAGTCATATAAAAGCTTTTTTTCTTACCTCTAATAATAACATTATCCATAAAATGAAAGGTTTTAGACAAAAAAATTATATTTGCAAATATGTTCTTCCATTTCTAATATTCTTAGCAATTATCTAATAGCAGCACTTTCTCCTTGTGTCTCTGTGCCGTTAGTAGTATACGGGTCTCATAGGTACGTGTTTTGCATTTGATACTCCTAATTTATTTCCCCACATTACATCCTGGAGAAATCACGATAGCTGAGCTCCAGTTATAGTGTGTGCTTGCGATTCGAGTTTTAGATTTCTATTGGTTGTAATATTAACGCCTGGGCATTTGAAGCCTATAGCCTTTTCTACGATTTTATTTTATATAAATAACGCATATCTTCTATCTTTTGTTTTACTTGTCAGAGACCGCGTGTTTGACACAGAGATGATAATTTTTAGTTTTTTTTGTTATTGCTATACCTCCCTCCTCCTCTCTCTCTCTTTCTCTCTTTCTCTCTCTCGTTCGATTCATACTCCGATTGAGTCTGAAATTTGAAAAATTATATTTGCAAATATGTTCCTATGTTCCCTCTCTATACCTCCCTTCTCCTCTCTCTCTCTCTTTCTCTCCCTCTTTTTCTCTCTTTCTCTCTCTCTCTTTCTCTCTCTCGTTCGATTCATACTCCGATTGAGTCTGAAATTTGAAATATTATATTTGCAAATATGTTTTCTGTAATTAAATTAAAATAACATATTTTAGATTTATAATAAATTAATTACATATTAAAGTCTTTCCGATATTTGATATGTAATATTCTTAATTGACAAAAACTTTGTTATATTTTAAGTAAAGTTATAAAATAATTTTTCTTCTATGTAATAAAACACAAAACATCAAAAGTCATGAGTAAAGACATGTGTAATAAAAGAACAGAAGGTTTTATAAACATTGTTCTCATTTTAGTTACATTTTGATAATATAATTATCTTGATAAATTGAGAGCTGCTAAGTGTTCAAGGAAAAAACCTTCAGCTTGTTAAAATAGTTGTTAACACAACTAATAATTAATATAAAGCAATTATACTGACTTGGCCAACTGACATATCATTACCTAACCTCAATATCTAACGGCAACTGACATATCTTTACCTAACCTCAATATCTAATGGCAACTGACATATCATTATCTAACCTCAATATCTAATGGCAACTGAAATATCATTACCTAACCTCAATATCTAACGGCAACTGACATATCTTTACCTAACCTCAATATGTAATGGCAACTGACATATTATTACCTAACCTCAATATCTAATGGCAACTGACAAATACAGTTATAAATTACAATCACGGCTAAATAATGTTATTTCAAAGTAGCTTTCACAGTTTGACCTGTGAGAGTGAATTGACTATAAGTCATATCCCACACTGTTAAAAATATAAACACACTCCAGGCGAGTTTGTTTATTCAACCATTTTTTTACTACTTACTTTTATTACTTTATTCCATATGTGAGCGTATTTGCAGCCCAAATCTTGAGCCACGGAATATAAGTATTTTCAGTTTAGTGTAACGCACAAATTCGTATTATTTCTGTAACATTACTACGTGGTTGGTTTAACCCATTTAATCGTATCCAAATCTAGGTAAATATCAGGTGATGAATTTTATTTTATATACGTGTAATGTTGGTTATATTTTACTACAAAATTATAAAAAAAGGCTCATTTATGCAACCAAAAATTTCATTTTGTAGGTGTTTACAGTGGACTATATACAGCGGAGAATGTAGTAGACGATGTTACTTATATACAACCCGGTCATGATGAGATAAATTGTTCCAAATAATTACAAAAATGAACTGTTTGAACTGAACTGAATGAAAGTCGAGTAATAATTAAGCAATTTCATTGGCACGTAAAATATATTATTATAAATCATACATAGAAAAGTAATTAAAAATAAAATATTTGTATTTAGATGTATGTGATATTACTCACAAATATGCAACTAAACTAAATACAATTTCTTTACATCGGCTAGCAATAAAGAAATTAAATTCTTAAAGCAGATAAACTATCTTCGCGACACTTCTTCAAAACTCTCAAACTACGATATTATTTTTGTAAAACTCCAGAAACTATCTAAACTCGGAAATCGGTAAAACCAAAAACCTGTATTTATATTTAAAAACTTTGCTACACAAACACTCTTTGTCAATTGAAATATTACATTTTAAAAAAATAAATGCTTTTGAAAAGCACGTTGGCATTTTACCACCAACGACGCTCAACCCAGGGGTTTATATATCGGCACAGAAATACAACCCTGTGGTATCTTATATTACCATTTCTCCTATATAGTCACTCTTAAGACCTTGGAATACAATAGACCTTAGAATATAATTTTACACCTTTTGTATTCTTTTTTGGTCAGGCCCTTTGCTTCTTTCCTCATGCTATTCATCCATTTACCACCATTATGCCAAATCGTTTTCCCACACAGGGCCACCCGTTAATGTTCAGGTTTCGACCCAGCACAACGTTGCCCCATACAAAGCATTCCGCTAATCGCTTCCTTATTTGCCTCGAGACTTGCTCACAAAACATTTCCTCTTGTACAGACACGTCACCTATTCTCTGACTTAGTTCATGCGCCTAATTTACTTTATAGTTATGTTCAGTCTATAGGGTTTACTGGTATTGTTTATTTTTCGAGTTTCTTCTAAAAACTTCTTACTGATTGTATGTTTCTTTATTTGGAATAATTTACTGCGGTTAAATAATAATTATTAACATATGAAAAACCTATAACTACAAATATTTTTATTATGCTAACCTTACAATATTTGTGGTTAGAGGTTTTTGTGTATTTTTTATTTGTATTGTCATTATTTTCTAGGTTTTTATTATTTTAATTGTGTCTTAGAACATATCTTCATCCAAATCGTCATTATTGTCATCGCCATCGGTGTTACAGTCAGGTACAGTCCTCTAGAAGGAATCGTGATATCCGTGCGATATCGTCTGCCCTATCGCCTATCACCTATACGCTCGCCAGCCGAACAGAGCCTCAACATTTTTGTTTCTCCTCCGTCATTCTCATTATATAGTTAAGGGATATAATATATACTCTCTTAATTTATATTAAATTTCAATACTCGTATCTCTAAAATACACCTCTTAAGCTATGTACTTTAAAATACACCTCCGTCTATATTTTACTATATCGCATTAGAGCTTGTCAAATGAAAATACTTTCCAAACACACTGTACCCTTTTTAACATTACACATCCTCAACTCCATATTTACGTAGAGCCGTGCGTTTGATGTATGGCCAAGAACAATGACTTTTCCCTTTCTTGTCAAAAACAGCTGACTCCGTAATCACGAATCGTTAGACCCTTCTTTTGTTTGAACGCTGCCAACGTGTCACCGCTTTCACCAAGTTTAATATATTTGCTTGCGCTGTATTGTTGACTTAGTGTTTGTATTCATGCACATAATAAATAACTAAACTGAGATAAAGTTTGGAAAGACTTACAGCGTATGCGTGCGTGCGTGTGCCTGCTCGTATGCAACAAAATTGTAATAACACACCAAATAAAAACTTTCGTGCTATTTAAGATCTGAACAAATATGAATCCGTATTCAAAACATTATTGCATAGATTTAAGGGAAGAAAACAATGGGCAAAATATATTGAAAAAATTGCGGACAGATTTAAGGAGTCTATTTCCAAAGAAAAGGAAAAGAAATCAGAGTGTTAGGTGACGTTACAAACAGATGAAGAATCAGATGAAAACATTTATGGTATTAGGTCTGAACAAATAGGAATCCGTAGTCAAAATATTGTGTTGTATAAATTTAAAGGAAGAAAAGATCGTTACAAACAGATGAAGATTCAAACGTGAAGTAATGTTAGCGTACTGATGTAGCCTCGGTTCTTGATAACACACCGACATCTACACATGGGATTAGTAAACTCATTACTGTTAAATCAGTACTAGGTTGCTCCTGAGCAAGTAGATAAACGTAACTCTCGAAGAGAGTAAACAAGTATAGTGTGGACTATGTAACCGTGTACCTGGCCTCGAGAGATCGCAGTAGGTGAGACAAAAGGTAGCAGGCTAGTTTAAATATTTTCCTACAAACGTGAAGATTGTTATTAGATAAATTCAAAGATAAATTAGCTTCGGTATGAAATAAAAAAACAATCTTTAATTATTTGTGGACATATCGGATACAGGAGCTTTTGAAATATAGGACAATCTGAAAATGTTACATCTTTTTAGAAGTGGTAGTATACAAGAAATCTTTTGTTTTCTATCACGGAGAAGTACACGGTAACGCGATTCGCACTATTCGAGCACTCGATGTGTACAGTGAACAACGAAGTTTTGAGTGTTAGAGTATAGCCAACATGTATACATATATATAGGCCTATATATATATATATATATATATATATATATATATATATATATATATTCAGGGGGTCAGATTTTGCTTGTACAACTGAAAACGTAAATGCCAGTCAACTAACTGCTCTAGCGACGATTCGGTGAAACAAAATATTCACGTTTCCCGTCCTAAGATGGTTGTGGGAGGAGGAAGGAGAAAATCCTTAAATGGGAGGAATAGATCGTCCTAATGATGATGTAAATGATTATAGGATATGTAATCAACACAACCATAATTAGAAATAAAAAGGGGTATTGGCCTATATATCTTGGCTACATGATATTGAAGGTCGAGGAACAAATAAAAAAAATCAGTAAACTTAACAGTCACCGTGAAGTTGATCAGGAGTATCTCTAGTGGTGCGGATGCGTGAAGAAAGTAGTTGGAGGGACTATAGACTTACACCAAGTTCTTTAAACGTTTCTAAAGCACTGCGATTGGACAAGTGAAATAATTTCGTCCAGAAAATTGTGAAGATGGAAGCAAATACGTAAGATGGGAGCAAACTTAAAACATCCGCAGTGTGAAAACAATATGGTAAGTATGGGCTATGTGTTAACTGTCTTGAAGATTAACACAGGTCTAAATTATTCTAGTCATTCATTTGTTAAACAATTATTGTCTTTTTTACCTCAATTAGTAAAAACATAAATTTTTTATTTTGACGATTTTGCTTTATCCAGAGCCAAGCGTAACCACGTGGATACCAGTAAACTATTGATAAGAAAATTTCAAAAATAATGTTTGATAGTATATTTAATCAAACTAAAGAAATTGCGCTATAAATAGGCCTACTCAAATGTTTCTACAAAACGTTATTCGTACAGTTGAGGGTTTAAATGTCTACACATATTTTTTTCAAATTCGTATGATGTGTTGTCAGAGACTTTGTTCCAATAATGATAGTGTTTTTTAGACTCTCTATTGAAACAATTTAGGTTAGTTACAGATCGCGGTTAGTCGCAACTTTTATGAAGACTTAGGTGCTAGTGGTACGGTTTGATGCGCCTCGCTGTCACCCAGCAATGCTACGCTGGGCTCTATCTAAATCACATGTAACAATAAGAGGTTTGACGAAGACACTCCTGTAAAATCTACCTACACGTAGGCGAGCCTTCACATGCAATAAACCATTCCTGTTCCATCAAATACCGAGGGAGATTTGTACCTTACTTGGTTCTATGTGTATCTGTTATTATTTCTATCTTTCCTCCGGTCTAACCCGTAAGCACTGCCCTACAAAGAGCAGATGCACTTCCGCCATGCTGCTTTGCAGGAGTACCACCATTTTCTATCCTTAATTCTCTCCTAAATCCTAAACAAGCGAGTTATATATCTTCTCCCTAAGCCTACCAACATTCACATTCTTACTTCGGAATCTGATTGGTAACTACGAACAGCTTATTGTCAATATAGAATTCATATTTATATAGTATATTTAATATAAGAATGTGATTAAAACCATCAATTACCCTGTTTATTCATAAGGAGGGCACATATATGGAGATGTCCATTGCAGCGGCCAGAATGTCCGATGCAAAGAATCAGGATAATTGTACAGAATACCAGAATCAAACCTAACCTGGTTAAATAATTGGCTAAATTTATATGTAAAAATTTTAAAGCATTATAATAATAATAATATTAAAACTAGGGTAAATAATAGTAAAATGAAGAAAATTAGAAATAACTTTAGACTTAAAAAACATAAATTATAATCAATAAGAAAAATTATCACTTCAAAGTGGATAGCCTAAATTATGTATACAAAAAAGACGGTAATTGTGTAGTATAACAAACTCGGCCTAGATGCCGGCTATTAAAAGAATTGTACTTAAATATAATCAGGAATAAAGAATGTAAATTTATAAGATGTGAGGAAAGTAAATTAGGCCTAGCTAGGAAAAATAGTATTTATGTAAAAGTAAAGATTAAATGTTAAAATGTAATAGCCTAGAAATTAGGTTATACTAGAAGCAGTCATATTTGATTCCGGAAAAGACGGGCCTCACAAAAGAGACGCTATCCAGAATTAGAATGCATTAGGCTCTCAAGGCGAGCAGACGTGTTTTAGTACCATGCGACCAGGACAAGAAACAATGTGCTAAAAACAGAGTAAAAAGTGCTACGATGTGATCAGGGGGAAGATATATATGAGCAAGGGCTTATATATACCCAGAACAAAATTTCGACCACCAAAATGCAAAATTAAAGAAAATAAGAAGATTAAACGAAATTATGGAGAGACGCCTACCTACCAAGACCCTTGAAGCTGTAACGGGACCGACAGATGACAAAATTAATGAAGATAAAAAGATTTCTACAGTACAAGGTTATATAATCAATTTAATTATTCTTTTTAAATAACATTTTACTTCAAATTATATTAACTTAAATTCAAAATTAAATAAGATGGGAATAACCTAAGGGACTGATTAGTCAACTCTCTTAGGTTACCCAAATTTAAGTAACAAAGATTTAAAATTGACTTTCCATTCCCATCGTCTGTGGGAATGTATGGATTAAGTATAAAGGTGTATATCTTATATGGCTTTTTCTAAGTAAATTTCTAATGAATAATTTCTAAAGAAGTTAATTGTTCAAGGCCTAGCCTAAAGGCATTAAATAGTAATATTAAGTGTTTGAAAAAGAATCAGATTTTAAAATATGTTAAATTTAACTGTAACAATCAAAACTATATACAAAATTAATTATGGTAACTTTGATAATTTAAATTATATACAAAATTAATGATAATAAGAAAATTTAAAAACATAGAATGAGATAATAATGTTTAATTAAATGGCAAGTTGTATGAAATTTTGAAAAAGTAATTAGTCAAGAAAATCCTGTTAAATTAAATAAAAACAATAATAATTAATTTGAACCTTGGAACAAATAAATAAAAAGGTATATTTTCCAATTAGCTCTGTTTTCATTCTAAATAAGATAAGTTCACTAGATATCCAGGTATAGTCATTAAATCACAAGTGTCTCTCAAAGATTCCACTACCCGAAAAGGAGCTTGAACAGTTCTTATCGGAGGCTAATTGGTTATATCAAAAATTCAGGGGTTGGTTCCTCTGAGAGGTTTATTCCTTGAGGCACAGGTCTATGAAACTAGGTTCGTAGTCAATGGATAAACCATTACTTTCTTACTGACTTAACAATTGACAAGAGAAAGAGCCATGGTAAGGCAGGGTAAAAGGTCGGTAAGACCATGGACACAGATTAAAGGAATATTTGCTTCACTAGGTTTCCTTGTTGATCTTTATTAGGTTATTCTCAAAGAAACAAGCTTTACTTTATATTTCTTTGGCAGTTGAATTGGTTAGTTATTGTAATACTTGAAAGTTTTATTCTGATGTTGTTTGCTGCACAACAAAATCATGGACATAGACGAAGTGTAAATTTAGCAACATTAGTATAAAGCTTCTAAATATTAATTTACCTATTTGTAACTATAGCATATAAACTGTTTTCACTCTAGCATAGGGGATTGATGACAAAATATTTCTGTAGCTAGAAATATATACACATTAAAATTGTTTTATTGTTCCATGAAAATAGTTTAGAAAATTAACTATAAAACAAAGTACTCTAATAAAATTCTTTTATGCAGCGCTCGCAATTAAAATCACTGCTGTTTTCACGAAATAAAATATATATCATGTAGTAGCTCTAATTCTCAATAAAGTCATTGCAGTGGTTAAAAAATAAGGAAAAATACAATTTAACCCGGTGCAAGTGCATTCAATTTCTATTTTTCAGTACATACATAAATGTTTTAATCAATTTCATATGTGGCAGCCCATTGCCTTTCAATTAGCCTTATTACTGGGCACGGACTTCAAACCCTATGGACTGCAAAATAAGTTCTCACCTGGCAACAAACTATTGGAAAACCAATTTGACCCGTCCATTTGTTTTATAGATCTCGCCAACACAAACAGGTTTTATCCATTAGTTATTGGGTAAATGATAAATGAGCTTATAGCACCGTGCAAAGCTTATGGCAGACGGTATGGCCTTTCATTGGACACAAAATACTTCTGTCAACAACCATTTTCCCATTATATCGGTGTAAGAGTTGGCTAGTTTTTTGTCAAATATTAATTTACACACGCCCATTATTAAAATAAAAGACACCTACATATATATCAGAAAATTATAATGGAACAATTTAAAACATATAAGTTATAGGACAATAATCTTATAGTGAAATATGTACGAGTTAAAAGCTACTAATAAAGTCAAAATTTTGAATTTGCCAAAGTAAGTTTAAGTATTGTATTATTATTTACAAAAACATCAGTTGAACTCAACTTACACATGGCAATGATGTAAGTAGTCTAACAAGAATAAGTATACTTATGTTTAAAATAAAACACCTATTATTATTTCACAACTGTATAATATTCCGTCCTTGGATAAATTCTGTAAAGTTAAAATTATCAGGAGTGTAAAAATTAAGCGACATTCGGTAGGGATGGCAAATGTTTAACAGAAAAGACTCACATTTCTCCTTCATGAATAATAGTTGCGTAAAACAGCGGTTCAATACCTATGGTGCGCGTACTCCAGGGTTACGTAGAAGCGTCGTGGAAGGGGGAAGGGGTTACTTACGACAAAATATTACCAGTAATGGCTGACACCACTATTTCGCACTTTAGATTTGAAACAAATGCGACGTTACTCTAGTAGTTGAGAAGGTGGTGGTTGATCGTAAATTGCGTGGAGCTTGTATGTTTGTGTGCGACTGAAAGCACAGAATATAATAACGATGGGACACAACTATATCAGAATTAGGTGAACAATACAAATGCAAGAATGTGTTTAAGATTTTATGATAGGAAACTTTCAGGAAACCGTTCTGACTGAGTGCCAACACAAAAATTTCGTTTTCACAGTTTCATCTATTAGTTACAACATTGCTCAACCAATTATTTACAAAGCAGTCAGGCAGACACTCTTTTGTTTTGTTTGTTTCCTATCATATAATATCGTTCCTGCGGGTTTACACAGATAGAAACTCCAGATAGAACTCCACTCCAGACATATGGGATTATGCCATTATATCTCTGCTTTAGTCGTACTCAGCCTGTAACATCTTCCTACACTGAGGTGCATGAGCTGTTTCTAACAACCTGGTATTATTAGGCCTCTTCAGCCTTGGCTGTTCCTTATTTCTCCAGACAGGAAGCTACTTCAATTTATCTACTTACAGTACATCTACTTAATTGTTTTCAAAAACTCCTTTAAAACAAACACGAAGTTAAGAAAAAAAAGCATTAAAAATATTTCCAGATAATAATATGTAATCAAATTAAAATTGTATATTCATTTTAGTTCGTTATTAAATATATTATATTTTAAAAGAATATAAGAAACCTTTTAAAAGAATAAACCAATTTTATTAGATCTATATTAAAATATTTTTTTCATTTATAAAAGTATTAGAAACTAGATGATTTTGTTCTCCTAGTTTTTATTATCACTTGCGCATTTACATTATTATGATATTTACTTTGATTTTGATATTAATCAATATGTGGTTGTGATATTAATTCGTTTGATTATCTATTATAGGAAATTATAATACAAACCCTTTTGATCATTATAATGCTTATTTCGAATATTTAAACTTTTATCTCGCATGCCTTAAGTGTTTTATAATTAAATAACAACAGCGAATTGGCAACATTATTTCACATTCTAAACTGCAGAAAGTGCATTTTCCCTCTGCATTTTAACACACATATTTGATATGTTACAGATATAAATGTTCCACATTTCATGTTTGGTTTATTTTGACGAACCCATTATTTTATGTTTATTTGTCGCTGCCAGCTGAACCGCTGACAGTTTCAATATTTATGGTAGCTTATTGATCTGTTGCTGACTTATTGTTAAATTAATCTACGGACGTCGAAATGTGCGCATTTTCTGTTTTCCACGATACCAAATAAACATTTCACTTTGACGAGTAATGAACACAAAAACGGACAAATATAAACAGTACGAAAATTATAAGACAATAAAGACTCTGAAATACATACGGCTGCAGAAGGCTCTTTAATTTAAGGAAAACTCTTCTTTTAAGGAAATCAAAGAAATAAAACAAATTACAATTCGTATCGTAAACGTTTGTAGTTATTTTCAACGGAAAATGTGCAACAGTTTCATGTGTTATTAGATATTATTGAGTCTATTAAATGGTTAAACCACTGTTTACACAATGACCAGTTCCTGACACAAATTCTTTGGGGGGGGGGGGGGGGCACGACGATTTAACGATCGTTTTCTAGCTCGTAATAAAAGGATTACGAATCGATTTGTTAGACTAACATGGCATGACTTTCTCTAGGTCCAGTAACAGGCAAGCATTATCTCATAGCCTTAATCTATTTATACAATAGTTGGTGTTTGGCAGGGACGATTTAACGACCTTTGCTGATGGTTGGCAAAATCATAAATTTTGGACTCGAAACGTTAGACATGAGTTGCCAAGATTCATTCTAAGACCAGTAACACGCTAAAATTATTTGCCAACCATAATTTTTCTACACCAATACTTGGGACGGGGCCCCAACGAAAAATGCAATTATAAGCTAACTATTATTTAACCTTTTTTACATATTACCTTACTTTTCCCCCTTATTTTATAAACATTAATTCTACCTTAACTCACCATCTTTTCCCACATCCTCACATATAATAAAAGTCACATTGATCTGTTTCAAAATCTTAACTACCCAATCTTGTTACCTTTAACCACGATAAGTGTTCATTTGCACACAGTTACGCTTTTACGCACAGTTACGCTTTTACGCACACACAGTTACGCCTGCGTCTAGCATGATCATTACGACAAGAATTCAGTAACAATGAACACAGTTATTAATGACCTTCAGGCGAGAACTGTCTCAACAATAACAGCTTATCTGTTTAACCGGAAGTAGCAGAGTTACACGACCGGATGCGGTTGCCAACTTCAGAGCTCCAGCCTACAGAGGCAATTACTGCCCGTAAAGCGATGTCGTTTTGGCACTTTAAGGTAGTTGTTGCGAATTAAGGAGGCTTTGCCTTTGTTCTTTCACTTTATTATGCCAGACAGGCATTAGCAATTAAATATAATGAATTAATGAATTCTTTCGAAAAATACCTTTTTACAAAAAGCAAATTGTTGAAATTGTTTTTGTAGGTTAAACGTATTTACCTATTCTTATGTAAATTGCGTACAAGACAAAAACCAACTAACTGATAACAATCCAATTGTGAAACATTAGCGTCACGCCTAAAGATATTTTATTTTAACCTATTAATTTAAAATAAATAGTTCCCGATATTTTATAATAATATTAGAAATTACAACTCCACATTTCTGTGTATTAAGATTAAGCTTGAGTCCACAAAATGGGGTAAAGATTACAATTCCCGCACTCCTCACGGGGAGTAATGTCGGAATGTAAGACCAAAAAGGATCGGATTTTAGGACCGCATGTCCTAGTAAAGAATTGTTACTAGGATATCACAGAGGATACCACAGATATAACTTCTCTTAGTGTCCTGCATTAGGAGTTGCAAGAGGTAAATGGTTTGGCAGGTTTGTACAGCTGAAGGTTTTAGAAGAGCTGGTTACTTATCTCTGCAGAGGTATGTTCCACTAAGCTAATCCGGTGGAATTGATGGGAAGAGAGTACAAAGTTTGCAGCTTAGTGCTTTACACCGAAAAGAGCCCACCATCATATTGCAGGACATCAACAAATTCTGATAAAAGCGTATTCAATGCATTAGTGTGTACATAGTGTGACGTAATCAGACCAATCAAATTACTTCACCCAATGCATTCAAAAACATTTCTTACTAATGAATGTTACATCCTTTACATTCATTGTTCCCGAGACATCTCCAGCGGGTGGTTCTAGTAAGGTGGTACGTAGTATGAGTACGAAAACTGATATTTAGAATAGGTGTACTGGACATATTGCAGGATAAGGTAGATATACACTGGGATGTTTTTGGCATAGATGAAGAGCGAAAGAGTATAACTATTGTTATCTAGATTCGGAAGGATGTAGACAAATGTAAATTAAGGTGGCCTAAGTTATATGCACTATGCAGATACAATGAGAAAAGATTTTTAATTCTAGTTTAATATACGTTCATTAAGAGGACGAAAAGCTATAGTGATTGTGGACAGACGCAGCCAGAAGGACAAACTGTATTTAAATTTTATTCAAACGGAGGAATAAAAATGTGAACTTATATGACCTTATAAGTAGGTGGAGAAAAGAGAATTTTAGATGACCTAGATGTAGATGAAAAAACAAAGAAATGAAAACTACAGTGGTCTATGTGAGTTTGATGGGTATGAAATGGAAACTGGAATAACATAAAAGAAAATAGAAAGAGGCGGATTTAAATATAAAGATGGTCAAGATGATGATGAAAAGACAATAAACGTAAACAATTTATTTCTAGAGCTGGAAGAAGGATAGAATAGACGAGACGAAAATAAAACACACAAACCGGAAACTTGGACGTCCTTCAGACATAAAGGATAAATATTGTAAAAAGATGATATATACGAAGATAAAAGACAGAAAATGGACATATAATCTAGTTGCAATTTGAGAACAAAAGCTTAAATTAACATGTCTGGTTGCAGATATCATTAAAATGTTAACAAATTAGCAGGTGGGACGATAAAATGTAGGAACTACGTTCATCTATTTCCAAACAGAAGTGGATATATGTTTAAGAAATGGAGTTCAAAGATATCAGGGTACAGTAAGCTTTCATAAGTGGTGACTTTAAAAAAAAAACAAATTTAATTACAAATGTGTAAAAACCCTTCAGGTTATAGAAGCCCATGGCTTTAGTTTTAGTTATATATTTAAAATAAGTAACAAAGTTTCCGTTCGAAAAAACAAAACCATTATTTCGAATTCCATGAGGGAAAAGTTTTACGCTAACAAACATCTCTTGGATTATAAATATTGTAAATTGTGCAGTGAGACTGTAACAGATGCATGACAGAAGCAAAGAAGTCTAATCATTTTATTCAGAATAATTATTTAAAACGTTTGTCAAGTAATATTTACTTGAAATATTATTTACCTATATAAGAAACTATTTATACACTAATTAAAACGTTTTTAATTAGCGTATGTCTGCGATAGTTACGGGCAGAGTAACAGAGACATAAAGAGAGCGGATATACCTGATTACACTCGACAAAAATATCGCCCGGCGACGTTGTACGTGACGAGGTTGCGACAATGTTTCCACTTTGTTGTTACAACCATCTCGGTTTACAGCCGTATTTATTTACAGCGAGTGAGCAATATTTACCCGCGCCTAGCCAGCCGTACAAGTTGTTATTCTTGTACTTGGTGTGTATATACAAGCCACAAGTCGGTTGTTTTTATTAGTCGGCGACTTGTGAATGATATTTCTAAAGTGAGACTATGTTTTTCTTGCGTTGGGGTTCAGTAGCAAACCCTTGGGGATGACGTGACAGGGAGTGATTGCAGCTCTTATCACGATCATGGATACTCACAGCTGCAATGAAGTAATATAGCTTAGTAAACGGAACTATACATTTGATATATACATATATGTATATACAACTATACAATTTTCTGCCTTTCCTATCTTTACAATATTTTCATTTGTGGACGCGTATCGGAATGACCTCATTTTCAAAGCCTAATTTGTAATCCTTATTAATGAGAGTTGTGGAAATGAAGACATTCTAAAACTCGTCAACCGGTGAAAATATTGTAAAGTTAGGAAGGCAGAAAAATATACTTAAATGTACACAAATATTTATTAAAGGAATGAAGAGAATGTTAGGAGTTTCAAATCGAACAATGTCTAATTAACGATACTGTTCAACATACGACGTCATACAGGCATTGGTACTTTAATGTATTTATAATATCAAAGCTTCGGGAGTACAATATTTTTTTAAAAATTTGAATGTGAGGTTGTGACTCAAAACAAGCGTAATATAAGATTTTCAAAACAAGGGGGGAAGGTTATTTAATATAATGCAATTTAACGCCAGAATATTTATTACAACCGATTATTTGTTGAAATACAATTTGAGCTCAATACATTTTTTCAGATTTACATATGTAGCTTACAAATAAATTCTAATTAAGATAAACTTTCGGTAAGTATACATCTTACAAAATAGATAATAGGTAAAATTGGAAAAACACAAACAGAGCCTACGTTTGCAAACACACAGGAGCAAACTACATATTTAATGCAAAAATAACGTATTTATTATATGGCTACTTTACAAAGAAACAAAGTGTCCAGTTAGGGTGATGCAGAAACAGTACGTTTCCTAAGGTAACAATTTCGCCGAAAATAGGGACTACTATTTCACTTCAGTAAACGGTTAGCTTACTTTACACAATTTATGTTTTGTTTTTTTTCAGCAAAACCTATCCCAACCGATTACTTTTTAGTTATTCGTAATATAACTCTGTTGAAAATAAAAAATTGAACACCCAGATTTAAGCTTCGTTTTTAAAGTTACTTTGTGTGTATTTTTGAAAGTTATATTAAATACATTTATTTATATTAAAGGTTATATCGATTGATATGTATTTTTAAGTAACATTTGTATTACTATAAACAAAAAAGGAGGTTAAACCCTAATATACCTTTCAAACAATACCATTTATACAATTATATTTAAAACTAAACGTCCTTAATACCATTAAACCAAACGAGATCTCACAACAGGTATTTTAATATTAAAATTTGCATTGTATGTGTTGTACGCCTTGAGGATCTTCTTCCTCTTCTTGAGTGACAAAACACACTCATAATCAAATACTATATTTAAACACATAACTAACTGGTTATCTATGAGCAATAATCCACAATAAACTCACACCAACACAACACACCTTAGGAGGCAGATTTATCTGTGACTAGAGGCATTGAGCAATGCACGAACCTATTGTGAAACGCGTCTGCTGAGAAGTATCAGTAAGTTACGGCTTATGCTAATTAAATTGATAAGTAAGTGATAAAAGTCATTTTGATAAATTGTATTGCTAATTATAAGATTTATTTATTTTTGCAAGATTTTTTTACGATATTCAGTGTAAAATCGGGTACTTAAAATTTTGGCACACGAAATCTGGAAATACTAATTTGGTTCCCAACACCGTGTTCTATGCTCGCTACAGCTGTTATGATATTCTACAGCTAACACAAGTTGTTATTCTATGCTTCTCACGCCCTAAAGCAAAGTGAAACATATCTAATCGTGTAAGCAATTCCATTAGAATTCCTTGGTTTCCACGTCTTTCCAGACGCAAAACAGAATAACCCCATGTAAAACCTATCAAAATGCTTTGTTTAAAACTGCCTGTGCAAAACGTAGGATTAATAATCGAAAAATCAATATGGCAGGAAGTACCGTGCTTTCATGTCACTTAATTACTGCTGAAGGAATATCAAAGGCAGCGGAAATGCGAACAAACATAGCTGCTCAGGTCAGTGAACTGGAAGTATTTATGTTGACGTTAAACGCTGACAGTGATAACTAGTTGACTTGATTAAAAACATGTCCAGAATTACAAAATATATATTCTCTTTGCTGTTCCCGTGCAGCCCAAAAATATATATACATTTGACAAAATAAATATACATAAACAGCCAAAGTAAATCGTATAAATCAAACCAATTTTTATCCTAATATAAGGTCAGCGAACTGGAAGTAATTATGTTTACACTTAAACGCCGACACAGTGAGAACGGGATGAGTTGAATAACACAGATTCAGAATTACAAAACATATATTCTCTCTGCTGTACCCGTGCAGAGCAAAAATATATTTACATTTGACAAAATAAATATACATAAACAGTCAAAGTATGATCGTATAGATCAAACCAATTTTCTACAAGTATACCCACTTAGCAAACTAATAATTAGAGTAAATGTTTAAAAAAAATAATATTCTATTGAAAGTTTAATAATAAGATTACGTAATTAGGATCTCTTAGTGATCTTCAATGGTGTTTTAGTTACCCGATAGGAAGCGTTGTTAAGCTAAACTGTGGAGGCTTTGACGTAGATGCTTTGGTATGTTGTAAAAGAATGCAGTTGTTTTGTTTGTTCACTTATGTTCTTGTTTAGTGTTTTTTGTAGGTTTTTTAAATATCATATTACTGTAATATCTTCCCGCAATGATGAAAAAATATTTAAAAACAACCGCAGAAATACAACAGGTATCCCCTGCGATCAGTTTTTAGAATTTAGAAAATGTATTATCTATGACCTATTGTTTTATGTTTACAATGATTCGACCAAACGATATTCGAAAACATAAAAATAATAATTGTTTTATTGTGAACCCGGAAATCGGGTTGAAAATGTGATTCCGCCTGAATGGGAACGTCTAGCGAACGTTCGCAAATCCTTTGTATGTTTGCATAAGTGGACATTGTTACAATCAATCAGAACCGTGTGTGTGTGTGTGTGTGTGTGTGTGTGTGTGTGTGTGTGTGTGTGTGTGTGTGTGTGTGTGTGTGTGTGTGTGTGTGTGTGTGTGTGTGTGTGTGTGTGTGTGTGTGTGTGTGTGTGTGTGTGTGTGTGTGTGTGTGTGTGTGTGTGTGTGTGTGTGTGTGTGTGTGTGTGTGTGTGTGTGTGTGTGTGTGTGTGTGTGTGTGTGTGTGTGTGTGTGTGTGTGTGTGTGTGGTGTGTGTGTGTGTGTGTGTGTGTGTGTGGTGTGTGTGTGTGTGTGGTGTGTGTGTGTGTGTGTGTGTGTATGTGTTCTTTTGATTGTTTGTTTGTATATACAGAGTTAGGGAATTTACCAATAAACTAGGTTACATCTAGCACCAAAATCTCCAACGAGGTTTTAAATTGCATCACGAGATAGTACTGAATGAAAGATCAGGGTGACGGTTACTTTATTTTGATTAAATATTCTGGGCAGAAACATGGACAGTGTTTTATTCACTTAGACCTAGCCACGTGAATAAGTAGCGTATGGTGATGTAAGCATAGTGGGACGAGATATTAAGGCCTGCGTTTAAAGTTTAATGCACTGAGTGAGTGCATTAATATTTCTGATTGGTCGCTATTTTAAAGTCCCCTTTGGTTTTATTATTTATATGTTTCTCGCAATATAATTATTTCCTAAAATCATTCCCTAATTTACTTACATTAATTATTCTATTTCTTTTTTCAAATATAAAATTGGTTTATATTACATCTACGAGTAATCGTTGTGAGTCCGAGCTATACCTTTTCAACACTTTATCATTACGGAAAAAAACAGTATTTACTCTGTGACGTAACTAATTAAAGCTAAACTTTGTATTAGACGATACATCATTCCAGTTATAGTACGTATAGATGAAATAATAATATAATAAACAAAGTTTCCTACCGTAAACTAACTGGTTGATTTATGAAACCCAATATATCTTAATACATTAGTCGTAACGTAAAGAGCTCAGTTTAAACGCCACATCAACCGGTTAGCCTACTTAATCGAACTTTGTTTGGTACTTTTCCTAACCTGATACTTTCTCATTATCTTCTCCTTCTTATGTAAGATAACGTATTTCTTTTTAGGGTTGTAGCCTAAGTTTTTCATCCTTCTTACCAGCCTTTGGGAGGTCTGCAGGTGTTCGTATTATACTTTCTTGCCACTCGATTGTTAATCATTCTATCGACGTTGTTTCTTCGTGCTCTATATCATCTTCGAACATTTTGAAGGTGATATAGGGATCTTATATCTCTACTTATTGCTCTATCGCTAAGAGGTTTGCTCATATTTGGTCGTAGATCCTCCATTTCTAATATTCTTAGCAATTATCTAATAGCAGCACTTTCTCCTTGTGTCTCTGTGCCGTTAGTAGTATACAGGTCTCATAGGTACGTGTTTTGCATTTGATGCTCCTAATTTATTTCCCCACATTACATCCTGGAGAAATCACAATAGCTGATCTCCAGTTGTGCTTGCGATTCGAGTTTTAGATTTCTATAGGTTGTAATATTAACGCCTGGGCATTTGAAGCCTATAGCTTTTTCTACGATTTTATTTTATATAAATAACGCATATCTTCTATCTTTTGTTTTAATTGTCAGAGACTGCGTGTTTGGGACAGAGATGATAATTTTTAGTTTCTTTGTTATTGTTTCGAATAGAATACGTTTTTGACTATTACGTATTATACCTCTTACAATATATTTACTAGCCAACGCCCGCCCTTGGCAGTTAAGTAATTTGGCGACTCGCTGACCTGTAGAGACTGCATGAAGATGTGACCGTCGTAATCCTGAGTCTGGTCCAAGGATGTGCAATCCCGTAGGTGGCCGATATTCATGATTTCCACACTGAAGGTATTCACTCCCACACAGCATTCAGAGGTCGGCAGCACATAAATAAAGTGGAGGTGAGCAGCAAGGTAACCACGGTCAGTCTTCATTCTGAATGCTGGTTAACAATTCGTGGCGTGGCACTGATTTCCTTCTCACGGGGACCTTACATGGTATCGCGGGTAAACTTGCTCATCTTAACGTGTTACCTTAACTACCTTACAATGAACAGCTCCTCAGGGCTTTTTAGAGACCTAGGAATATTTTTTTCTGAAATGATGGATGTCTTCGTTATGGCATACTCTTACAGTTTAAACAAAACTTTACTCACCTCTTTTAATGAAATAAAAAAATAGGGGTCTCATTTTACAGCAACATATAGAGTATAAGGTTTTTTTGGTTGTAAGTGGAAATGTTTCTATTAGTTTACCATTTTTTTTTCTTTTGGCACAACAAACCATCGTCTAACACGATTAATCATCAGATGAAAACATATTTGATAAAAACCAAATTTTAACTGGCAATGTAGCCTACTTCCAAATATCCACATACAAAAGTCTTTTTTTTTTTAATATTCTTTGGAAACCAATTATACTTTTTTAAATGATGTTTAGGTTTTACCGCATAGTGGATGTAGTATTGGCATCACGTGTCACCAGAAATGTGAATCTATTCTGTGGTACTGGAAAATCCTTTGTCGAATGATCGCACAATTATCTCACTGCCACATTAAGTGCATATATTGCGCGTAACGAATACAGACACAAACACATGCCCGGCTGTAGCGCGGGAGAATAGGTGTCAGACGGGTAAATATTGTACCATTACACCGGCATCTACTGTATGTATCAAACACTCTCCCGATCCGTCCGCAGTGTCAATCTGTAATGCCATTGTCAATGCGTGACGTCATTAATGTACTCCCTCACCCAATACTCAGGTTCACAGTCAGTGTTAGAAGGAAGAGAGACTTAAGACAAAAAGGTAACAGGCAAAAATCTCTTTTTGTAAATTGCGAAAGTTATTTGGAGCACTCGACTATTATCTGAAGCCAAACACGCAACTGCTGAAAAGCATTCTTCTCAGTAATCAACGATCCCACACCATGAACTGATAGAGGATCGTTAGGAAGGGACATAATCAATACGTTTAGAGTGCACAATAAATGTCTGATTATAATAATTAATCTAAAAGAATATATAGCTACAACCTTATATATGGCTACACAACCTTTATGTACATTTCGCTAACAAAATTTGCATCATCAAGGTTACAGAAAAAACATTTTTTTTAAACCTTCTGATGTTTAATGATGTTAGTGCAATGTACATAAAAATTGTGTAAATATTAGTAACAAGGATTTATATTCGTTTTTAAAGAGCTCATAAATATTGTAAGTGAAATAGTTTTGTAAAATATTCTAGATATTATAAAAATAATACGGAGGCACTGAGGAAAGTGAATAATATTTAAAATATCTGGACCGAACGTTTAATTTAATGCACAATGAGAAATAACACTAGGGGTAAAGTAGTGATACCCTCCAAAGACAGACGACCAGAGAAAGAATAGCTCATATGCGCAAAGTACGAATATGGTTCAACATAAACGTTTTGAATCACGACCAACAAAACTATGATGATTCTAAAAGACGTCTTTCTATGAGGAGAAGACTCGCAAAGAAGAATACATATCAGTTCATGCGGAATATCACTAGCATCGGACAGACTTACTGTAAGATATGACGAAGCTTGTGTGTGCGAGCTTTGTTAATATCCGATCTAATGAAGCGTTGAACTATTTAGGAACTGTAATTAACATACTTAAGGTCGGGTTTAGTGATTTCCGAATGGGGTTAAGTTTTACGTGCTCCATCAATTTGATTAAAGCAGCTAGCTACGCTCCACTAACCGCGCAGATAAACCCTGGCAAGATTAAATACACAGCGTTAACGTTCTGTTGCAGACAAATAACAAGGCGATGTTGTAACGGGCGCGTAGTTAGAGGTTTGTGTCCTAGGCTCTGCTAGGCAACCCTAACTTCGTAAGGCATTGCATTTTTTGCAGGTCTTTGCCACATAACAATATTTAATGAGCAGAAGGAAACGTGAGCTTCTATTGTACGTAATAATTTGAGATCTGATAGTTTGGGCAATTTAGGCGAGATTATATATAAACGTATATATATAAACATATATATATACATATATATATGTATATATAGGAATATATATATATATATATATATATATATATATATATATATATATATATATATATATATATATATATATATATATATATATATAAAATACGTATACTTGTTTAATAATTTAAAACAAAATATGTTATACAAATACAAGAATATTTATTAATTTATATTCAAAGCTTTTCGTTGGTAAACAGTACCAACATCATCAGGAATGAAAATTACAATAATGTAAGCTATAGGCCTAAAACATATGTTCAGGCCTATATATATATATATATATATATATATATATATATATATATATATATATATATATATATATATAATCTTATTGTTTGTTTATTCCATGAAAATAATTTAGTAAATTAACCATTAAAATAGTGTACTCTAATAAATTTCTTTCATGTAGCACTCGCAATAAAAATCTCTGCTGTTTTGATGAAATAAAATATATATCATGTAGTAGCTCTAATTCCCAATAAAACCATTGCGGTGGTTATAAATTAGGGAAAAATGCAATTTAACCCAATACAATTGCATTCAATTCCGTATATGGCAGCCCATTGCCTTTCAATTAGTCTTATTACTGGGAACGTACTTCAAACCTAGTCCCTATGGGCTGCAATTAAGTCCCTTCTCACCTGGCAACAAACTATTTGAAAGCCAATTTGACCCGTCAATATGTTTTATAGATCTCACCAACACAAACAGGTTTTTTTCCGTTAGTTATTGGATAAGTGATAAATGAGCTTATAGCACTGGGCAAAGCTTTTACCAGGTGGTTTGGCCTTTCATCAGACACAAAATATTTCTGACAACAATTATTTTCCCATTATATCAGGGTAACCGTTGGTTGGTTATTTGTCAAATTTATATTTACATACATCTATTATTTAAACAATAGACGGTTATTATAATTATCAGAAAATTATGATGGAACATTTTAAAACATAACCTATTAGACATTTACCGTATAGTAAAATATACACAATTAAAAGTTACTAATAAAAACAAAATATTGAATTTCCAAAAGTAATTTTATGTGCTGTAATAATATTTTAAAAAACATCAGTTAAACGCAAATTGCATATGGTAATGAAGTAAGTAGTGCATGAAGATTAAGTATACTTATTTTAAAATTAAACACGTATTATTATTTTACCATAATCATAGTATTTACAAAGTTAGTATTGGTTGTAAATTTATACCGTCATTAGATAGATTCTGTAATGAGGTAATTATTAGAAGTGTCAAAATTAACGGTGATCCGGTATTAATAATAAACGTTTAACAGAAAAGAATCAAAATTTTCCTTTGTGAATAATAGTTGCGTAGAACAGCGGTTCCCAAGCTATGGTACGCATAACCCCAGTGAATTGGGGGCGGTACGCGAAAATAATTGCAGTAATGGCGGACATCAATATTTCACACGTTAGATTTAAAGCAAATACGAGGTTACACGAGTAATTGACAAGGTGGTTGATGTGTTGTTGATCGGAAATTGAGTAGAGCTTGTATGTTTGTGTGCCACTGAAAGCACATAATATAATAGCGATGGGAAATATCTATTTCAGATTTAGGTTACGAGAACAAATGCAGGAATGTGTCTACGATTTTATAATAGAAATCTTTCAGGGAACTGTCTGCCTTATTGGCCATACAAAAATGTCGTATACACACAATTTCATCTATTATTTACAATATTGCTCCACCCATTACAAGGCAGTCAGGCAGCCACTCTGTGTATAATACCACTAATTTAACCTACAAGAGATCGCTCTCGTCATCATTGTTTCATTTCATATAGTATCGTTCCTGCTGATTTATATGTCCACCCCAGCCATATGGGGTACATGCCATTATATCTCTGCTTTAGTCGTACTCAGCCTGTAACATCTTCCTACACTGAGGTGCATGAGGTGCTCCTTACAATCCGGTAATGATGGATCTCGTCAGCTATGGCTGTTCCTTATTTCTCCAGATATGAAGCTACTTCTCTTTATCTACTTACTTACTGTACAACTACTTACTTGTTTTAAAATCTCCTTTAAAACAAACACGCAGTTTAAAAACAGCAAATTACTTATAAAATATTTCTAGTTACTTATATGTAATCAAAGGGTATTTTTATATGGTAAGGAATATAAATATACAGTTTTAAAATACACTGCTAACATAATAGATTCTAAGACATTAAGATATTATTCTTTCAAGATATTAATATCTGTTGAGATATTTTTAAAATTTTATATTAATTTTGTTTCGTTATTAAAATTATATTTTGAAATATTATAAGAACCTTTTACAAAAATCAACCAATATTACTAGATCTATATTAAAATAGTTTTTCCATTACAAACTATTAAAACCTAGATGATTTTGTTCTATTATTATCACTTGCATATTTACATTATTTTCATATTTACTGTGGTTATGATTTTAATCATTATGTGGTTGTGATTTTAATTAGCATGATTTTCTATCAGAAATTACAATAGAAAACAGTTTGATCATAATGCTTATTTCGAATATTTAAACCCTTATCTCGGATGCCCAAAGTGTTTCACAATTAAATAAAAACGACGAGTTGGCAACTTTATTTCACATTCTAAGCTGCATAAAGTGCATTTTCCCTCTGCATTTTACACACATATCGGATATGTTACAGATATAAATATTCCACATTTCATGTTTGGTTTATTGTGACGATCCCATTTATGTTTATTTGTCGCTGCCAGCTGATCCGCTGACAGTTTCAATATTTACGCTAGCTTATCGAGCTGTTGCTGACTGTTATTGTTAAATTAATCCCCAGACGTCGATATGTGCGCATTCTCTGTTTTCCACGATTTCAAATAAACATTTCACTTTGACGAGTAATGAACACAACATTGGTCAGATATAGGCAGTTATGAAAATTATAAAACATTAAAGACTCTGAAATGCATATGGCTGTAGACGGATCTGTAATTTAAGGGCAATTCTTAGAAAGAAAGAAAACAAATTTTAATTCGTGTCGTAAGCTTTTGTAGATATTTTCAACGAAAAATGTGCAACCGTTTCATGTCTTATTAGGTATTTTTTGTTTAATTATATGCTTAAATTACTGTTTACTCAATGAGAAGTTCCTGACACAAATTCTTGGGGGAAGGGAAAGGGCACGACGATTTAACGATCGTGTTCGAGTGTCAACGAAATCAAAAAGAATACGAATCGATTACTTAAACTAACATGGCATGATTTTCTCTAGGACCAGTAACAGGCAAGCATTATCTGACCATATTCTAGTTATACCAATGATTGGTGTTTGGCAGCGATGATTTAACGAACTTTGCTGAGGGTCCGCAAAATCAAAAAGAATTGGACTCGAAATGTTAGACGTGACATGTAATAATTCATTCTAAGACCAAACAGGCAACTATTGTTTGCCAACCATAATCTATATACACCAATACTTGGTACGGGCCACACCGGCAAACTAATTATGAACTAACCATTATTAATCCTTATTTACATCTTACCTTACTTTTACCTCCTATTTTATTAAACCTAATTCCACCATAACTCACCATCTTTTACCACATGCTCACATGTAATAAAAGTCACATTGATCTGTTGCAAAATCTTAACTACCCAACGTGCTACCTCTAACCACGATTTGTGAACATTTGCGCCCAGTTACGCTTTTACGCACGCACAGTTACTCCTGCGTCTCGCATGATCATTACGACAATATTTCAGTAACAATGAAGTTAGTAATGAACTGTCTTAACAATAGCAGCTTATCTGTTTAACCGGAAGTAGCAGAGTTACACAACAGGATGTGGTGCCAGTTTCAGAGCTCCAATCTACAAAGGCAATTACTGCCCTTAAAGCGTTGTCGCTTTGGCACTTTAAGGTAGTTGTTGCGAATTAAGGAGGCTTTGCCTTTGTTCTGTCACTTTATTATGCCAGACAGGCATTAGCCATTAAATATAATGAATTAATGAATACTTTCGAAAAATGCCTAAGGAAATTTACATAAGGAAATTGTTGAAATGATTTTTTTGTAGGTTACACGTAATACATAGTCTTATGTAATTTGCGTACATGACAAAAATCAATTAATTGACAACAATGCAGTTGTGAAACATTATCATCACGCCTCAAGTGCGATATTTTGTTTTAACCTATTTATTTAATACAAATAATACCCGCTATTCTGTAATAATATCAGAAATTACAACGCCACATTTCTGTGTATTAAGATTAAGCTTTAGTCCACAAACTGGGGTAAATATTACTATTTCCGCAATACACGCCGGAATGTAAGACCTAAGGGAAACTCCAGATCGGAGTTTAGGACCGCATGTTGTAACACACTTTAGATGGTGTTACATATTAAAATGGAAATTTCAGAAAACAAACGAGATTGTATTCAAAATTGTAACAATGTACAATTATATAAAAAAAATTGTGATTTATTAGAAATATTTTTAATGAAATCTCTGGTTGATAGTGGCATCTGTCGGAAGAGTTTAAAAATAAGTAAATTAAAGTATGTGTACGCCCCCCCTGATGCGCGGTAGCTACGAGGCTTGCTTGCAACGATAATTTAATCTCTCTTTTAGCCAAAATGTAAAAGGCAACGGACGTATCCGAGAGCGAGGAAAAGTTTAGTTTTTTAATTATAATGTAACAGTCATTTCTTTAATATGTTATAATCATGGTGTAGAAGACAGCGTACGTAGCCAAGTACAAAGATGGAACGCTGAAGTTACTGAAAGGGTCTTGCAATATTTTTCCACTAGAAGGATGCGAGGCTACAACATGTTAATACAGCTAAGTGGACGATTTCAAACTTTAGTGAATTATTACAAAATTTAAAATGTTAGACAGTTTAACTCAAAATTAATGAACCTTAAACTTTTCAACAAGTATATAAATGTAATTTATGCATCATTTGGTGCACTTGTTTCACCTTGAATTGTAAGATTTTATTATGAAAAAAAGCAAGCAAACTCGAGTACAGGTCCATTTTCAGCAATTGATTGATTAATTGATTCATTCATTGATTGATTGCTATACGTAGAAATTCATAGGTCAAATATTAAATGTTCAATAATCAGTAACTGAAGCAATGTCTAGAAACCTGTATTATGATTGTAATTTATACTATTTTTTTTTTTGGTTAAATAAAATGAGTGTAATTTGCTTTAATTGAAGCTAAAGAGTAATTATTTAACGAGCACACAATTCCATGCATCTCAATTTAATTAGCCTTTAAATAATAATTTAATAAGACTTTGCAGGTCATTTTCTAAATATGTAACTATAAACTGCAATATTTAAAATCAGCTTTACCTCATAAGAATTAGAGCTACTAAAAATTAAAAAACAGTTACAATGCCCTACTAAAGAATTGTTACTAGGATATCATAGAGCACTTGTAAGATCGCGTTATGGAAACCAGAATGTTCTCACAATCATATATAACGTAGAGAACAGTCATATGTTCTCATATGTACTGGAGAACATCATATACAGGTAAGATGTTAGGAGTGGAAAGTAGTATAATAAGTAATCAATATGTAGTGTGTTACATATATTTTATTATTTTTATACATGACTGGCAAGGGTAAAAATCTCTTTTCGTTACGTTTCTTTAAAATAATATTAAGTATAAGCAATGCTGAATTATTAGATCTAGGTCCCCTGTTTACAAGAGCTGCGACGAGGACCAAGAGGAAAGCCAAACCCATGTGTTCTGTTAGTGCTATGCATTGGGAGCTGGTTTGCCTGGCAGGTATGAACACCTGATGGTGTGAGAAGATTAAGGATTAGGTGGTCATTTGGATTCTGTAGAGGTAGGTATCCACTAAGCTAATCCTGTGAAAGGATGGGTAGAGAGTAAAAAGGCTGTAGCTAAGTGCTCCACTTTTAAAGGGACCCTCCGAGTTTCTAATAATAATACAAAATGTTGAGTTATTATATCTAGGTCCCCTGTTTACAAGAGTTGTGAAGAGGACCAAGAGGAAAGTCAAATCCACGTTTTATAATACCTAATAATAACACAAAATGTTAAGTTATTATATCTAGGTCCCCTGTTTACAAGAGTTGTGAAGAGGACCAAGAAGAAAGTCAAATCCACGTTTTATAATACCTAATAATAACACAAAATGTTAAGTTATTATAATTAGGTCCCCTGTTTACAAGAGTTGTGAAGAGGACCAAGAGGAAAGTCAAATCCACGTGTTATAATATCTAATAATAATACAAAATGTTAAGTTATTATATCTAGGTGCTCTGTTTACAAGAGTTGTGAAGAGGACCAAGAGGAAAGTCAAATCCACGTTTTATAATACCTAATAATAACACAAAATGTTAAGTTATTATATCTAGGTCCCCTGTTTACAAGAGTTGTGAAGAGGACCAAGAGGAAAGTCAAATCCACGTTTTATAATACCTAATAATAACACAAAATGTTAAGTTATTATATCTAGGTCCCCTGTTTACAAGAGTTGTGAAGAGGACCAAGAAGAAAGTCAAATCCACGTTTTATAATACCTAATAATAACACAAAATGTTAAGTTATTATAATTAGGTCCCCTGTTTACAAGAGTTGTGAAGAGGACCAAGAGGAAAGTCAAATCCACGTGTTATAATATCTAATAATAATACAAAATGTTAAGTTATTATATCTAGGTGCTCTGTTTACAAGAGTTGTGAAGAGGACCAAGAGGAAAGTCAAATCCACGTTTTATAATACCTAATAATAACACAAAATGTTAAGTTATTATATCTAGGTCCCCTGTTTACAAGAGTTGTGAAGAGGACCAAGAGGAAAGTCAAATCCACGTGTTATAATATCTAATAATAACACAAAATGTTAAGTTATTAGATCTAGGTCCCCTGTTTACAAGAGTTGTGAAGAGGACCAAGAGGAAAGTCAAATACACGTGTTATAATAGCTAATAATAATACAAAATGTTAAGTTATTATATCTAGGTCCCCTGTTTACAAGAGTTGTGAAGAGGACCAAGAGGAAAGTCAAATCCACGTGTTATAATACCTAATAATAACACAAAATGTTAAGTTATTATATCTAGGTCCCCTGCTTACAAGAGTTGTGAAGAGGACCAAGAGGAAAGTCAAATCCACGTGTTATAATATCTAATAATAATACAAAATGTTGAATTAATTTCATTTGGGGAAAGGAGACAGCCTGATGCAATCCCAAAAGATGCAACTTTTTGCAAATGGAAAGAAATGAGAGGGTATGACGTAGGTAATCATATTGCAAGACATCCAAATATTAACCTGAAAGCGAATTCCAATGGCACTTTTCATTCATTGTTCCAGAGATATCTCCAGTGGGTGGTTAGAGTACGATGGTACGCAATATGAGAACGAAAACTGAAACTTAGAATAAGTGAACTGATTATATTGCAGGCCAAGGAAGATAGAAATCGGGATGTTTTCGGCATAGATGAAGAGTGAAAAACTGTAGATTGAGACGGAATTAGAAAATGTAAATTAAGATGGTCTAAATTATATGCTCTATAAAGATACAAAGGTAAATGTTTTTAAATCCAGTATCATATACAATCATTATGAGGACGAAAAGCTATAGTGACTGTGAATCTGAGAAGACCTAGATGAAGATGAAAGGAGAAATAAATTAAACCTATAATGATTTATATGAGTTTGATGGGTATGAAGTGGAAACTGGATTGTCATAAAGGCAAGTGGGAAGAACCGAATTGAAATCCAAGGTGGTCGAGATGCTAATGAACGGACAACAAACGTAACCACTTTATTTCTAGGGCAGGAAGAAGGATAAAATAGACTAGTTGAAAATATAACACACGAACCAGAAACTTGGATAGCTTTAATTCAGGAAGGATAGGAATGAAAATAAAATTATCTACACGAAGATAAAGGACAGAAAATGGAAATATAATTTAGTTTCAGAACAAAAGCTTAAATTAACATATCTGGCTGCAGATATCATTGAAAGAGAACCAAAATTAGCAGATGGAACAGTGAAAAGTGGGAGCTCCATTGATCTATTTCCAAACAGAAGTGGATATATGTTTGAGAGATTTAGTTTGAAGATATCAAGACGATACAATAAACATAAGGCTTTCATATGTTGCTACTTTTTTTCAAAACGAACTTTAATTACATATTTGTAAACTACCTTCAGGTTACAAAAGCCCTTGGCTTTTGTTATTAGTTATATATTGAGAATACATAACAAGGTTTGTATTCGAATAAACAAAACTATAACTTCGTATTCCGCGCGTGAAAAGGTTTACGCAAACAAACTTCTCTTAGAATATAAATATTTCAACTTGTGCAGCGCGACTGCAACAGAAGCACGACTGAAGCAAAGTCCAAGCATTTTATTCAGAATAATAATTTAAAACATTGGTCAAGTAATATTTATCTGAAATATTTTTACTAAGGACATTATTTATACACTAATTAAAACGTTTTTAATTAGCGTATCTCTGCGATAGTTAGGAACACATTAACAGAGGCATAAAGAGAACGGATATACCTGATTACACTTGAAAATAACATCGCCCCGCGACGTTGTACGTGACGCTGTTGCGACAATATTTCCACTTTATTGTTACAATCATCTCGGTTTACAGCCGTATTTATTTACAGCGAGCGAGCAATATTTACCCGCGCCTGGCCAGCCGTACCAGTTGTTATTCTTGTACTTGGTGTGTGTATACAAGCCACAAGTTGGGTGTTTTTATTACTGGGCGACGTGTGAACGATATTTCTAAATTGATACTATGTTTTCCTTGCGTTGGGATTCAGTAACAAACCCTTGACGATGACGTGGCAGGGCATGATGACAGCCCCTCTCCCGGTCAAGGAGCAAAGACGTAATACAGCTCAGTAAATGCAACACTTTAGATTACATTTAATTACATTTTTCTGTCTTTCCTAACTTAAAAATATTTTCCTCTGTTGACACGTTTCGGAATGACTTCATTTTCAAAACCTAAATCTTACTGTTTATTAAAGAGATATAAGTTTTGGAAATGAAGTAATTCTAACATTCGCCAGAAGAGGAAGTTAGGAAAGAAAAACAATATACTGAAATATACACAAATATTTCTAAAAGAAACGGACTACAGTCAAATGGAACTATGTCTAATTAACGACCATGTTCGAAATACGACGTCATATAAGCATTGGTACTTTAATGTATTTGTAACCTCTAGGCCTCGGCAGTACAATATCTGCCCCTTACTGTAACTATTTTTTAAATTTTATTTATATAATGTGAGGCTGTGGATCAAAACAAGTGTGATCTAGGGTTTTCATTACGAGGAGGCGAGGCTGTTTAGAATAAGTAATATAACACCAGTATATTTATTACAACCGATTATTTGTTACAATATAATCTTTCCTCAATAACGTTTTTCAGATTTACATATGTAGCTTACAAATACATTCTAATCAACAAAAACGTAAGGTAAATATAAATCTTACAACAAAGTAATAGGTAAAATTGGAAAAACAAACACAGAACCAGCGTTTGCAAACATACAGAAGCATTACAAATTTGGTGTTTTTTTTATAAAATACAGAAATAGGTTTAACTATATATTTAATGAAATAATAATGTTTTTAAAATATAGCAACTTTAAAATAGAAAAAGTGTCCGGTTAGGCTAGATGCGGAAACAGTACGTTTCCTAAGATTTTAATTTCGCAGGAAATGGAGAGTACTCTTTCCCTTCAGTGATCGGTTAGCTTACGCTATACAATTTATACTTTGCTTTTTCTTCATCCAAACCTATCACAATCGTGTATTTTGCACTTATCTAAGTATAACTTTGTTAACAATGAAAAATTTACCACTCGGATTTAAAGTTCGTTTTTTAGTTATTTTTTGTTTAATTTGTATTACATTTATGTTGACGATTTTCTCGATTAGACTTTATTCTCAAGTAATATTTGTATATCTAATTACAAAATAGGAGGTGGAACAATAATTAAACTTTAAAATAATTTCTTTTTTACAAATATCTTTAAAACTAAACGTTCTTACTAACACTAATCCAACGAGATATCACAAGAGGTATTTTATTATAGAGAATTGCAGTCGTTGTGTTATACGTCTTGAGGTTCTCTTCTTCTTCTTCTTGGGTGACAAAACACACTCATAAACAAATACCATATTTAAACACATAATTTACAACTACTCTATGAAAAAAACATACCATAGAACAGAAATACACCACTGACACACACACACACATAACACACCTGAGCAGGCCGTCTTAGCCGTGACCAGAAGCATTGAGCAATGCACTGATCTAGTGTAAAACGTATCTGTTGATAAATATCAGTTAGTAATGATTTAAACAAAGTAAATTGATAAGTAAGTGATAAACGTCATAACCTTTCGATATTATATTACTTATTATAAAATATTTACAAAAGCAAGATTCTGATATTCAGTGTGAATCCGGAAGAATGAAGCTCTGCACAAGTGACCTGGAGATATTAATTTGGATCCCAGCACCGTGTTCTAGGCTTGCTACAGTTAACAGCTGATTTCATACGCTACATCTAACACAAGTTGTTATTATAAACTTCTCACACCTTAAAACAAAGTGAAACATATCTAATCGCGCAAGCAATTTTTGTAGGACGCCTTTGTTTCCACGTCCGTCCAGACGCAAAACAGGATAACACCATGTAAAACCTTTCTAATGTATTTTTTAAAACTGCCGGTGCAAAACGTTAGGTCAGTAGCCGAGAAATCAATATGGCGGGAAGTACCGTGCTTTCATGTCACTTGATTACCGCTGAAGGAATATCAAAGCCAGTGGAAATGCGAACAAACATAGCTGCTCAGGTCAGTGAACTGGAAGTATTTATGTTGACATTAAACGCTGACAGTGATAACGCGTTGACTTAATTAAAAACAAAATATATATTCTCCTTGATGTTCTCGTGCAGCCCAAAAATATATTTACATTTGACAAAATAAATATTCATAAACAGCAAAAGTAAATCGTATAAATCAAACCAATTTTTATCCTAATATAACGACTTAACAAAGTAATAATCAAAGTAATTAAAAAATAATAATAATATTCTATTGAAGATTTTTTAATAAGATTTCGTAATTAGGATCTGTTAGTGATCTTCAACGGAGGTTTGGTTAGTCGCTAGGATGCGTTGTTGAGCTAAAAGGTGGAGGCTTTGATGCAGATGCTTTGGTATGTTGTTAAAGAGTGCATTTGTTTTGTTTGTTCACTTATGGTCTTGTTTCGGGTTTTTGCATGTTTATAAATTTCATAATACTGTAGTATCTACCTGCACTGATGCAACGGGTCTTTCTTTCTAACTCAACCTCAGCACTGCATGCTTTCGTCTTGTCAAGGTGCAAATAAGACCTATTCCAACATATGGCCAGAAAATAGATTGTTTTACAATATCTACTTGAACACTGTGGTCTTGACGGCAACCAGCCTGCAGTTAAGCTTTCTAGAGCAGGTTGTGACCTCTCTCTAGGGGATCCTCCTTGAGCTGTGTCCACCCTCATAAAACGGACCATCAGCTTAATGCTTACCAACCTAGCAAACACCAGCGTCTAAAAGAAAATGGGATCTGATTGTAAGATAGAAAGCCAACATCAGTGGTCTACCAAGAAACGTCGGATGGTGACAGACAATGACTATCTCCAGAGCTATATATACCTAATGGGCCTCTGTCGACATTTTATGGTCTACCTTTGTTGTTTTTTTGTAAAACGATTTTTTTCTGCCTATTTTATAGTTTTACCGCACCCTTAGTGCTAGTCTATTTAAAATCATTTGGATTTTCCTGATTATGATGCAAACATTGGCAAATTTACTAAAAGGTATTTTTACGTGTTCTTTGTTAGACGCATTTCCAACTAAATTGCGAGTTTGTCTTAGAACCAAAACTAAACATTTAAAAAAAGTAAAAATGTAAATTAGAAATATCTTTAACTTACTCATGATGTAAAGTCAAAATAGTAGTATATTTATGCTAATAATCCTGCGTACATTTATCTATCTTATGAACCAAAAATAAGGATCAAAAGACATCGGCATTGCTTGGAATAGAAAGCTACTCGATATAAATAATTGGTTTGAAGATGAAAATATTTCGTTAATAATCAGAAAACATTATGATTCCAGACATTATATATAGTTGATAGAATAAATATTATATACAATAAATCCTATAGTTTATATAGTGAATACTAAATACTATAGTAAATACTATACTGTACTAAAATTGTTTTTATATTGTTTGCTTTAAATATTTAATATGTAAATTGATTCTACTTTCACAATGTTTACAGTATTATACAAGATTTGTAAGGAATATCACAATTGCATTATTTAACTAAAATCGAGCTACAGAGACAGTATCTTTTGGAGTGGTTTATGTCTAAGTCTTAAAATGAAATATTGGTCAATCGTATTAACATACATAAGTTAAAAGCGCATGCACAGTAATGGTTTTTGACCAACCTAACCCTCTAAAAATATTTTAAATAGATTTGTTTACATCTGTAACGATAGATATAGTGAAAACGTTTAACTATTTCAATCAATTACGACTCTGTAAAACTCTTCTAGAGAGTAGCCCGCGGTTGGATTATCAATTTATATCCGTTTATTCTAAATTACTACCCGCGCACACTTGGACCTATTGCCTCAGACTTCGTAATATGGTCCAAAAACTTAAATCAGGTGTACTTTTAATTTAACTGCCAACTCTAGTGAACTATAATGCATTTAAAAATAAAATAATACTAATAAATACCATTATTTTAAAAGGTAATCCGCGCAAGCAGTTAATACCATGAGTCTTTTATCTGCATTAAAACAACTAAGTATATTGGTTTACTATTTTTTCAGCATTATAAATTGTTTTACCTGAATGTTTGTAGATATTCTGACTCGTAAGGTTTACCGAATGCAAAACATATACATTTGAATACTTTAGTTATTTAGAAAATTCTGTTAGGCCTTGTTTCATATACGTCAGACTGGTCAGGTGACATTTCAGGTTCTGCACGATCCGAGGTATGGAAAAATTAAGGGATAACAAGATAGTTACAAAACTATTATGCGAAGTGCTGCTCCTATGTAGCAATAGTGGGAACTAATAACGAAATTTCTTACTATATTTCATTTTACTGTCTGTTTTAAGAAAATTAAAACTCATATTAATGGGAATTCATATATTTCCAACAGACACATTGCAGAAAACATAAAAGGTGTTTGTTTTAAAAAATGGTTATTACTGGATAATACAAACATGTTATACGCTAAACACGGAAGCGATTAGATCCCCACATTATAAACACTAATCTATTAACAAACACTAATGCATTGCTCCTATTATGTGGTCCCTATGTAACACTAATGACCCCCCGCGCTGCCGGCTCACTAATTGCAACTGGAGTTATGCAACACTTTAAGAACAAAGCCAGCGTTTTTTACACGTTTGTAGTAAATTGTTATAATAAAACAAAAGGTACATCTACAACGTTTTGCTTAACGTATTCTTACTGCAGAATTTCTCAATAGCGGTGTCTCTTTCTATAGTATTCATCTATTGAGTTATGTTTAGCTGTTTGAAATGTAAAAACCACGAATAAGAAGGAGGAAAGATGGACAACAGCTTTCATTGCATATCAAGGAATGATTAAAAGTATAAATCTGTCGTATTAAGCTACAACGTAGGATTATCTCGCAGGAATGACGCGACATCCTCCATATGTCCTTCTTGAACTTCACTCATACCCCACTCTATTGCTCTCAAACCGTTAGAATACTGAGATTATATCTATAATCAAACATTATGGAAATGAAACATAGAAGAGTGTACACATATGGTACAGTGAACACATAAAACACGATCCCAAACAAAATGCTCGTTTGACAAACATGGTGTCATTATGTGAGTCGGACACCACACAAACTAGATGAAGAGAGAGAGAGAGGGAACAATGATGGCTTTCCTATAGTTTAATATAGAGGGGCTCTACCCAACTGATTACCCTCTACTTTATTCGATGATTATCGACTGATGGTATTAATGATTTTGAAATTATTAATTAGTGAAATGACTTTCTTGTAATTAACCACTTCAAGGGCGTCTCTAATGCTTGTATCTCGTAAACTAAGGTTTTTAATATTCCTTAGATATATCTAAATTTATTCAAGCCTTTCATAAAACTATTGTTAGCCTATATTCATTAAACACTGATAATAAAAATAATAAATTTATTAAATTATTTTACAGTATTTCCCGTGTAAGAGATGTATTACACGTATTGCAACGTCCCCTCACCTCACCTCTTCTCTACCGTCCCTACCACCGCAGCTCCACGCGGTCGTTTTGTTGTGTTGTTTAAATCCTTTCTTGCAGAATACTAAAATTTAATTGTTTACAAGAAAACATATTTATAAACAACCAAAGCTCTGCCTATCACCCTGCTGGTAATACCGTGCTAAACTCCCAGAGTTAAGTGTATGTTTCCTGCTCGTAGGGCCAAACCCACAACAAGCCTATTCCCGCTGACTACTATTTAAAGTACATATAAACCCTCCTAAATAAGTTTATCAATTGTGTATGGTCTAAGTATAGTCACACATGTCAAATTAATAGTCAGCTGGAAAGAAACACATTTAGTATAATACACATAATAAACACAGAGTCTTACCACCTGATGATGATCTGCAGAAACAGCAAGGGAACGTGCAAAATATGATTGTGTTTAAAAATACCTATTTTAAAAGGCTCCTGTGTCCTCTTAAACACAATCTGCCAGTAGATAAATCTCTGGACTTTTATTACAAAAAACCAACTAATCTTTAGACTAGCTCATGAAATTAGTAGAGAGAAACTCTTTAAAACATTAGGCTTTATCTATTGCCATTTAATGAAATTTAATTAAATTTGTTTACTGATTTGATAATCATTTTTATATTAGTTGGAAAAAGCTAAACAGTTTTTATTGGTTATTTGACACAGGATGGAATGCAAATAATGTTGATTTTTATGACATATTTAACTCTATTTATTGAAATAAAAAAGAAAATTTATCCTTCAAAGTATTACACAATTATATTAGCAAAACAATTCACTGAGTTACTTCTTGTTTCTTATGCTTTAAAAAATTATACTTTGCATATAGATTGATAACATAACATAAAATTATTTCCAAAATTACACATAATAATATTTTATCTCCTATATGGAATTGGTAAATTCATAACTTATGACCTTTAATTTTTAAATTTATAATATTCGAAAATTTCTCTTTTTCTTTAAATAAACGGCTTATGGCCAAAAACCTTTTGTAATTTTAATATTCATTATTTTAAATATTCTGAGCACATAAATTCATTTACTTAGCATACAATTTATTAAAATTTTATAAAGAGTGAAGTCATTGTTTTAAGCTTGCAAATTTGTTTGAATTTAATAAAATTAAGTAACTAAATTTGACGTGACTGATTTCGAATAAAGGAAATGACTTGCCAAAGATGTTCTTGCCGGTCCTTGGGGTCCCTCTTCTGGATTCCCTGGTCCTTGGACACCGGAAGTCGCCATCCCTGGTTCGTCGGTGGTGGTTTCCCTCTATTCGAGCGTCCTGGAGGCTGAGTCTGGAGCCTTCATCCTTGGTGGTCCTGGATGTCGAAAGCGCTGAGGTTATGGTCCATCCGGCCTACTGACGGTCTCTACTCGCGGTCCAGCATAGCGTCCCGCGGCACCTCGTGTTAGAAAATTTTTACAGACTGTCTCTAAAGGCTTAGAGACCAAGTATATATAGCGGTGAATTTCACCTACCGCACCCCGCCTGCAAAGTTTGCTATCGCTCGATTTATTCCTTGTACAGGCAAGTCGGGCAACGAATCTGTTTTAGCTTGCATAGTTTGATAATTAATTTTAGAACACTGAAAAATGTCTATTTTATTTAAACGGCTGTAACTTTTTTGTTTCTTAAGTTTTTTGAATTCTGTTTTCTCTAATGTTCATTCTAGGTTATTGTGGTTCTTTTAAAATGTCGATGAAAGTTCTACGTGGTTTGGTTCGAAAAATAGCTTTTTTAGGCACTTAGAATTTTTTCGCTTCACTCTCGATGTTCAAATTTAGTTAGTTATTACAAATTTATTTTATAACATTCTTTAATTTAGCTTAACTATTCTATTTACTGTTTTATTTAATTTTTCCCTCTTTAATAATTGTATAATTCCCTACTTGATTATTTTAAAAACAGCTTTATTTCTAAAAAACAGGAAATTACTTATTTCCCACTTGCGACGGTCTCTCACCCCGTTGCAATTTCCCCGTTTGAGAGGTTAAAAATGTTTTTACTTTGTTAAAATGTTTTTTACCAATTCCTTATCTTATTATTACTTAAACTATCTTATTCTATTACAAAATTTTCTTATTATTATTCTCTTGTCTCTTGAGAAGTTTTCACCCTGAAACACTTCAAACACAAGTCAATTAGCAATTTATTAGTCACTTTTGTTTACACTAACTTTTATTTTGTCAAATTACACATTATTCACCACACTAATGGCTGTCATTTCCTTTATATATTTACCACGTCAATTTCATTTTATACTAGTTATGGCTTTAAAAACAATGACTTGCAATTAAAAACCTAACTAATCCTACAATACTATTTTTTAAACATATTCCTTTTATATCTTAACTATTACGTATTATTGTGTCAGCTGTAGAAGTACAGTTTATCTCGTTTAATTTGTTTACTTTCCGATAAACCTTTCGTAGCGGCTAACTATTGCGTGGATTCTACATTCCAAACTACCTGCAAGGTCAATGAGCTGGCTTGTAAACATTTTAATAAAGTACGACAACAACTCTACTTATCATATTAAAACGGAACGAACCTTGCCTTTTAAATTCTCTATCTTCCTATTGTATAATTTATAAAACTGGCTCGTGTCCAGATTATCGAAGTCCACTTGATAAATCCAGATTGCTTCTGTTATTCATGCAAAGTTTCTATTGTTGCGACCTTGATCGTCAGTACACAAGTTTTCTTGTTTTATATTGTACAGTGATAGTCTGATCTAACGACCCACTATTTCATGCACACAAATTTCTTGTTCGATTTTGCAAAGTCTTTCAGCGTATCTGTTGTACAAATTATTAAGATTCGCCTGCTATCTCTCTGATTGTTGCTTGATTTAACCCGCTTGTTTGATTTAAGCAGTGGATGTAGCTCGCCAATGTTTGCTCAGTACACAAACTTCCTGACTAATACTTTTGTAATGTTGATTTAGTTATTAAAAAGTTTGTTTTACATTTTAACATTCGTCCCTTTACAAATAAGTAGCTAATCTTAAAGTCTAGATTTAGCCTTGTTCAATTACTGTTTATTCTTGTTTCTACTTTAAATCAGTTTAGGAATCATTCTGACAATTTAATTCCTGCCTAACTTAGCTTATCGCTCGCGTACTGGTTCTATTATTGAACAATATTCTAATTTGGCATTTCTGTACTTTCTGGTTCATGATCAGTGTGAAGTTCACATTCTAGAATCCCTTTACTCGTCATAAAACCGTTGTCCAGCTCTCCTAATGTAATATTAAATGCGGTCGTTGTTTACAGAAACATTAAGAATATAAGGTTTTCACTGGGTTTTGAAAGTGGAGGTGTTTATTTGTTGTACTATAACAATGTTTATCTTCTTGCACAACAAACCATCGTCCAACACGAATAATTATCTAACAAAAACGTATTTGTAAAAACCTAATTTTAACTGGCAATGTAGCCTACATCCTAATACCCACACACAAAAATTCCTCTTTTTAAAATATTTTAAGAATCATTTATAGTTGTTGTTAAGAATCAATTATAAGAATCATTTATTTATAGTTGATGTACTATTCGCAGCACATGTCACCAGACATGTGTAACTATTATGTGCTACTGCAAATGATCGCATAATTATCTCACTGCAATATTACGTGCATATATTGCGCGTAACGATTACACAACACAAACACATGTCCGGCTGTAGCGCGGACGAATAGGTGTCAGATGGGTAAATATTGTACCATTACGCCGACATTTACTCTGTGTATCAAACACACTCCCGATCCGTTCGTAATGTCAATCTGTCACACCATTGTCAATGCATGACGTCATTAGTGTACTCCCCCATCCAACAATCAAGTTCACAGTCAGTGTTAGACGATAGAGAGACTTAAGACAAAAATTTAACCGGCAAAAATCTCTTTTTGTAGATTGCCAAGCTATTTGGAGCCCAAGACAACTGCTAAATTGCATTCTTTTCAGTAATCAATGATCGCACACCATGAACTGATAGAGACTTGTTAAGAAGGAACACAATCAATAACTTTAGGGTGCACAAGAGTGTAATTATAATTAATTTTAAAAAATAGAAAAAATAGCTACAAATATTTACACAAGCATTATGTACATTTCGCTAACAAAAGTTTCATCATCAAGACTGCAAAAAAAAACAATGTTTATTGACCTTCTGATGTTAAACTACGTTAGCGAAATGTACATAAAGGTTGTTTAAATATTTGTACCAAAGATTTATATTTGTATTTAATAAACACATAAACATTTTAAGTGAAGTAGTATAGACTACTTGGAAAAATGTTCCAATATTTAAATAAGTAATATTTAAAATATAAGGCGTGAACGTTTATTTTAACACATTGGAAAATAACACTAGAAGCGGAGTACTGATGCCCTCCAAGGACAGTCGAGCAGAAAACATATAGGTCATATAAGCAGTTTTCGAATATGGTTCAACAAAAACATTTTGAATAGCGACACCGACAAAGTTCCTTTCTATGAGGAGAAGAATACATATCCGTTTATGCGAACATCACACAAACTGACTGTAAAATATGACGAAGCTTGTGTGTGCGAGCTTTGTTAATATCCGATCTAATAAAGCGTTAATTAGAAACTCTAATTAACATACTTAACGTCGGGTTTAGTGATTTCCGAATGAGGTTAAGTTTTACGTGCTCCATCACTTTGATTAAAGCTGCTAGCTACGCTCCACTAACCGCGCAGATAAACCCTGGCAAGATTAAATACACAGCATTAACGTTCTGTTGCAGACAAATAACAACGCGATGCTGTAACGGGCTCGTAGTTTGAGGTTTGTGCCATAGGCAGTGCTAGGCGAATATAGCTTTATAAGGGATGGCATTTGTGGCAGTAATTTTTAAGAACGTAATAATTTGAGATCAGATAGTTTTGGAAATTTAGGTAAGAATATATATATATATATATATATATATATATATATATATATATATATATATATATATAGGTTCATATTTAATTCATTTATTTATAAATGTATTTAATTCAAATATTTTATATAACTCTTGTACTTGAAATACGTATTTGTATTTATTATATTACAAGGAAAACGTATCGCCATAGTTGTTGTATGTATATATATATATATATATATATATATATATATATATATATATATATATATATATATATATATATATATATATATAAGAACTTCATAGAATGGCTTCACACGTGATAAACTTAAGGCATGTAGGTCTTAATGTGTCTGTCTGCAATTCCAGCTAATAGTGTTAGAAAAAATTACACATTAAATACAACCAATTGCAACCTAATCGAAGAAGTATAATAACCATAATGACTACAACGGAATAAAAAATATTAAGGATATGTCCTGACAGTGTTGACTACGACGGAACAAGAAATATTAAGGACATGTGCTGACAGTGTTTTGAAGAGGAAAGTAACGAAGGAATCACCTTTTTTATTCCAAGGTAATCCGCCAGTGAGACTTCTTGTAAATGAAGAACAAGAAACACCACCTCCTGGTAGAATTTATGGGAATATCAAGAGAAACATGTACTTACTTTCTATTGGGGTCAAAAAAAGTGTCTATCAGTTACATCTCCTTAGAAAAAGAATAATCAGAAAAGGGAGTAGAATCGACTTTATTAAAAGACTTGGGAAAAAACGAACTAACATAGCTATGCCAGCTCCACTGAATAAAGATTCAGTTAATTCTTTGACTTATCAACTAACAGGTAAACTAACAGTTTTTGTTGGTCGCGAATTTAAAAAACCGGTTTTCAAAGAATTAATTTTTTAATTAAATTATAAGATGCCGCTTTTATATCACGATTGGGTTACGATGGTATCCCAAAGCTAGAAAAAGGATCGATAACCGTTGATAAATGCTAACATTAAATCTTTTTCAAACCATTGCTACCATCGTGAGCAAGGGTATGAGTATTGAACGGGAACTGAGCAAACTGTCGATACCATGCGTAAACTGAACTGTTTACCGTTGCCCGAACGACTCATTAAGAAAGTCTAAAACTGCATAGAATGGCTTCACACGTGACAAACGTAAGGCTTGTAAAGATGTGTGTGTCGGTAATCCCAGCTAATAGTGCTAGAAAAACATACACATTCAATAAAAACACTGACAAAACTAATCGAAGAAGTATAATAACCATAATGACTACGAAAGAACGAGAAACATTCAGGACAATCTGCCGGTGTATTAAAGAGGAAAGTAATGGAGGACTTTTTTAGTTCCAAGATGATCCGCCAGTGAGACTTATTGTAAAGGAAGAACAGAAAACTAATGGGAATGAGTAGGGTTAAGAAGGAATAACCCACCTCTTGCTAGAAGTTATGAAGTTTTCAAGGGAAACACGAACCTGACCTACTTTCTATTGGGGTCAAAAAGAAGTTTCTACCAGTATCACCTCCTTAGAAAAAAAAAAGATCAGAAATGGAAGTAGAAATGGAAAAAAACGTAGGTATGAAAAAAACGAACTAACATAGCCATCCCAGCTCCACTGAATAAAGATTCAGTTAGTTCTTTGGCTTATCAACTAACAGGTAAATTAAGATATTTTGTGTTTCAGAATTTAAGAAACAAGCATTCAAAAAAAACTAATGCCGCTCAACTTGTGGGATAAAAAATTAGATTATGGCAGATCATTTTTAAAATCCCTTATATATACGCACACGTAACAAGTTGTAAAATTTAATTTTTAAATTCTGTTTTAAATTAAATGATTATGAATAAATATAGTTTCGAATTTATAAAACTTAGACGAAACAAATATTCTTTAGATTACTAAACAAAATCAAGGCTTTAATTAAACTATGTCCTGACCCTGGACCTTAAAACAATAGACGAGTCTCCGTTTCTTTACGCTATCCATTGTATTAAGAGTCACATCAAAGGGAAACCACCCCTCGGCAAAACAACAATACATTGGGAAACTCCGTAAATACGAGATCAATGTTACTAGAAGATAAGCTATATAACTACGCCCTTTTATACGTTATTGTAACACAGTTATCATCATCATAGACGTCGTATATAATTTTAAGGGAAATATAGCTATCGATAAATAACGCTGTAAATTTTCAATCTTTTCTATAATGACGAAATGTTGTAATCTTTTACCAAAGCAATGCAGAGGTAACAAAATCCTCCCCTAAAAATACCGAAGATATTTTGTCTTTTTCTAATCAATTTCCAGAAGGAAAAGATGCATAAAACCTAGAGTTTCGGTGAAGGATAATTTCGCCTCAGAATTTAGTTCGTTGCTATATTTGGTTGTAGATTATGTAAATAATTTACAACAACCATATGATGTTACGGCCCCATGGACCACGCTATGAAAATCGTGGATGATGATTTTATCACTGGTGCCAGAATATCCGAACATGCCTGCACTGTATCAAGACGCGACGCTTTCGACTGCTCTTTCTTAACTACGTTTTTGTCAAAGACAATCAGATAATAGCAAAAGACAAAAACCATAAATGCTATAGAAAAAAATGCATCCTGGACGGCCTAAAATAGGTGTTATAGAAATCAAGATCCTTCGGTAGTCTTTAAGGATAACTAACCAAAAAAAGTATATTAAGTTATAGGTTTACCAGACTATAATTACAGCAAAATTTAAATTTAGTCACTCATCTGTTTTCCCCCAATACAAATGTAAAGTAGCAAAGCCTATTGAATTTATTAACTGAAGCGATCTTTTCTTTATATATACACATATATCCTTTCTCTCCTTTTTTCCTTACCTGTATACGACACATATATAGGATATTTATTTTTGCACTTTTTCGACGATGTCAGTAGTTACAACTATCACTTGCAGTACTCTTGTGTTACATAAATACAACACATGTCTAGTATATTGTGTATCGTTCATTCTAACACTTTATAAACTAACCCGATAGAGAAAGGAGACTTAGAGGGACCCTAATAAGCATGTATAACCGACACGACTCTGTTAGTGTCCAGTAGCATTACCGAATGACAGGTCACGTGATGTCGCAGAGCGTGACAGATTGACATGAGCAACGCTGTAGGATTTAGGAGCCACTTAATGGGATCCACAGCCTCCCTGATATTACAGGCACACTTACTTCATGTTTACATATAGATGTCAATATTTATTATTGCTAACACTTTACTTCTCCGTCTTTACGTTTCATCTGTTCCCCTTTCGTCTGGAATTTTGTCATAATTAAAACATATCTTTGATACTTAAAGCAGGCGAATTCACAAGTATTCAATAAGCATACCCCTTACGTGCTGTTATTAATATAAGTAAGGTAATATGACCTCAAAAAAGTAGCTTCAAAGCAGAATTTCTACCACATAACCCATAACATAAAATCACCTGCCGTATCAAATCGTATGCTATCACAATTTTGACCTAAATGGGACCAAATAACTATATTCCATAACATGCTTTCTTTGAAAAACGTTTATCTAAAAATCTCTTCATTTATAACTAAAATCTCTTCGTTAATAAACTTAATTATTAAATCAGTATTTTAAAAAAACTGTTTTAACGTCTGACAGCAATTGCAAATGTATATGAACTTGAGTGGGTGAATAAAAAGTAAATAGCAAATAAAGATTGATAAATAGAAGATTCTTATAAGGAGTATGTGAGTTATTAGAAGGATTAGAAAAAGGAATAACAACAAATGTGTGTATGAGTGTGTGTTGCAATGGACAGATTGCCCGTGCAATCTACAGAAAAAAATATTATGAGTTAAATTGAATTTCACAAAGAAACTTCTACATAGAAAATGTTAAAATTTTATTTTTAAATTTAGGTACAGGAAAGCCTATAATTACAGAGTGAAAAAGCCAAAATTTTATTGTCAGTAATAAAAAATTGTAATTAACTAATAAATTTGACCAACCGGGAGTGCAGTGCCGACAATTACGTGAAGTAAATTAACTAAAAACTAGTGAACCAGTCCACCTACAAACACCATTGACATTTCTAAATATCGAGCAAAGGATAAAATACTAAATAGTGAAATAATAAACTATAAAACTTTATTAAGACAAACGTTAGAACGAAATTTAAAAAATATGGACATTTAGAAATTAAAAGAACGATAAGGGGCCTTCAGGCAAGTTAAATCAAGCCGCCGAGTGACAGACTTCGACAAGAAGACAGGCCTATAAAATCATATGACCCAGCGGCTGGAAGGGGAAGTTACGAGCAGAAATATAAACGGTAACGCACGGCGTTGTCGAGGGTCCGAAAAAATAAATTTTAAAGAAGTTCCGGAGGAGGCTATGCAGGTTTGCCGCTAGGCAAAACAACCGACGGATCATATGACGGCTACTGGAACTTTTCTATCGTAATTCTTATAACGCCAGTTATAAAGCGGGATTCGGCAATCGGTACTTCCATTTTACATAAAATGTAACTAAATCGTTACAATTTGCCAAGGTGTCGCTGTCCTAGAACTCGATAGCATCCAGGGAGAAAAAAGAAGACATCCGCCTTAACAAGATCCAAAGACCAGGAACCAGGGATGACACACACACACACACACACATATACATAGGTTTTTACAACGACCACAGAAATGAGTATTCAAATTTCCATTTAAAGTACGAGAAATGTAAAACGTCTACTCCATTTAGAATGTCCTACTTTCTTCAATATAGCGTGACAGTAGGTCATTTCGACTTAGTGCAAAGTCTGTCGATTGATTGCAATGCGCCAGCAACCAATCATTTTATCGAGTGTAGCGTCAAGGTTTCAGCTCGTAAAATGTCTAGCAAAATCTAAACACACTGCAATACCATCTTTAGTCTTTCAATCTTTATTTTGTTTTTTGTAGAACATTAACATGGAGTTCATAAAATCTCGCTCCTGCCCAGCTGTCTCTATATGTATCTATTTTAATAGTATAAAAACACGAAGAGAAGTCAGCCAATGTGAGCCTTCAGTCGCCTGTTCTTGGTAATAGATAAGTTTAAGATATAGATGAGGATCTGGTGTGTTGAGAGGCATCAGGAATTACGAGGGTCGTAAGATGATGCCTTCACGTCACAACGCTAAGTGGATGGTAGTATGGCTGTCAATACTAATGGATTAAGTGACAATCATTGTCTTCAAGGTCGAATGCTTGAGTATTTAAGGGAAATCATCCAATAAGACCAAATAGTAGACGGACAGTGTAGAACCTGTTAATAATTGTGTCATTCACATAAATTATAGCATAGAATTTGATGAAATACAAGATATTTCTAGAAATATATGAATATATTATGTTGAAATTTCAACAAAAGTAGGCTAATATAGCTATTCAGTTCATTGATGTTGCAGAAATAAAAACGTCTGAGGATAAGAAGTAAAATGTAGGGAAGACGTTGAAATCGCGACAATACTAGCGACGGAGTTCAGACAAGGTAGAAGAGAAAATGAAGTGGCAAAGAAAGGAATCATTACGGCGAACCACTTGAAATATCGAACGTTATATTAGTACATAAAAGCTTTTTGTTGTTAGTTTTTAAAAAAATATTTATGTCGTTTAGTGCAATGTTTGTTTCGATCAATAATTACTTCTATAACCTATTTTTCCTTGCAATTTGTTTTCAGATTTATTATTCTAATACAGTTTCCATTAGTATGGTTTGTACATATAGGATTTCTGTATTTCCTGAAGGATAACGTGAAAGCATTGTTTTAATTCTTCCTTATACTAACATTTTATTTGTTAGTGTTTAAATATCTTTCATGTTTTTAGTTTAAATAGTTTGTTCATACTTATTTCTGGACTTTTAGGTATTTCTAAAATTTTATTGTATTTAATATTGTTTTTATTGGTTTTATTCAGGCATTCACTATATTCATTTAGACACACAATAATCTCTTTCTCCATATAACTCATCGTCTTTAGTTCTATTAGGTTATATCCATTTCTTGTATCCAATTTTTTATTCCTCCTTCACAAGACATCTTAGTAGGAAATGTAACATTTTAGTTAGTATAATACCATTTTAGTAAGTATAATGGCATCTTAGTAGGTATATTACCATTTAAGTAACCATAGATTATCATCTTAGTAATTAATATCTTAGTAAGTATGATAAATCTACTAAGTATCTACTAAGTAGATATATTAACAACTAAATAACTATAATGGCACCTAAGTAAATAAAATGACAACTAAGTAAGTATAATGAAAACTAAGTAAGTACAATGACAAATAAGTAAGTATAATGACAACTAAATAAGTGTAATGACATCTTAGTAATTACAATGACAACTGAGTAAATGTAATGTCATTTTAGTAAGTATAATGACAGCTTATTAAGTATATTGATATCTTAGTATTTTTAATAGCATCTAGGTAAGTATAATGTCAACTAAGTAAGTGTAATGGCATTTTAGTAAGTATAAAGGCATTTTAGTAAGTATAACGGCATCTTAGTAATACGAAGGCATCATAATAAGAATATTAACATCTTAGTATTTATAATATCATCTTAGTAAGTATAACAACATTATAATATGTATAATAATAAGTACTTATATAAGTACATTTATATATACATATATATATATATATATATATATATACATATATATATATATATATATATATATATATACATATATATATATATATATATATATATATATATATATATATATATATATATATATGAATGAAAAAGTTAAAAAGTTAAACCAATAAAAAAAATTATCATTTTTTCAGATATAATTAACATTATAGTAATAACTACTAAGTAAGTGTAATATTATTTTAGTAAGTATATTAGCATTTTAGCAAGTGTAATGGCATTTTAGTACGTATATTAGCATTTTCGCAAGTGTAATGGCATTTTAGTAAGTATAACAGCATTTTAATAAGTATAATAGTATTTTAGAAAGTATAATAACATATTGGTAGCTATAATGACATCTTAGTAAGAATAGTGACACCTTATTAAGAATAATGGCGACTAAGTAAGTATAATTGCATCCAAGTATGTATAAAGACTACTTTGAAATTATATTGGTGTCTCAGTAAGTATAATGTCATCTTAGTAAGTATAACAACATTTGAGTAAGTATAATGCCATCTTAGTAACTGAGTATAAAATTATTTAGTAAGTATATTAGCATCTTAGTAAGTATAATAGTATCTTAGTAAGTATATTATTACTATACTAAGTATAGTGGCATCTTAGTAGGTATAATGGCATCTTAGTAGGTATAGTGACTTGTTACGAAATTATAATGGTGTCTTAGTAAGTATCATGAGATCTTAGTTGGTATAATGGCTCTCAATGTAAGTGTAGAGATAACTTAGTTGGTATAATGGCATTGTAACAAGTGTGGTTGCACATTAACAGATATCTTAGTTAGTATAGTGGCATCTTAGTAGGTATAATGACTTGTTACGAAATTATAATGGTGTCTTAGTAAGTATAATGAGGTCTTAGTTGGTATAATGTCTCTTTATGTAAGTGTAGAGATAACTTAGTTGGTATAATTGCATTCTAACAAGTGTGGTTGCACATTAACAGACATCTTAGTTAGTATAGGGGCATCTTAGTAGGTATAATGGCATCTTAGTAGGTATAATGGCATCTTAGTAGGTATAATGACTTGTTACGAAATTATAATTGTGTCTTAGTAAGTATTATGAGGTCTTAGTTGGTATAATGGCTCTCTATGTAAGTGTAGTGATAACTTAGTTGGTATAATGGCATCTTAGTAGATATAATGACTTGTTACGAAGTTATAATGGTTTCTTAGTAGGTATAATGAGGTCTTAGTTGGTATAATGGCTCTCTATGTAAGTGTAGTGATAACGTGGTTGGTATAATGGCATCTTAGTAGATATAATGACTTGTTAAAAAATTATAATGGCGTCTTAGTAAGTATAATGAGGTCTTAGTTGGTATAATGACTCTCTATGTAAGTGTAGAGATAACTTAGTTGGTATAATGGCATTCTAACAAGTGTGGTTGCACATTAACAGGCATCTTAGTTAGTATAATGGCATCTTAGTAGGTATAATGACATCTTAGTAGGTATAATGGCATCTTAGTAAGTATAATGAGGTCTTAGTTGGTATAATGACTCTCTATGTAAGTCTAGATATAACTTAGTTGGTATAATGGTATTCTAACAAGTGTGGTTGCACAATAACAGGCATCTTAGTTAGTATAATGACATCTTAGTAGATATAATGACTTGTTACAAAATTATAATAAAGTCTTAGTAAGAATAATGAGGTCTTAGTTGGTATAATGCCTCTCTATGTAGGTTTAGAGATAACTTAGTTGTTATAATGGCTCTCTATGTAAGTGTAGTGATAACTTAGTTGGAATAATGGCTCTCTATGTAAGTGTAGAGATAACTTAGTTGGTATAATGGCTCTCTATGTAGGTTTAGATATAACTTAGTTGGTATAATGGCTCTCTATGTAAGTGTAGTGATAACTTAGTTGGTATAATGGCCATCTATGTAGGTTTAGAGATAACTTAGATGGTATAATGGCTTTCTATGTAAGTGTAGAGATAACTTAGTTGGTATAATGGCTCTCTATGTAGGTTTAGAGTTAACTTAGTTGGTATAATGGCTCTCTATGTAAGTGTAGTGATAACTTAGTTGGTATAATGGCTCTCTATGTAAGTGTAGAGATAACTTAGTTGGTATAATGGCTCTCTATGTAGGTTTAGAGATAACTTAGTTGGTATAATGACTCTCTATGTAAGTGTATTGATAACTTAGTTGGTATAATGGCTCTCTATGTAAGTGTAAAGATAACTTAGTTGGTATAATGGCTCTCTATGTAGGTTTAGAGATAACGTAGTTGGTATAAAGGCTTTCTATGTAAGTGTAGAGATAACTTAGTTGGTATAATGACATTCTAACAAGTGTGGTTGCACAATAACAGGCATCTTAGTTAGTATAATGGCATCTTAGTAGATATAATGACTTGTTACAAAATTATAATAAAGTCTTAGTAAGTATAATGAGGTCTTAGTTGGTATAATGACTCTCTATGTAGGTTTAGACATAACTTAGTTAGTATAATGGCATCTTAGTAGATATAATGACTTGTTACAAAATTATAATAAAGTCTTAGTAAGTATAATGAGGTCTTAGTTGGTATAATGGCTCTCTATGTAGGTTTAGAGATAACTTAGTTGGTATAATGGCTCTCTATGTAGGTTTAGAGATAACTTAGTTAGTATAATGGCATCTTAGTATATATAATGACTTGTTACAAAATTATAATAAAGTCTTAGTAAGTATAATGAGGTCTTAGTTGGTATAATGTCGCTCTATGTAGGTTTAGAGATAACTTAGTTGGTATAATGGCTCTCTATGTAAGTGTAGTGATAACTTAGTTGGTATAATGGCTCTCTATGTAAGTGTAGATATAACTTAGTTGGTATAATGACATTCTAACAAGTGTGGTTGCACACTAACAGGCATCTTAGTTAGTATAATGGCATCTTAGTACGTATAACGGCATCTTATTAAGTATATCTTGCATATAAAAAAAGTTAAAACAAATTCACAAATTTAAGATCAATTATAAATAATTAACATTATAAACTCTAATATATAGCATACATACTGTAACAGTTGATTTAAGTAAAATACCTTAGAGTTTTCAAAGATTTAATCTAGTTTCAAAATAATATACTTCATAATTATTTTGTTATATTTTACAAGCATTACGTACATTTTTTAATGCTGAAAACTAAGTTTAATAACACAATCAAAATTACAGATAGTAACTGACATCTCTAATACACGAGAGGCTCCTATTAGAAATCATTGTATTTTACAAAACCTTACCTATTTCTAAAAATTACAGTGCATACCAGTACATATGGTGAATATATCCCCCACTCGGGCATTTTATAACTATTTTATCGACCTATTTAAACAATATTACAATTAAAAACACAAGCGAATGATAAATGCACGCTTGGTTTTATGCAGGCAACCTTTCCAAGCCGAGATTCCTGGCTGTCAACGATTTGATAGTGGCGCAATGCAATCATATTTGGTTTCCATGTTGGCACAACTGTATGCTAAGGATTTTGAGTCACGCAAACCAACTCCGTTTATAAGACACGCTTGCCAACATTACTGTTACAATGCGGGCGTTGAGATTTATGTAGCAGGTACTTGTTGGCAGATAGCTGTACTTTTCCCATCAATGTTTCGGATGGAATAGTCGTGTATACCGAGTATTAGGCCACAATGTATCACAACGTACGTGCTTTGCTAGTTTATACTTTATAAAAACAAAACTATACCAAATCGCTTATATACGACCCACATTGCACACATTTGAATGTTAGTTGAGAAAAAATGTTAGGGTTTTTACACGTAAACGAAAACAAATGAAGCAACTAAAGTAAATGAAAAACAGTTTCAGATAATAAATGTGCTCCGAATCGTATGGCTAAGGCAACCAAAAAACAAAGCGCTCCGTTATGAATAAAGGTACTCGTTTGAAATTTAAATGAATAGAGGCGGCTGTAATATTATTATAAAGGTATGTAACCATTTACATTCCCTCGGTGAGAGAATTATATTATTTTAATCCCGGGAGAACGTAAGTAAAACATAAAAACAAATGTTTGTCTTAGTAGCTGCTTGTAGATATCAGATTATTTGTAACAAAACCAACACAAGCCATGTGTACATGTGGGAATAAGGGAAACGGAAATATCCTTCAAGGTGAGTCGAGTGGAAGTCGTAGAGGGAGTTATGCTCACCAGACTGCAATCTTAACTGCACAATTAAAGGGGAAATGAATTATTATTATAATTACTCCCGGGTTGTAACGCCTTCACATATCTGTAAATCAAGGTAATCTGACTGTTATCACTTCGATGTATAAGAGAGTATTGTGCATAAGATACGATTAAGTTAGCGACAAAACCCCCTCCCCTAAGTAGAGGACATACGGAGGATCGTGAATGCAGGGATGCGTGAATAAGGTAGTCTCTAATCTGGGGAGGGGGTATAAAGTGGCCAATTCCGTGTAAGAAGAAAGCAAATGGGATTAAATAGGCTTATACTCTGTATAGGTCTACTTGTTTGGTGAATAACCCTCGACGAGCCCCCCTCCACCCCTCATGAGCAGGACCGGCACTACTGAATTAGTCTGATCTTACCATTCTTCATTTTTATTTTATTTTACTACTTATATATTTTTAATTTTTTTCATCCTTGCCACACTAGTTCTATAAGGACCTGTTCTGTCCTTTGTGACCTTCCAACATTAAGTTGGACAAATGTCCTCTCATCCTATATGAGAATCGTCGGATATTATCGGTTTTATTTCATCACTCTATTTTCCTCTTTCCTTTTCAATCCTAATGTATAGCTTTTTGAATTCTATATATATTACCGGATCGTTTAGACAAACCCTAATCTTTCCATTTGACTTCTATATATCTCTTATATTTTACACTCAAACGTAACAAGGAATGGAATATCCTCCATGATACAATCTCTATGGACGTTTACTTCAAGATGTTTGGGCATTACATTTTACTAAATTAGGAGATGGTATCGGGCCACCATACGTGATTGAATGCTCCTTATATATGTATAAAACCTGCAATGACCTATTTGACATCTTGGCATCTTTAATGAGCCCTGCCAGATCAACCGCTGTACCTCTTCCTTCTCTAAATCCATATTTTCTATTGCTTAACAACTGCACTGACATAAGTCTTTGGAACAGTGTTTCCGGTCTGTACGACTTTGCTTGTTTTGGATACGACCCGTTTCAGGAATATTTTATCACTTCCCATCTCCCATACATCTGGGACCTTCCCTTAACATCTTGTAAGCAGTATTCAAGATTGTTTTTTTTTATTCCCCATGTCAATTTTGCTATTTCTCCATTTATTTCAGGCGCCTTGCCATGTTTAGCTTCTTTGACGATTTTATTTTGATAATCCTTCTCCCCCACAACTCCACTACTATCGTCCAAAATCTCCTCATGATCTTCATCATCCTCACCAGTCTGCTATCAGGTAATAATTCTGTTAATAACACTTCGATAGTGTCCTCTATACAATCCGTATATTCACCTTCTGTCCTCATCCGCAACTCCACTACTATCGTCTACACATCTCCTCATAATCTTCATCATCCTCACCAGTCTGCCATCAGGTAATAATTCTTTTAATAACACTTCGATAGTGTCCTCTATACAATCCGTATATTCACCTTCTGTCCTCATCCGCAACTCCACTACTATCGTCTACACATCTCCTCATAATCTTCATCATCCTCAGCAGACTGCCATCAGGTAATAATTTTGTTAATTACACTTCGATAGTGTTCCCTATACAATCCGTATATCCACCTTCTGCCCTCATCCGTGACAATCCCCTTGCTTCAACTTTGCTTCTGACACCTTATAAACCTTTCCCCACGGATCTTTCTCACTTTTATCAGTAGCTAGTTTCTCCCATGATACTCTTTTCTTCCGTCTAACTTATGCAATATCCTGGTTTAAGCTGCTTGCAAAATCCTCATAATCATCATGTTTGTATACATCCAAAATTTGTCTGTTTTTTTTTATCAGTCTAGGGAGAGGATTTAATTCTAACTTCACTCATATCCCATCTTATCGCTCTCAAATCTTTTGAATACTGTGATTATATCTATAAAAAAAAATGTTGTAAATGAAACACAGTAAACAAAAGTACAGTGAACACATAAAATACGCACTCAAACAAAATGCTCGTGTGACAAACATGGTGCCATTTAGTAAGTCGAAAACCACACAAAGTAGATGAAGAGAAAGAGAGAGAGAGAGAGAGAGAGAGAGCATTGACGGCCTTACCATATTATTATCGACTGATGGCATTAATGGTTTTGAAATTAATACCAAGAGAAATGACTTTCCCGTAGTAACCACACTACAAGCGCCTCTAATGCTAGTCAAATATACTAGGGTTTTTAATATTCTTTAGATATATCCAAATTTATTCAAGTCATTTATAAAACTATTTTTATATACATTGAACACAGATAATAAAAGATAATAAAATTAGCCAATTATTTTACAGAACTTCAGGTGTAAGAGATGTATTACACTTATAATTTTAAGAGCAACACATATTTAGCTGCCAAACATTTTACAGCTGATTTTTAATGTATTTGATGCGTAGAATTCAAATATGAATTTACATTTTTCCTATCGCCTTTCATTTTTGAGATATTAGCATACAGCTATTTTTACATTACAAATTCCTTAATCTAAGTAAGTAGCAGCGACATTTTTTTAAAATTCAGTATAATTTTTATATTATTTTTGCAAAAAAAACACTGCTTTTATTTTGATTACAAGTAGAGAAAAAACAAATTTAAGTTAAAAATTGATCAGAAAAATAAAATGGTACTTAACAACACGGAAACTTCTTTTGTTGGACACTCTGGAGTGAACTTTGTCTGGGCAGTCTCTTTCTAATTTCCAGAAGTAATCCACCATCTTGTGATTATCCCACCTCCCTTGATATCTCTCGTCCATTGTCTTGATGTCCTGGTGAAATATCTCTCCTTGTTCCTCGCTAAGGTCACCGAGGTTTTTTGGGAAGCTGTCCAAGTGGCTATGGAGGTAGTGAAATTTAATACTCATGTTGCCACCCAAATCTCTAAAGTTTTTAAGCATTTCACTTACAAGTTGGGCATAGTTTTCAGCTTTATGGTTTCCCAAAAAGTTGTGTACAACCAAAACAAAAGATTTCCGTGCTTTTTCATCAAGCTCATACATGGATTCATTAAAATGAGGGTCTTTTATGAGCTGTCTGATTTGAGGACCATCAAAAATGCCAGCTTTGAGTTTTTCTGTACTAAGTCCAGGCATTTTTGCAAAATGCATATGTATGCAAAACATTGACTTTCTGGATTTAGAGCCTTTACATGTTGCTTCATTAAGCCTAATTTAATGTGCAGGGGAGGCAAAATAATTTTATCTTGATTAGCTAGAGCTTCGTGAATAACATTTTTTTCTCCAACACCATGTTTTCTCTTTTAGGTCATTCTTCAGCCCAGCCCTTTTTGGTCAGTGATATTCTTCAGCCCTGCTGTCCCAGTAACATAAAAAAACGGAAATTTAGTATAGCCACCCTGCTGACCAAGAAGAAAATTAACCATTTTCAAACCTACACAGACTAGCCACTCATGAACTTGGTATATTATCTTTTCCATAACTAAAGCGATGTTGCCATATTCTTCTTTCATTGTAGTTGAGTGAGCAATGGGTTTTGCATCATATTTGTTGCCACACTTTAGACTGTTTAGAGCTGTCGATAAACAAACGCCAATCTTCGGGCCTGTAAACGGTAAGACCCGTTGCCAGAAGAGGTGCCTTAACGTCTTTACAAAAAACAAGATTATTTTCTTCAGAAAAAAGGGCAGTAAGTTTTTTCTCTTGTACGATAATATGTGATTTTAGTCCCAACTTCCAGCAAATTCTTATCATTCAATCTAGAAACGAGAACTTCAGAAGCTTCCTTTCAAATGTTTAAATCTCTTACAAGATCATTTAACTCACTTTGTGTGAAACGCTGGGGTGATGTTGGCTTTCCTTCGTAATCACTGTCGTTGCCTTTACTGTGTACTTCACATGGAGAGTCAGAAAGAGTGAATTCATCTTCTAAGATCTCTGGAAGTTCATGAAACACAGGGATTGCTAGCTCATCTGAATGTGGAACAGGTCGTCTTACCGACTCTAAATCGGGATAGGTCCACTTACCAGGATTATTGCGATTTATCCCATTAATATTAACCATACAAAAGTAGCAATCGTCAAAATGATTTTTTTATTCTCTCCAAACCATAGGGATGCCAAACTTTAAACTCCTCCTTTTACCATTTATCCATTGTCTCAAGTGTTCGGTTCATGTTTTACAAACAAAGTGGGGCGCCAACAGTTTGTCTTGATCACCAAGCTTAACAGAAAAATATGCATTATATGCTCTTTTCACAAAATCTGTAACTAGTTTTCTGTTCTCTTTCAAAGTTTACTCACCACAAATATAACACACTACATCAGGATGGTTAACACAGCTCCTACGACTTGTATTCATTGTAAAATTCAACTACAAAAACAAAAAGTGCAGCAATCGAGGTTAGGTTCAATACTGAAAATAAGATGGAGTGTTCTTTTAGACTAAAATCACCTGACGAGAGTGCATAGAGTAATATGAGAACCAAAAAAGTGAATACAAGTATAATAACAAAGTTTAAGACTCTCAACGCAATCATTCATATAAGTCAAATGCTTTTGTTTATATGTAAACAATGACATGCCATATCTCAAAAACTAGAGCTGTTAGAAAAAAATACTACCATTTTTGTAATCAGCGTATCAGGTATAGCAAAGATCAGCTTAAATATCTAAGGCACCAGACAATTAATTTTTTGTGTAATGCTGTGATATAATTAATAAGTCACATAAAAGAATATCTTTCACGTATCTCCAATTTAATATTAAACAAATGTTAAATTATAAAGCATAATTTTTTTAAATTTGATACGTCGTGAGGGATTTTTTTACGATCTCACAAAACAAAAACAAGGCAAACTGCATCATTTAATCATTAAGGAGCTGTGTGAGTCAGACACCACACAAAGTAGACGGAGGAAGAGAGGGAGAAAACAATGACTGTCTTCCTATAATTTGAAATAAAAGAGCCCTTCACACCAGATTACCCTTTAATTTAGTCGACAATTATAGACTGATGGTTTTATTGATTTTGGAATTAATACTCAGTGAAATTAATTTCTTGTAATTATCCGCATCACGGGTGTCTTTGACGCTTGTCAAATATACTAGGGTTTTATTATTCCATAAATATATCCAAATGTCTTCAAGAGATTCATAAAACTATTGATCCATTCATTAATCACTGATAATAAAAACTTAAGTAAAATTAGTAAATTATGTTACAGTATTTCATTGTAAGGGATGTATTACACTCATTACCAATAATTCGCAAACAAATTAGGCTTTTATAGTTTAATAATAAACAAATTTTAAATTATAGAGTATAATTACAAAAAGTATGATAAATGTCGAATGATTTTGTATGAATTCATAAAACAAAAGCAAGGCAAACTGCATTTTAATCATTAAGGCGCTGTATAGACAAACATGATACAGACACGTCACTGCTAGTATAAGATATGCTAGGTTTGGGAAAACAACGGTATAAGCTGTAAGGACCTGTTACCTAATGTATAGCTTGAGCTTAAATCTCTATGGAAGGAATACGGTAAGCCACAGATTAGAGTAAAGTTAATGAATCTCATTGTAGGAGGTTGGATTCCGTTGTGAAAAAGGGGCATAAATTTATTCCGTGACACCGTCCATGAAGTCTCGAATTGTATTTATATATTGCTACATAAGCCTAATATATAAATTTTGATATATTGTAACTTCATTAGAAGCACTTTTTATAAGTATACTAGGCTGTGCATGACAACAGTTTTATATAACAATGAAGATGTTACATGTAATAACAATATAGTCGAACTTAATAATAATAATAAGGAATCAATCCGTGGCCAAGTAAACACGTAGATAAATCGCAATGGATATGTTTCTAACTACAGAATACTTACATGGCCTCTGGTGATTGCACTTTGTAGCGTACCTGGTCTTAAGCCATATTTCTTAAAGTAGCATCTAAGGTATACCTCGAAAATGCAAAGAAGACCGCTAAAGTAGCGACAATATTTAGGCTCTAAACTCCTCTTTTGTAAAGGGTAAACAGTCTTTATAGGTTCAAAAAACATTACGTCTACAACAGGTAAGCAGCCTTTCATACGTTACCACGAACCTTCCCTTTATCTTACACTTAGAGATGTCCCACCCTTAAAATATCTATTGTTCACAACCCTTACCATACCTTGCATAAAGTAAATGTCAAAATGACTAGTCACTTTAATACATCAAAAATATATTTAAAACAACCACAAAAATACAACAGTTATCCCCTGCGAATAGTTGTTAGATTTTAGAATTGCATTATTTATTAGGCATAATTGTTTTATGTTTACAATGATAAGACCAAACTAAATTCGAAAACAAAAAAATAATCATTGTTTTATTGCTAGCCCAGAAATAGGGTTGAGAAGGCACTTCCGCCTGAATTGCAACCTTTACCGAACGTTCGTAAATCTCATCAATGTTTGCATAAGTGGACATTGTTACACTCAATCAGAACCTAGTGTGTGTGAGTTTTTTTTCTTGTTTGTTTCTGTATAGAGTGATAGTTTCTCTTAACTAGGTTACGTCTAGCATCAAATTCTCCAACAATGTTTTAAATTGCGTCACGAGACAGTACTGAATAAAAGACCAGGGTGGCCGTGGATTTTAATTTGCTAGTGATTAAATATTCTGGGCAGAAACATGGAAATTGTTTTATTCACTTAGACCTGGCCAAGTGATTAAGTAGCTTATGGTAATGTAAGCCTAGTGAGACGTGATATTAAAGCTTGTGTCTAAGGTTTAGTGAATTCAGTGTGTGCTCGAGCAATTCAGATTGCTTGCTATTCTAAAGTCCCCCTTGGTTTAATTTTGTCAATGTTTCTTGCAATATAGTCTTTTCTTAAAAATTCCTCTCTAATTTACTCACATTAATTAATTTATTTCTTTTTCTCAAATGTAATGATTGGTGTACTACATCCTCGAGTAAGCATTGAGTGTCCTAGCTATAACTTTTCAACACTTTATAATTACGAAAGAAAATAAAGTCTGTTCTGTAACTTAACTAATTAACGCTAAACTTTTGTATTAGACGATAAAAAGTTTTTGTTCTTTGAAAATCTCAAAAAAAATGATTTCAGAATAAATTTTGTACATGTTGATTAAAGCGTCTTGAGGAGCTGATAATAAATTGTATTACTGATGCCGAAAAAAATTTACCTCACCCGTATACTACTCAAGAAGCCTCTTCATTTACGAAAATAGAGCTCTATGTTGTACTTTGTTGAACTACAATCATGTTTTGTAGATGATAGTAGACAAATTGCAGTTATAGTACGAATAAGTGAAATAATAGTATAATAAATAAAGTTTCCTACCGTAAACTAACCGGTTGATTTATGAAGTCCAAATCATCTTGAGCCGTCTATATACTAGTCGTAACGTAAATAGTTCTAAGATAAAGTATTTCTTTTTGACGTTGTAGACGTTGTATGTTTCCCAGCTTCTGTACCAGCGTTTAGGAGGTCTTAAGGTGTTCGGATTCTGCTACTTTGGTACTCGTTTGTCAAGCGCTCTATTGACGTAGTTTTTTTAATATGTTAGACCATTTCTGAACATCTCGAAGGTGATATAGGGATCTAATATCGCTGCATTCCCACTCTATCGCTAAGTGGTTTGCTCATAATTGATCCTTCATTTCTAACATTCTTAGCAATTAACTAGTAGCAGCACTTTCGCCGTATCTCTGTGCCGTAGGTAGTGTATAGATCTTATAGATACGCGTTTTGCTTTCGTTACTCCTAATTTATATCCCCACAATATATCCTGGAATAATCCTGATACCTAGGCTCCAGTTATAGACCCTGAAGGAATTCCCTCCACACAGCTGACATAGGTCGGCAGCACATGAATAAAGTGGAGGTACGCAGCAAGGTAACAATAGTCAGTCTTCGTTCTGAAAGCTGCAACACTAACAGATCGGGGCGTGGTACAGGTTTCCTGTTCGCAGAGACCCTTGCGTAATCTAAAATATCTGCATATTATTTTTTGAAATGCTGAAGGTCTTTATTAGGACAAACTCTTACAACTTAAACAAAACACTGTACATCTCTTTTAATGTAATACTAAATAGGGGTATGGCTATTACAGAAACATTATGAGTATAAGGTTTATTGTATGTTTTGAAATTGGAGATGTTTTAATTTTAATTATAAATGTTTTTGGCTTTTCGCACAATAAAACAAAGTCCAGACGAGTAGTTATCAGATGCAAATATATTATAAAAACCAAACTTTAGCTGGTAATGCATTCTACTTTCCAATATCCACACACAAAAAGACCCCGTTTTAATGTTTTATTTAATCATTTGTTTGTTTAAATACTGTATACGAATTACCGCATAGTGGATTTACTATTAGCAGCACATGTCACCAGACATGTGTAACTATTCTGTGCTACTGCAAATGCCTTTGTCGAATGATCCCACAATTATCTCAATGCTACATTACGTGCTTATATCGCGCGTAACGATTACACAATACAAACACCTGTCCGGATGTAGCGCGGGCGAATAGGTGTCAGACGGTTAAATATTGTACCATTACGCCGGCATCTACTGTGTGTATCAAACACTTTCCCGATCCGTCCGTAGTGTCAATCTGTCATGCCATTGTCAATACGTGACGTCATTAGTGTACTCCCCCATTCAACACTCGAAATTCACAGTCAGTGTTAGACGGAATAAAGACTTAAGAATAAAATGTATCAACCAAAAAATTCCTTTTTGTAAATTGTAAAAGTTATTTGCAACCAACGACAAATATCTGAGACGCAACATTCTTAGCAGTAATGAACGTACCTATACCATGAACTTATAAAGGGTCGTTAGGAAGGAACACAATCAATCACTTTATAGTGCAATATGGTGTCATTATAATTAATAAACAAATAAAAAATATAGCTAAAAATGTTTACAAAACCTTTATGTACATTTCGCTAATAAAATTTGCATCATCAAGGTGGTAAAAAACAATTGTTTGAAAAACCTTTTGATGATGCTAATTGTGTTAGAGAGATAAACATAATGGTTGTGTAAATATTTGTAACAAGGATTTATATTTGTTTTTTAAGACACATAAATATTTCAAGTGGAATAGTATAGACTATTTGGAAAAATGTTCTTGATATTATAGTAAAAATACGGAGGGACCGGGTAGAGTGAGGAAAGATAGAAAAATATAATAAATAATCAGACGCGAACGTTTAATTTAACGCAAATTGAGAAATAACACTAAAGACGAAGTACTGAAACCCTCCAAGGACAGACAAGCAGAATCGTTCATATGAAGAATAGATCATATGAGCAAAGTACGAATATGGTGTAACATAAATATTATGAATCACGATCAACAAAACTATGATGACGCCGACAAAACTCCCTACTATGAAGAGAAGAATACATATCCGTTTATGCGAACATCAGACAAACTAACTGTAAAATATGACGAAGCTTGTGTATGCGAGCTTTGTTAATATCCGATCTAATAAAGAACTAATTAGGAACTGTAATTAACATACTTAAAGATTGGGTTAGTGATTTCCGAATGGGGTTACGTTTTACGTGATCCATCACTTTGATTAAAGCAGCTAGCTATGATTCACTAACCGCGCAGATAAACCCTGGCAAGATTAAATACATGGCGTTAACGTTCTGTTGCAGACAAATAAGAAGGCGATGCTGTAACGGGCGCGTAGTTTGAGGTTTGTGCCACAGGCAGTGCTAGGCTACCCTAGCTTCAAAAGGGATGGCATTTGTGGCAAATCTTTGCCACATCACGTGACTTAATGTGCAGAAAGGAACGTGACCGTAGATCGTACGTAATGATATTAGATCAGATAGTTTGGGCAATTTAGGCGAGAATATATATATATATATATATATATATATATATATATATATATATATATATATATACATTTTATGTAAACAAGTTCAGTCAGCTCAAAATAATTGAGCCATTTTACTAATTGATTTAGTAACTAAATTCGTTTAAATAATTTTCTTTTTTGGATTTTTTTATTTTCGTTACCGTATAATTTCAACTGACGAAAATTACACTGAGTAGGGTATTTTACAGATACTGTTAGGACCTATTTTACTTTTAAGGCGATCAGCAACTATTATCACTATATTCTCCGATAGATAATAATATTTGTAATTATTATATAAGTAAGAATAAGGCAGGAATGTACCTTCCTTAGGAAAGTGTATCTCTTGTTAGAGAAGAAACAGGTCACCTGACGGCTATCTACACTCTATCTGGGATTTAAAGGTCTGCACTATACCAATCAATGCTAAAAGTAATACTTTTCTAAACCAAAGCTACAGTCGTTAGCAATGCTGTGACGATTAGCCGGAAACTGAACTAACTGTACGATTATATGTCTAAACTCAACTGTTTATCATTGCAAGGATAATGGCAACGGCAAACAGCGTCACACTTAACACGCCACCCTGTTGTACACCATTCTCTAGTTCGTAACAATCAGAATATATGCCTCCTAGACGTACACGGTAAGTCCTGTTATTCAAATAATTTTGTATAAAAGCAAGAATGTTAACTTGTATACCCCATGATTTCAATACGTTCAAAATTCCTCTTCTCCATGCCATGTCATATGCCTTCACAAGGTCAAAGAAAACAGCTACCAGTGTTTGTTTTAAAATGAAGGCATTCTGTATAGCTGACTCCAACAAAACCAATTGGTCAACTGATGAACGTCCTTGTCTGGAACCACACTGAACGTTAGAAAGAAGTTTGTTTGTTTCTAGATACCAGACAAGACGACGGTTGACCATCTTCTCCAGTAGTTTGCATAAGCAGCTGGTCAGAGAGATGGGTCTGTAACTACTGGGATTAGTTTTGTCCTTTCCTTGTTTTAGAAGAGGAATTATTGTCGCTTCTAACGATGCATCGGGAAAACCGCGCTGCCCGAATATACGATTGTATATCCGAAGGAGATCTCGTTTTGCTGATTGTGGCAGATTTTTAATCATGGAGTGTAAAATATCATCCGGGCCTGGAGCTGAATCCTTCGTTGACGAGAGAGCCGACTCTAGTTCATCGATAGAGAAATGGATATTCAAACAAGAATCTCCAGACAATCCAACGGTGAAAGGTAAGGCTTCCTGTTTGCGTTTATACACCTGGAAAGCGTCCTTGTATGCAGAAGATGAAGAATATTTTGAGAACGATAACGCTAGCACATTGGCAATTTCCTCACTGCCCGTGGTCATAACTCCATCTGGATGCCTTAATGAAATTAATGGCATCGGAACGGAAATGCCACAGACGGATCGTAATTTCTTCCATACTGTAGATATAGCTGTAGTTCTTGTAATAGTGCCAATGTACTGAGACTATGATTCTCGTTTACTTTGCCTAAATATTCGACGTGCTTTCGCACGGAAGATTTTATATTTTTCCAGGTTTTCAATCGTTGGATTTCTTTTGAACTGGTTCAAAGCTTTTCGTCGTAAACGAAGGATTACAGAGCAATCATCATTCTACCACGGAACAGGTGGTCGCCGTGGTTTTGATGAGGTTTTCGGTATTGCCTTTCCGGCGGCATTCAAAATAGTTTTGTTAATTGAATTTACGATGTCATCAATTGGAGCCTGGTCTTCTACTTCCAGTGATTCTAGATCTTATGAGAATTGTTCCAAGTTGGCTTTTTTCAAGATCCAACGTGGATGTCGATCACAACAGGATGAGGAGTCATGCAAGGAGATCTCAATGGGAGTATGATCGCTACTGTAGAGATCAGGCAATGCTGACCATGTTAGCCTTGTAGCCAGAGCAGGACTGCACAATGACAAGTCAACAGCTGTCCATCCGCCTGTAGACACTGCTAAATGTGTCGGAGAACCGTCATTTAGCAGGTGTAAATCCAGTTCTGATCTGACACTCTCAACCAGATGCCCTCGTGAGTTGCATCCTGGTGAACCCCATGAAACATGGTGGGCATTAAAATCGCCCACTAATAAAAATGGAGAAGGTAACTGGTTTATCAGGTCTATCAAGTCTCTCTGTTGCAGGTGGTCACATGGTGGAAAGTAGACAAACAGAGAGTGAGTTTGTACGGAACAGCTGTTTGAACTGCTACTGCTTGTAAGGGAGTAAAACTACATAGAATAGCTTCACACGTTACAAACCTAAGGCGATAAAAGGTAAGTGTGTCTGTAATCCTAGCTAATAGTGGTAGAAAAACATACACAATAAATCAAAACACTTGCATCCTAATCGAAGAAGTATAATAACCATAATGACTACGACGAATCGAGAAATAATCAGGATATATTCTGCCGGAAATTTAAAAAGTAAGCTAATGAAGGAAGCATTTTTTTAGTTCCAAGATGATCCGCCAGTGAGACTTATTGTAAATGACAACTAATGTGAATATAAGTAAGGTTAAGAACGTATACTCCACTTTCTGTAAGACGTTATCAGGCTATCAAGGGAAACTCGAAATTGACCTACTTCTATTGAACACAAAAAGAAGAGCCTACCAGTTTCACCTCCTTAGAAAAAAAGGATCAGAAAGGGAAGTAGAATTGACAGGATTGAAAAAAAGACGTAGGAATAAAAAAAACGAACTAACATATCTATGCCAGCACTACTGAATAAAGATTCAGTTAATTTTTTGACTTATCAACTCACAGGTAAATAAAAAATTCTTGTTGGTTTAGAATTTACGAGACAAACTTTCAAATAAACTAATGCCACTCAAATTGTGGGATATAAAATTACATTAGGGCAGATCATTTTATTAATCCCTTATATATACGTGCATATTAAAAACTTGTAAACTTTAATTTTAATCATCCGTTTTAAATGAAAATATAATGAATAAATATAATTTTGAAAAGTATGTCTCAAATTACATAATAGACTTATTCATTTATAAAATTTATTCTCTAGATTATTAAAGAAACAAATATTCTTTAGATTATTACAAAAACCCAAAGATTTTATTAAACTATGTCTTGATATCGGGATTTAAAACAATGGAAGATTCTCTGTTCCGTTACGATTGTATTAAATATAAGAGTAAAACACAACAAAATGATACCATCCCCTCAGCAAAACAATACATTAGGGAACTCCGAAATTCGAGGTCAATGCTATTAGAATATAAGCTATATAACTACGGCCTTTAATACGTTGTTATAACAAAGTTATCTTCATCATAGACGTCGTATATAAATTTAAGTAAAATATAGTTATGGATAAATAACGCTCTCAATCTTCAATCTTTGTTATAATGACGAAATTTTGTAGTCCTTTAACAAAGTAATGCAGAGGTAACAAAATCCTCCCCTAACGATACCGAACAGATTTTGTCTTTTTCTAAACTCTTTCCTGGGGGTAAAGTCGCATAGAACTTAAGAGTTTCTGTGAAGGATTTTTCGTCTCAGCTTTTTTAAATTATTTGCTACATTTGGTTGTAAATTATTCGAGTAACTTACAACAACCATATGAAATCACTACCATCATGAAAATCGTAAAGCTGTAACAAAATGAAGCTGAAAATCATGGAGTCAGAATAGTACGTAGATGATTCTTTCACTGGTGCCAAATTATCGGGACCTGCCTGTACTGTATTAAGACGAGAGGCTTTCGACTGTTCTTTCTAAACTACGATTTTGCCAAAGACAATCAGATAATTGCAAAAGACAAAAAAATTAAATGTTCTAGAGCAAAATGCATCCTGTACGGCCTAAACTAAGTGTTGTCTATGTTTTATAAATCATGAAACTTCGGTAGTCGTTAAGAGAACCAATAACAGTAATTTAAGTTATAGCTCTATTCAGACTATAAAAACTGCAAAATATAAATGTAGTTACATATTTGTTTTCCCCCAAAACAATTGGAAAGTAGCAAAACCTATTGTATGGACTAACACCAGCGATCAATTGTTTATATATACACATATATCCTCTTTTTTTCCTTGCCTGAATATGACACACACTGAGACGGTCAAAAAATTCTCAAAGGAAAGATTTTGTTTGAGGAAAAATCTTTTAAAATTATTAAATTATGAAAATTTAGAATTGACATCGCGGCTATGAAACGTTGCGGACTATGTGTTTAAGTAACAAGGCCGGCCCGATCAGGTTGAATTTGTTCACAAAACGGAGCAAATGCAGGAAATTAATTATTTCTTCTAGCTTGTAAGATTTAATATAAAATAAATTTTTGTTATTTGTAACAAACAAAAACAAAAATAAAATATGAAAATAAAAAGTCGAAAATAAAATTATAAAACATAAAGTAGAAGAGAATTGTTTTATGATAAGAAAAACGAAATTATTAAATAAACAGATTATTGTAAAGTAACAAATTTATTAACAAAAGTCTTAAACAATGTTATTAATAAATGGTTAAATAAATTTTTAAAGACTTTGAAAAGTATTCAGTGCGAATATATAATATTTTCAAGTGACTTAAAAGTACAACTTACGATCGGAAAGGGCGAAACTTTGATTCAAGTTTGTAACAGCTTCTTGAATGGTGAACAAGAATATGGTGTATCTAAACATATATCAATGTGGTACACCAGAAGTGACATATATAAAGATTCAGCGAAAAAACGTACAAAAATCTAATCCAGAAAGTTAAATTTAGACACTATCAAATCACAAATCAAAACAGGTCTTGTAGAATCGATAAACCAGGTAGCGCGTAAGGGGTGATCCCGTTAGCTAGAAATATCGAGGACTCGGCAATCAGCTTAGAAGAAGACGGACGTGTTCTATACGAGATCCAGAAAGAAAATCCAGGTCAACACCAAGCCCAGATGGACGGGAAGATGACCTGCTGTCGAACGCCCGCAAAACGAACTACAATTTGTTAACAGCGTAAAATGTAATAATAAGTAATAATACGGCTCTAAAATCGATCGACGACGATAGTTGCAGAAAGAAGACTCCAGCAAAACCAGGAAAATCACATCCATCCCAGTGAGAGTTTTTGGGGCAAGTCTTAATTTTAATACCAATAACCATTTATTACGTATAGTAAAAAAATTTCTACATTCATGTATTAAAATTTCAAAATATTTAAAAAAATTATTCTCTTATTGAAAATTAATAATTTAAAAATACATAAACAAATGACTAATTTTTGAACTGTACTAACATCATTGATAATGAATTAAAAATAAGATGAAATATTAAGCAACAAGTTCTATATCTTAAAATTAAAAAATTAGAAAATTAACGTTTTACATAATTTCATGTATTATTCAATCAACTGTTAAACTTGATGATAAAATCAGACTTACAAACAATTATGAACTTTATAAGAAATTTAAATTAATATCAAGTGTAAAGAATTGCATATAAAATAACTAGAAATACAAATAACAAAGATTTACAAGAAATTAACGTAGAAAAATATATAATGTCAGAGAAATGGAAATTATAATTTATATTTTTATTTTTAAAAGCTATTAAAACACAAGTAAGAACAAACGAAAATGGTTTCAAAATTAATAAACATAACCTGTGGTAAAAGTAGTAAAATGTTGTATGAATGTTTTCCAACCAACAACCAGTAAAAAACTAATTAATTAAATTAAAGCCATAAGAAAGTTATAGATAAAATTTTAGTGAATCAAAAGTATAGAATATGTTTAAAAAAATGGTTGGTTTTTTAAAAACAATGTCCAGGCATTTATTCACTGGCAGATCCCGCTCAAAACACCACAGGTACCAGGATTTGGTAATTCGGGTGCGATCATATTTTGACCGTAGCTATACTGGAGCGTTTCGGCCTTGAAGTGTCCATCATCACCAGGCAAAAATAGGTAGGTCGTGGAACGTGAACTTCGGGGACAAGGTTTCAGCTCCCTAGATGTATAACATAAAGATTTGGCCGCGGCAACACACACACACACACGTACATTCTAATATTCGACCTACGTTTTGTAAAAGTTTGTATAAGTAAAACACCTTAAAGTTTTCAAAGATTTAAACTAGTTTCTTAGTTTTGTTAGCTTGGTGGCATCTTTGCCTGGTTTCAAAATCGGTATAATAACAGACTTCTTACATATAATGGGCATATAACGTTTGTTTTTTTTTGTATGGCTTGCTTGTAGTTTCTCCTTTGTTTTCTGTCTTCGTTTTGGAAGTCAGTCTGCTTTCTTTCTCGTAGTGTGTGGTCAGCATGTTGGCTGCGTCTTTTTTAGTTTTGAACGGTTTTGCTCTCGGGGAAGCCTGTAACCCCTAGAGAGCGCGTCCCCAGGTGGCGGATAGGGGAATGCCTTCAATGGGAGGAGTGAAATAAAATAGCTCCCGCAGACAAACAGGTATAAGTCCAACCTCTCGAGGCAATGGCACTCACCATGACAAGTGCAATGGACATATGTGATATTAATGCTACCGCGTTCGGGGCAGCCGACGAGCCGTGCCCTGCAGTCCGGGGGCACGCCGACAAATATGCTACGAGGACAGCGACTCTTAAACAAGCCAATGCTACCGCGTGTGAAACAGCTGACGCGTTTTGTCCTGCAACTTTAAACATCTTACAGTTGAACGTTAACGGCACACAGAGAAAGATGGACTTACTCTCATGCCTACTTCACGAAAATAATATCCACATAGCCTGCCTACAAGAGACTAAACTAAATCCAAATCTAAGCCTCAAGATCAAAGGCTACACGGTTATTAGGAAAGACAGAACAAAAAATCTCGGAGGGGGTCTTGCCTTCCTTGTGAAAACTCCTATTGTCAAGTATGAAGAATTCTCACCAGCTCACAATCTATCTAATGACTCCAATACTGAAGCACATGCTTTCAATTTTCTCCTACCCAAATGCAAAATAACAATTGTCAACGTATACCATCCCGACAATTCTGTACTTGACTCGGACTTCATTAAACATCTCTTCCGCTCCTCTTCTGACATCAAACTACTTCTTGGCGATTTCAATGCCAAAAGCCCCTCATGGGGATGCCCCCAACTTGACAGCAAGGGAGAAGATGTTGAGGACCTACTATTGGGCTTAGATCTCTCAACTTTTTGTTAGCTTTTACCGGCATATCGTAAAATCGTTTTATGCTGAAAACTACGTTTAATTAAAAAATTTAAAATACAGACAATAACTGACATCTGTAATACACTAGAGGCTCCTATTAGATATCGGTGTATTTTAACCAAAATTACCTATTTTTTACAGTATTGTTACAGTGTATAACAGTACCCTATGGTGAATCACCTACTCGGGCATTTCATAACCTATTTTATCGACCTATTTAAACAATTTTACAATTAACATAAAGCAACCAAAAAATAAAGCGCTTGTTATGAATAACCGTACTCCTTGGACATTTCAATGAATGGAGGCGGTTGTAATATTATTAGAAAGGTATGTAGCCATTTACATTCCCTCGGTGCCTGAATTATTTATTTTAATCTCTGGAGAACGTAAGTAAAACATAAAAACAAATGTTTGTCTTAGTAGATGCTTGTAGATATCAGATTGTAACAAAACCAACACGTATGTACATGTGGGAATAAGGGAATCGGAAATATTCTTCAAGGTGAGTCAAGTGGAAGTCGAGAAGGGAATTATGCTCAACAGGCTGCAATCTTTACTACACAATTAATGGGAAAATAAATTTTCATTATAATTACTGACGTGTTATAAAACCTTCACATTTCTGTAGATCAAGGTGATGTCTTATTTTACCTATTCATTTCACTAGCATTCTACTTCTATCTTTTATCGCATCCTTTCTTAACATTATCTTTGCCTTATTAGTCGCAAATCGAATCCTCTTTCTCTTTCCCCCTTCATGAATAATATCGAGTGTTTTCTCTGATTTATCCTTTTTTCTTTCTCGTATTTCTTTTTCACTAAGACTAGTCCATCTAACACTTTCCTCCAATACTTAAAAGAAAATTCCTTCCCTTAAGATCTTGTAAGCAGTATTCAACGTTGTCCCTCTTTTTCTTCACCACGTCATTTTTACTATTTCTCCTTCCATTTCAGGCGCCCTGTCATTTTAACTTCTTTGACGAAATCAATTTTAAAATCCTTTTCACCCGCAATTTCAATCGTATCGTCCACACATCTACTCATTCTTCTTATCACCCTCAGCACTCTTGCCATTAGTTAATGCCACTTCTGTGCCCTCTATATCATCCGTATATCCACCTTTTGAGAAGCTATAGTCTCTCCCATGATTCTTTTTTCTAACCTCTGCAATACTGTTCTTTGTTCGCTTGTTATAATATAAGCAACGATCCGATCAATTATTTTCTCCCTCGATGTTCTACTACAAACTGTCACATATATGTTACTTTCGTTTCACTAAAAGTACTCATGTTCCTTGGTTTATTACACACTTCCAACATATTTGCAATAGTCACTTACGTTATTATTTCTCCGTTCCAGTCACTCTCTATACTATCCTGTATCACACTTATAACATGCTAAGTTTTGATTGAGCCCTGGAGACGGGCCTTGTGTAGCCACCTCTAATAAACCCTCAACGACTCGACAACGGAATGCAACTGTTTCTCCAAACCTCCTAATGGTTATCTTAACCCAATGATGATGTTTCATTTGTAAAGTATTTTTATTTTCAAAAGTTATTTTAGTTCTATTGACATGCAATGAAAAATGGTAACAAAACCGACTATATTATATTTTAAAATTAACCGTTACCATATGATAAATAGGAAATGTTTGTTTGTTTTCCATTATTAAATAATTGTTTTGACAGATTATACTTTTCATTCACAATGAATTTCAATCATTGAGTAATAAAAATATGTCTCCAGATATTAAAATTCAGTAATCAAGCGGTGATGCTCCCACGTTGATTCATCTCTGTACAAGTCAATGGACCCAGCATACTAGTGTGAGAAATATATAGTCAAATAATAATATACTTGTTAACACTATTGTCAAGTTTGGAATATTTATCCGTAAAATTTTTAAAATATGTCATATAAGACATGAAAATATTCATAATATGATTTATAAGGAAAATATCCTCGTAGTAAGACTTCAGTTAGGTGACCCACTAGCGAAACTACTGCCGCCCGATCCCAGTCGGAGCAGGTTTGAAGGACTCGTTTAGTCCAAGCTTCTGAGTTCAATGTGATGTGCACGATGAGACACCATGAGAAACCGTTTTTAAACCCAATATAATATACAATCATTATGACGACGAAACGTCATGGTGACTATGGACAGACGCAGCCGGAAGGACAAACTACACGTTTTCAATTCAAGTGGAGGAAGAAATATCTAACCTTAGATGAACTTATAAGTAAGTGAAAAAAGAGAATCTAAGATAACCAAAATGAAAATAAAAGGACAAAGAAATGAAAACTAGGATGGCATAGTTTAATTTTATGGTAATGAAATGGATACTGGAATGACATAAAGGCAGATAGAAAGAACCGAATTGAAATCCAAGGTGGTCGAGATGCTGATAAAAAGACAACAAACCTAACTACTTTATTCCTAGGGGGGGGAGAAGGATAAAATGGGCTAGACGAAAATGAAACACATAAACCGGAAACTTGGATGACCTTTATTCAGAAAGGATAAAAAATAAAATAAGATAATCTATACGAATATAAAAGACAGAAAATTAAAATATGGTTTAGTTGCAGTTTGAGAACGAAAGCTTAAATTAACAAATCTGTTTGCAAATGTCATTAGAAGATTAACAAATTAGCAGATGGGACGATGAAAAGTAGGAACCCCATTGATCTATTTTCAAGCACAATTGGATATATGTTTAAGAAATGGAGTTTAAAGATATCAAGAGGATGCAATAAGCATTAAGTGTAAGTGACGACTTTTTCACAAAACCAAATTTAATTACAGGTTTGTAAAACCTTTCAGGTTATAGAAGTCATGACTTTAGTTATTAGTTATAAATTGAGAAAACATAGCACTTAGTGTTCGAATAAACAAAGCTATGATCTAGGATTCCTCGATGCAAAACGTTTACGCAAAAAAACTTCACTTGGATTACAAATATTTCAACTTGTGCAGCGCGACTATAACAGAAACATGACTAAAACAAACTGTAAGCATTTTTTTCAAAATGATAATATAAATCGTTTGTCAAGTAATATTTATCTGAAATATTTTTACTAAGGACATTATTTATACACTAATTAAAACGTTTTTAATTAGCGTATCTCTGCGATAGTTAGGAACAGATTAACAGAGACATAAAGAGAACGGATATACCTGATTACACTCGACAATTACATCTCCCCGCGACGTTGTACGTGACGCTGTTGCGACAATGTTTCCACTTTGTTGTTACAACCATCTCGGTTTACAGTCGTATTTATTTACAGCCAGTAAGCAATATTTACCCGCGCCTGGCCAGCCGTACCGGTTGTTATTCTTGCACTTGGTGTGTATATACAAGCCACAAATTGGGTGATTTTATAACTCGGCGACGTGTGAACGATATTTCTAAATTGATACTATGTTTTCCTTGCGTTTGGATTCAGTAGAAAACCCTTGACGATGACGTGACAGGGCGTGATATCAGCGCTTCTCCTGATAATTCTCACAGCTGCAAGGAAGGTATATAGCTTAGTAAATAATGGAACTATAAACTGGATTCATATTTTCTGTATTTCCTAACTTTCAAATATTTTTCTCTGCTGGCGCGTTTAGAAACGACTTTATTTTCGAAACCTATTTCGTACTCCTTATTAATGAGACTATGAATAAATTTTTGGAAATGAAGTCGTTGTAAAACGCTTTAACATAGAAAATTATTGTAAAGTTAGGAAATGCAGAAAAAGTTACAAATATACAAATATTTCTAAGAAAAATGAAGATGAGTATTATAGGAATTTGAAATCGAACCATGTCTAATTAACGATAGTGTTCAAAATACGACGTCATACATGCATTGGTACTTTAATGTATCTATAAGCTCAAGTACTTATTATAAGCTTCTCACACCCTAAAGCAAAGTGAAACATATCTAATAGCGTAAGCAATTCCCATTAGAATGCCTTGGTTTCCATGTATTTCTAGACGCCAAACAGGATAAGACCATTTAAAACCTGCCATATTGAGTGTGTAAAACTGGATGTGCAAAACGTAGGGTCAATAACCGAGAAATAAATATGGCAGGAAGTACCGTGCTTTCATGTCACTTAATTACTGCTGAAGGAATATCAAAGGCAGAGGAAATGGGAACAAACATAACTGCTCAGGTCAGCGAACTGGAAGTAATTATGTTTACATATAGGCGCTGACACAATGAGAACGCGATGACTTGGTTAAATACAAATTCAGAATTACGAAATATATATTCTTGCTGCTGTACCCGTGAAGTGCAAAAATATATTTACACTAGACAAAGTAAAAAATCAAAATATACAAAAACAGCCAAAGTATGATCTGATGGATCAAACAAATTTGCTACTAATATAACGACTTGAAAAACTAATAATTGAAGCACATTTTAAAAAAATACTCTATTGAATGTTTATTAAACTTTTTAAAACTAAATTAGTGATCTTCAACGGTGTTTTAGGCTATCCAGTTTGGTCCAGCCTTATAATAGGCTTACCAACCTGGCAAGTAGAAGCGTCTAAAAGAAGATGGGATCTGATCGTAATATCAAATCCAACATCAGTGGTCTGCCAAGGGACCTCTTATTTGCTACCTTTCAGATGACAACAGACAATGACTATCTCCAGAGCTCTCTACATATAATGGGCCGTGATGCACCTGTCCTCACTGCTTAGATGATCTTTAGAGCTCTGGATCCCTTCGTTAGTGATGAGACCTTGCAAGGACTGGCTAGACTGTAATGCGAGGCACGGCGCTCTGACACAGTTGCACGGATGGGCGTTGGCTGGGTAAGAGTAAGTAATATTTTTGAAGTATGTTGCGATGTGGTTTCCTTTCTAGCGTGAGTAATGGATGAAAGGTTATGGTTGATGTCAGTGTATGTGTGTGTATTTGTCTGTGTGTGATAAGTCTGTATATTTTGTGATTTTCAAAAGTGATATTTTATGAATTGCATAATATTTTGTGCCTTATTTAATATAGAGTATATTCTAGTCTTTGTTGAAAATCCCAGCTGGTTGCCCAATGATGAATTTGTTAAATTCTGTATATTTTGGTTTTTATGTACTTGTCACTGGGCAGCGAACTGGAAGTAATTATGTTTACATATAGGCGCTGACACAGTGAGAACGCGATGAATACAAATTCAGAATTACGAAGTATATATTCTCGCTGCTGTACCAGTGCAGTGCAAAAATATGTTTACACTAGACAAAATAAGATATTAAAATATACAGTCAAATTATGTTCCTATAGATCAAACCAAACAAGTACTTTACACTATTGAGTGTTTATTAAACGTTTTAAAACTAAATTAGTGAATTTCCTCAGTGTTCTCGTTAGCTGCTAGGAAGCGTTGTTGAGCTAAACTGTTTAGGTATTAACGCAGATGTTGTATTATATGAATAGAGAGTGTATTTGTTTCAATTTGTTAATTATGGTCTTGTTTCGTGTTTTAGTATGTTTCTAAATTTCATATCACTGTAGTATCAACCTGCAACTGATTGAAAGAGTCTTTCTTACTACCTCAACCTCAGCACTGCATGTTTTTGCCTCTGTACTATAACAAGAAGGCGAAGGCGATGTAATCGCAAGGTGCAAAGATGACCTATTTCAACACCTGGCCAGAAAAGAGATTGTTTTACAATAGCTACTTAGACATTGTGGCCTTGATGGCAACCAGCGTGCAGGTTGTGACCTACCTCAAGTGGATCCTCCTTAAGATATCCAGTGATGTCCAGCCTCATAAATGGTTTAACAACTTGGCAAGCAGCAGCGTCTACAATAAGATGGGATCTGATCCTAATATAATAATCCAGCATCAGTGGTCTGCTAAGGGACCTCTTACTTGCTACCTTTCAGATGGCGACAGACAATGACTATCTCCAGAGCTATCTATATATAATGGGCTTTGATGCGCCTGTCCTCACTGCCTAGATGATCTTTAGAGCTCTGGATCACTTCGTTAGTGATGAGACCTTGCAAGGACTGGCTGGACTGTATTGCGAGGCACGGCGCTCTGACAGAGTTGCACGGATGGGCGTTGGCTGGGTAAGAGTAAGTAATATTTTTGAAGTGTGTTGCGATGTGGTTTTCTTTTTAGCGTGAGTAATATATAGGTTATGGTTGATGTCAGTGTGTGTGTGTGTGAGTGTGTGTGTGTGTGTGTGTTTGTGTGTGTGTGTGAGTGTGTGTGTTTGTGTGTGTGTGTGTGTGTGTGTCTGTCTGTATATTTTGTGATTTGCAAAAGACAGTCAACGGCATATTAATCACAGTATATGTCTTCAAGTCTTTGTTTAAAGTCACAGCTGCTTGCCCAATAAATTAATTGTCAAGTTCTGTACATTGGAAATAACAATAATTAGTTTAAAAGTCAAACATATTTTTTTCAAAAGAATAGAAATAAAATATTGAAGAATGTTTACGTTTAATGGTCTATGTTTGTTGTTTTTTCTGAACCGATTTTATTATGTCTATTTTATAGTTGTATCGCACTTCATCGTGGCGAGTCTATTGTAAACAATTTGGATTTTCCTGCTCTTGATCCACACATTGGCAAAAGTACCAAAAGTTGTTTTTATCTGGTTCCTTGTTAGATTCATTTCCAACTAAATTAAAGTGTTTGTCTTAGAACCAAAACTAAACATTTAAAGGAAAAATATAAATTAGAAATAAACTACTCTTTAACTTACTCATGATGTAAAGTCGAAATAGTAGTATATTTATCCTAATATTCCTACGTACATTTATTTATCGTATGAACCAAATATAAGGATCAAAAGACATCGGCATAGCTTAGAATAGAAAGCTAATCGATATAAATATCTATTTTGTAGATGAAAATATTTCGAAAAACGTTAATAATCCAGAAAGCATTATGGTTTTACAAATAATATGTAATTAATAGAATAAATACTATATATTAAATTATAAATACTATAGTAAATACTATACAGTAATATAATAGTATATACTAAAGTATATTAAAATGTTTTTTTTTAATATAGTTTGCTGTAACTATTTTATATGAATTTTGATTCTACTTTTACAATGTTTTACAGTACTGTACAAGGTTGGTAAGGAATATCACAATTCCATTATTTAACTACATTTTAGACACAGAGGAAGTACCTTCCTTAGTGGTTTATTTATTAAATATCTAGGGTTGAGATATATCTAAGCATTGAGAGTCCGAGTCATTACTTTTCAACACTTTATCATTACGAAAGAAAATAGAGTCTGTTCTGTCACTTAACTAATTAACGCTAAACTTTTGTATTAGACGATAAAAAGTATTTGTTCTTTGAAAATTTCAAAATAAATGGTTTTAAAATAAATGTACCAAGTGATAAAAACGTCTTGAGGAGCTGATAATAAATTGTATTACTTATGCTCAAAAAAAAATTAACTCACTCCAGAATTACTCAAAATGCCCCTACAAATAGAGCTCTATGTTGTACTTTGTTGAACTACAATCATGTTTGTAGATGATAGTAGAAAGATTGCAGTTATAGTATGTATAGGTGAAATATTAGTATAATAAATAAACTTTCCTACCGTAAACTAACCGGTTGATTTATGAAGACCAAATCATCTTGAGCCGGGAATATACTAGTCGTAACGTAAATAGTTCTAAGATAAAGTATTTCTTTTTGACGTTGTAGCCTAAGTTTCCCAGCTTCTGTACCAGCGTTTAAGAGATCTTCGGGGAGGTCTTAAAGTGTTCGATTCTCCATTTTTGGTACTCGATTGTCAAGCGCTCTATCGACGTGGTTTCCTAATATTTTAGACCATTTTTTAACATCTCGAAGGTGATATAGGGATCTATTATCGCTGCTTCTCACTCTATCGCTAAGAGGTCATGCTCATAATTAATCCTTCATTTCTAATATTCTTAGCAATTATCTAGTAGCAGCACTTTCGCCTTGTATCTCTGTGCCGTAGGTAGTGTATAGATCTTATAGATACGCGTTTTGCTTTCGTTACTCCTAATTTATATCCCCACAATATATCCTGGAAAATCCTGATACCTAGGCTCCAGTTATTGACGCAGAAGGTATTCCCTCCCACACAGCTGACATAGGTCGGCAGCACATGAATAATGTGAAGGTACGCAGCAAGGTAACAATAGTCAGTCTTCGTTCTGAAAGCTGCAACACTAACAGATCGGGGCGTGGTACAGGTTTCCTGTTCGCAGAGACCCTTGCGTAGTCTAAAATATCTGCATATTATTTTTTGAAATGCTGAAGGTCTTTATTAAGACAAACTCTTACAATTTAAACAAAACACTGTACATCACTTTTAATGTATTATTAAATAGGGATATGGTTTTTACAGAAACATTAAGAGTATAAAGTTTATTGTAAGTTTTGAAATTGGAGATGTTTTAATTTTAATTATAAACGTTTTTGGCTTTTCGCACAATAAACCATAGTCCAGACGAGTAATTATCAAATGAAAACATATTATGAAAACCAAACTTTAGCTGGCAATGCATTCTACTTCCTAATATTCACACACAAAGAGACCCCGTTTTAATTTTTGTTTAATCATTTATTTTTTTAAATACTGTATACGAATTACCGCATAGTGGATGTATTATTCGCAGCACATGTCGCCAGACATGTGTAACTATTCTGTGCTACTGCAAATGCCTTTGTCGAATGATCCCACAATTATCTCACTGCCACATTAAGTGCATATATTGCGCGTAACGATTACACAATACAAACACATGTCCGGCTGTAGCGCGGGAGAATAGGTGTCAGACGAGTAAATATTGTACCATTACGCCGGCATCTACTGTGTGTATCAAACACTCTCCCGATCCGTCCGTAGTGTCAATCTGTCATGCCATTGTCAATGCGTGACGTCATTATTGTTCTCCCCCATCCAACACTTAAGTTCACAGTCAGTGTTAGACGAAATAAAGACTTAAGAAAAAAATGTATCAAGCACGAAATTCCTTTTTGTAAATTGTAAAACTTATTTGGAACCGACGACAAATATCTGAAGCCGAAAGCTCAACTAAAAAGCATTATTTTCTGTAATCAACGACCCCACACCATGAACTGATAGCCGGTCGTTAGGAACAAAAACAATTAATAACTTTAGAGTTCACAATTGTGTAAATATAATTAATAAACAAATAAAAAATATACTTACAAATGTTTACACAACCTTTATGTACACATTGAAAAATTTTTCATTAAAAAGGTTTTAAAAACACAAATTTCTTTATTAACCCTTTTGTGATGCTAATTGTGTTAACGAAATGTATATAAAGGGTGGGCATATATATTATTAACAAGAATTTATATTTGTTTTTAAAGAGAACATAAACATTGTAAGTGAAATAGTATAGACTACTTAGGAAATGTTTTCGAAATTACAGTAATAATACGAAGACAGCAACGGAGTGAGTAGTATTTAAAATATTCAGCTGCGAACGTTTAATTTACCGCACATTGAGATATAACTCTATAGGCGAAGTACTAAAACCCTCCAAGGACAAACCACCAGAGGAAGAATATGTTATATGGGCAATGTGCGAATGTGGTTCAAAATAAATATTTTGAATTACGACCAACAAAACTATGATGACGCCGACAAAGCTCTGAGGAGAAGAATACATATCAGTTTATGCGAACATCAGACAAACTGACTATAAAATATGACGAAGCTTGTGTGTGCGAGCTTTGTTAATATCCTATCTAATCAGGCGTTGAACTAATTAGGAACTGTAATTAACATACTTAACGTCGGGATTAGTGATTTCAGAATGGGGATAAGTTTTACGTGCTCCATCACTTTGATTAAAGCATCTAGCTACGCTCTACTAACCGCGCAGATAAACCCTTGCAAGATTAAATACACAGCATTAACGTTCTGTTGCAGACAAATATTAAGGCGATGCTGTAACGGGCGCGTAGTTTGAGGTTTGTGCCTTGGCAGTGCTAGGCTACCCTAACTTTATAAGAGATGGCATTTATGGCAGATCTTTGCCACATCACGTGACTTAGTGTGTAGAAGGGAACGTGACCATATATCGTAATAATATGAAATCAAATAGTTTGGGAATTTAAGTAAGAATATATTTATATAAAGACAAAGAAATATTTAAAGTACAAGAAATATCCGTTTTTAATTCATTTTTTATAAATGTATCTAATTCATATATTTTTTATATAACTTATGTACTTGAAATAATTATGTGTATTAATTATATAACAAGAAAACCTATCACCATATTTATATATTTATGTAACAGCTACACGTGATAAACATAAGGCGTGTAAGCCCTTATAAAGATGTGTCTGTCTGTAATCCCAGCTAATAGTGATACAAAAACATAAAAATTAAATAAAAACACTTGCCACCTAATCGAGGACGTATATTAACCATAATGACGACGACGGAACGAGAAATATTCAGTACTTGTTCTTCCGGTGTATTAAAGAGGAAGGTAAAGAAGGAATCGCCTTTTTTAGTTCCAAGATGATCTGCCAGTGAGACGTATTGTAAATGAAGAACAAAAATACCACCTCCTGGTAAAAGTTATAAGAATATGATTGAAAACACGTACTTGACTTAATTTGTATTAGGGTCAAAAAGACGTGTCTACCAGTTTCACCTCCTTAGAAAAAGAATAATAAGAAAGGGAATTAGAATTGATAGAAATAAAAAAAAAATACGTAGGGATAAAAAAACGAACGAACATAGGGATGCCAGCACCACTGAATAAACATTTTTTGACTTATAAACTAACAGGTAAATTAGGAATTCTTGTTGGTCCAGAAATTAAGAAACAAGATTTCAAAGAACGCTAAATTAGTTTTGAGCACTGGCATTTAAATTGTGGGTTAAAAAATTAGTTTAGGGCAGATCATTTTATTTATTTCTTGTATATACATGCACACTTGTAAAAATGAATTTTATAAATCTTGTTCTAATGAAATTATTATAAATAAATATAGCTTCTGAAAAGTTTGTCTCAAACTACAAATGTGCAACTTCATTCTAAAATCTAGGCGAAACAAATATTCTTTAGATTATTACACAAATCGAAGATTTTATTAAACTATGTCTTGATCTCGGGTCTTAAAACAATGGAAGATTCTCTGTTCCGTTACGATTGTATTAAGAGGCAAAAGCATCAAAGTGAAACCAACCCGCGGCAAAACCACAATACATTGGGGAACTCCGTAAATACGAGATCAATGCTACTACAATATAAGCTACATAACTAAGCCTATACGATATACGTTATTATAACACAGTTATCCTCAACATAGACGTCGTATATAGTTTTAAGTGAAATTTTGTTTCGGATAAATAAAGTTCTCAGTTTTTAATTATTTTTATAACGACGAAATGTTGTAGTCCCTCACGAAAGCAATACCTCTGTACCAAAAGTACCTAAGTACCAAAATCGTCCCATAACTATACTGAAGAGATTTTGTCTTTTTCTAAATAGTTTCCAGAGAGAAAACATACATAGAGCCTAGCGTTCAGTGATGGATAATTTCGCCTCAAAGTTTTATTTCTTTGCTACATTTGGTTTTAAATTATGTGGATAACTTACAATATCCTATTAAATCACTACCTTTATGGACCACCGTATAAAAATCGTAAAGATGTAACATTATGATGTCAGGATAGTAAGTGGATGCCTCTTTCACTGGTGCTAGAATATCCGAATCTTCATACACTGTGTCAAAACGCGAGGCTTCGACTGCTCTTTCTAAACTACTTCTTTGTCAATGACAATGACAAGATAATGGTAAAAGACAAAAACCGTAAATGTTCTAGAGAAAAATGCATCCTAGATGGTCTAAAATAAGTGTTGTCTATGTTATAGAAATCAAGCACCTTCGGTAGTCGTTAAGGGTAACAAACCAAAAAATAACTAAATTAGGTTATAGCTTTATTGAGACTATAAATACTGCAAAATATAAATGTAGTTACACGTCTGTTTCCCCCAATACAAGTGGAAAGTAGCAAAGCCTATTGAATACATTAACTCCAACTATCTATTGTTTATACTTACACATATTTCCATTGCCTCCCTTTTTTATCACCTGAATATGACACATACATATAATTGTTTTTTGCACTTTTTTGAAGATTGTAGTAGCTACAACTATCACGTGAAGTAATTTTGTATTACATAAATACACCATGTGTAGTATATTGTGTCTCGTTCATTTCACAACTTTATAAACTTGCCATATAGAGAGAGGAGACGTAGAGGGGGACCTTATTAGCCAAGCATAGCAGACTCTGTCTCTGTTAGTATCCAGTAGCATTACCATATGACAGGTCACGTGAAGTCACAGAGCGTGACAGATTGTCATGAGCAACGGTGTAGGATTTAGGAGCCACTTAATGGGATCCACAGCCTCCCTGATATTACAGGCACACTTACTTCATGTTTACACATAGATGTCAACATTTATTATTCCTAATACGTATTCCTAATACTAACATAAAACCACCTTAATTATCAAATCATATGTTGTCACACTTTTCACATAAATGGGAACAAATAACTATATTGCATACCTTGCTTTTTCTTTGTGAAATTTTTATCTAAAACTCTCTTCATTTATAACGGAAATCTCTACATTAATAAATTTCAATATGAAATTAGTATTTTAAATAACCTTAATAACGTCTGTCAGACATAACAATTTAAATAAAATTGTGTATGAAATTAAGTGGGTGAACAAAATGTAAATAACAAATAAAAGATTGAAAATTTGAAGATTCTTATAAGGAGATTGTGCATTATTAGAAGGAATTGCAAAAGGAATAAATGCAAATGCGTGTGTAGAGAAAATGCTCATAATATGAGATCCTTTTTGTTTCAATTAAATAGGTTGAAAGAAAAAGGAAAAAAATTTTAAAAATAGTTTTAAATTGTGTAAAACCTTTAAAATCTATATTACCTATCATAACAATAACTCTTGTTTTTCAGAGAAATAATTTAGGCACACAAATTATTAAAAGAAAAAAAAACGGAAATACTATACCTAAAAATGTGTCTGGAATATATATCGTAATTTAATTATATATTTTGCAACTAAACCCTTTTACTTGAATAATTTCTAAACATTTGTTTCTTACTTAAGATAACTTTATAATCAAATTACTAATTGATACATATCCTATAAATAATTTTAGCAGCTTTATTGGTACAGATATTTTCATATTTTCTTTCTTTTCAGTTCCATTTTGATTATATGTAATGCAGGGAGGACACACTAAGTTGTACCACAAAACTCACGAGTCTATCAATGGCATTAGGTACACTGTATCCATTTTCCACTTGCTTTACCATTTGAATACAGTCAGAAGCGAAACAGACAATGATCATCTCATCATAATGTTCAAATTCCAAATCTGAACTGTCAGGTTCATCTATTTCAGTTTGACAAGTTAACGATGGAAGCGAATACCTTCAGTTAGACCTAATATATTCTACTTGCTCACATAAACAAGAAGTTGAACAAACCATTAAAAGTATACAGACAAACAGAATCGTAATAAATATTTCCAAAAACGCTGTAAAGGTCACGTTTTCATAGTAGATAATAATTTGTAAGTCCCAGCGTGTACTGTGATCCTAGTGTCCAGCACTTTCGCATTCCGGAGAGCAACCGTTTCCGAAAGGAGAACAAACCGTGGAATATATGCAAAGTGATTCAGGAGGAAAGAGTGGATCTTTCTGAATCTATAAGGGATTCTTGGTCTACAAATTAACCTAAAATAAAACTCAATGACGAATAACGTACATTTTAGTTTCAGAAATCTGTTTATCTCTTCTTTCACCGGCTTCCTTCTCTCTCTCTCTCCCTCTCTCTCTCTTTCTTTCTCTATATCTCCCTCTTTTTCTCTCTATACATGTTTGTCTATATCGCTGTTTCTCTCTCTATTTCTGTTTCTCTCTTTCTGTTTCTCTCTTTCTTTATGTTTTCCCTCTCTCCCTAATCTCCCTTCCTCTCACATACGCACCACACACACACACACACACACACACACATACACACATACATGCGCACACACACACACACACACACACACACACAATCATACACACACACACACAAACACACACACATACAATACAAACAACCACACACAAACACACATACACACACAAACACAAACACACACACACAAACATACAACGCATACACGCACACAAAAACACAACCCACACACACACCCAAACATGTATACAAACACAAAATACGTTTTCACAACTACCACAAAAACGAGTATTCAAACAAACGGCCATTTGTAGTACGAGAAATGTACTACGTCTACTCCATTTAGAATGTCCTACTTTCTTCAATATAGCGTGACAGTAGGTCATTTAGACATAGTGCAAAGTCTGTCAATTGATTGCAATGCGCCAACAACCAATCATTTTATCGAGTGTATAGCGTCAAGGTTTCAGCTCGTAAAATGTCTAGCAAAATCTAAACACACTGCAATACCGTCTTTAGTCTTTCAATCTTTATTGTGTTTTTTGTAGAACATTAACATGGAGTTCATAACATCTCACTCCTCCCCAGCTGTCTCTATATGTATCTATCTTGATACTATAAAAACACGAATAGAAGTCAGCCAATGTGACCCTTCAGTCAAGATACAGATGAGGATCTAGTGTGTAGAGAGGCATCAGTAGTTACGAGGGTTGTAAGATGAGCCCTTTACGTCACACCGTTAGTGGATGGTAGTACGGCAGTCAAGACTAATCAAGATGAAATCATTGTGTTCAAGGTCGAATACTTGATATTTAAGAGAAATCATATAATAAGACAGATGGACAATGTAGAACCTGTTAAATATTTGTGTCATTCACATAATTTAAGGGCATAAAATTTGATGAAATACAAGACATTTCTTGGAATGTATAAAAATAATCAATAAATTTCAATAACAATAGGCTATTAAAGCTCTAAATTTCATTAATATTACAGAAATAAACGTCTGAGGATTTAAAGTAAAATATAGTAATGACGTGACGACAGTACTAGCGACGGAGTGAAGGCAATGAAGAAGAGCAGAAGAAACGGCAATCTCATTTTTTGCAATGTTCTTTTCGACATTTAATTACTTATATAACATATTTTCCCTTGCAATTTGTTTTCAAATTTATTATTCGGATACATTTGTTATTGATTTTGTTTGTACACGTTGGAATTGATGAAAGCATTATTTTAAAACTTCCTTATACCAACATTATATTTCTTAGTTTTTAAAAAGCATTTATGTTCAAAGATCAGAAAGTTTGTTTATTCCAATTTCTGGTCTTCTAGAAATTCCGTATTAGTATTGTATTTCATATTGTTCTTATTGGTTTCATTCAGGCGTATACTCTATTCGTTTAGAGTATTTATTTGGATACACTGTAATAACGTTCTCTCTCACTCTTTCCCTCTAGTCCTATTAAGTTATGTCCATTTAGTGTTTCGTATTCCTCCTTCATAATACATCTTATAAGGAAAGATGACATCTTAGTGAGTATAATGGCATCTTAGTAAGAAATATTATATTTTATTAAGTATAATGACGTCTTAGTAAGCATCTAAGTACGTATAATGTCATCTGTAAGTGTACAGTCATTTTAGTAAATATAGTATCATTTATTAAGTATATTGACATTTTAGTAAGTATAATGACATATTAGTAGGTTTAATGTCATCCAAGTACGTGTAGTGGCATTTTAGTAAGTATATTATCATTTTAGTAAGTATAATGACATCTTAGTAAGGGTAATGATATCATAGTAAGTATAATGTAATCTTAGTAAGAATAGTGGTATATTAGTAAGCATGATGGCATCCTAATAGGAAAAGTGACCTATTAGTAAGTATGATGGTGTCTTAGTAAGTATAATACCGTTTTAGTAAGTTTGATGACATCTTATTAGATACAATGATTTCTTAGTAAGTATCATGGCATTTTAGTGAGTATAATGGCATATTACTAGGTATAGGCTAATGACATCTTAGTATATATAAAAACATTTTAGTAAGTATAACAACATTTTAGCAAATATAATGGCATCTTTTTAAGTATAATTGCATCTTAGTAATTATCATGTCATTTTACTAAGTATAATAGAATTTTAGTTAGTATAATAGCATTTTAGTAAGTATAATGGCATCCTATTTAGTTAATGACATCTTAGTAAGCATAATGGGCTCTTAGTAAGTTTAATGGCCTATAAGTAATTACTATTGGATTTTAGAAAGTATAATAGCATTTCAGTAAATATAGCGCTATTATAGTAAGTATAGGGATTTCTTAGTAAGAATAGTAGCATCTTAGTAAGTGTAATGCTATATTAATAAGTATAATGGCATCTTAGTAAATTAAATGGTATCATGTTATGTACTTAGTATCATAGTAAGTATAGTGGCCTATTAGTAAACTCTCATGGCATAAGTACATTGATAACTTAGTAGGTATAATGGCATTTTAGTAATTGTGGTTATACACCATAGTAGGTACCTTAGTAAGTATAATGGCATCTTAGTAAATTAAATGGTATCATGTTATGTACTTAGTATCATAATAAGTATAGTGGCCAATTAGTAAACTATCATGGCATAAGTACAGTGATAACTTAGTAGGTATAATGGCATTTTAGTAATTGTGGTTGTACATCATAGTAGGTATCTTAGTAAGTATAATGGCATCTTAGTAAATTAAATGGTATCATGTTATGTACTTAGTATCATAGTAAGTATAGTGGCCAATTAGTAAACTATCATGGCATAAGTACAGTGATAACTTAGTAGGTATAATGGCATTTTAGTAATTGTGGTTGTACATCATAGTAGGTATCTTAGTATCTATAATGGCATCTTAGTAAATTAAATGGTATCATGTTATGTACTTAGTATCATAGTAAGTAGAGTGGCCAATTAGTAAACTATCATGGCATAAGTACAGTTATAACTTAGTAGGTATAATGGCATTTTAGTAGTTGTGGTTGTACATCATAGTAGGTATCTTAGTAAGTATAATGGCATCATAATTTATAGAATGGAATCTTAGTACGTATTTTGGCGCAATAGTAAATATCGTGGTACATATAAATGAAAAATTTTAAACAAGTGAAAAATTTATCCTTTAATACATAATGAACATTATAAACTCTAATATACGGCCTACATACTGTAACAGTTCATTTAAGTAAAACACCTTAGAGTTTTAAAGGATTTAAACTAGTTACAAAATAAACTACTAAGTAATTAATTTATTAGCTTTTACCAGCATTTCGTAAAAAGGTTTTTTGCTGGAAACTACGTTTAATATCGAAATAAAAAATACAAATAGTAACTGACATCTCTCATATAAAGGAGGCTTCTATTAAAAATCATTATTTTCTACCAAACATTACCTATTTCTAATAGTTACAGCGCATAGCAGTAACATACGGTGAATTTATCCCCCACTCGGGCATTTTATAACCTATTTTATCGACCTATTTAAACTTTATTACAATTAATAACGCAAGCAAATGATAAATGCATGCTTGGTTTTATATAGACAAGCTTTCCAAGCCGAGATTCCTGGCTGTCAGAGATTTGATAGTGGCGCAATGCAATTATATTTGGTTCCCATGTTGGCACAACTGTATGCTAAGGTTTTTGAGTCACGCAAACCAATTCCGTTTATAACGCTTGCCAACATTACTATTACAATTCGGGCGTTGAAATTTATGTAGCAGGTACTTGTTGGTAGACAATTCCTTTCCCATCAATATTTCTGATGTAATAGGCGTTGGTACTATGAGTATTCGGTCACAATGTATCAGAGCATACATGTTTAGTTAATTTATACGTTATTAAAACCAAACTAAACCAAATACTTTACGAACGTCCCAAATTGCACACATTTGAGTGTTAGTTCAGAAACAAAGTTATGATTTTTTACACAGAAACGAAAACAGGTGAAGCAACTAAGGTAAAAGAAATACGTATTTCAGAAAATTTAATGTGCTCCGAATCGTCTGGCTAAAGCAACCAAAAAAACAAAGCGGTCCGTTATGAATAACCGTACTCGTTTGAAATTTAAATGAATAGAGTCGTTTGTAATATTATTAGAAAGCTGTGCAACCATTTACACTCCCTCGGTGCCTGATTATATTATTTTATACCCGTAGGAGATCGTAGGTAAAACATAAAAACAAATATTTGCCTTAGTAGCTGCTTGTAGATATCTGATTGTTTGTAACAAAACCAACACAAGCAGTGTGTACATGTGGGAATAAGGGAAACGGAAATATCCTTCAAGGTGAGTCGAGTGGAAGTCGTAGAGGGAATTATGCTCATCAGGCTGCAATCTTAACTACACAATTAAAGGGGAAATGACTTATCATTAAAATTACCCACGTGTTGTAAAAGCTACGCATTTCTTTAGATCAAGGTAACCCGACTATTATCAATTCGATGAATAGGAGAATATTGTGCATCAAATATGAATAAATTAGCGACCCTAGATAGAGGACATACGGAGGATCATGGGTGCAGAGACGCGTGTATAAGGTAGTCTCTAATCGACAGAGGGGCTATGAAGTGTCCAATTCCTTGTATGAAGAACGCAAATGGAATTAAATAGACTTATTCTCTGTATACTTGGTTGGGAGATCACCCGCGACGAGTTCCCCTCCACCCCTGATGTGCAGAACCTGGACCTACTGCATTAGTCTCATCTTACCTTTCTTAATTTTTATCTAATTTTACTACTTATATACTTCTAATTTTTTCCACTTTGCAAGTCTAGTACTATAAGGATCTGATCTCTCCTTTGTGCCATTTCGTCATTATATTGAGCAAATGTCGTCATTATGGGAATCTTCGGATATTATCGGCTTTTATATCATCCCCCTTTTTTTCACTTTCCTTTCCATTCCTAATGTATAGCTTTTTGAAATCTACATATATTACCGGATCGCATTCACAAACCCTAATCTTTCCATTTTACTTCAAACGTAAAAGGTTTGGAATATACTCCATGTTACATTCTCTATACACGTTTACTTCATGTTTGTTTGGTCATTACATTTTACTAAATTAGGAGATGATCTCGGACGACAATGCGTGATTGAATGCTCCTGATATATGTACAGAACTGCCATGACCTATTTAACAGCTTTAATGAGCCCTGCCAGATCATCCACTGTACCTCCTCCTTCTCTAAATCCATATTTTCTATTGCTTAAAAACTGCACTTTGGAAAAGTGTCACCGGTATGTACGATTTTGCTTCTTTCAGGAATATTTTAACACTACCCATTGCCTATACATTATTGCCCTTAACTTACCACCTTGTAAGTAGTATTCAAGATTGTTTCTCTTTTTCTTCCCCACGTCATTTTTACTGTTTCTCCTTTTACTTCATCCATTTCAGGTGACGTGCCATTTTTAACTTCTTTGATGATATTATTTTTAAAATCCTCCTCACCCGCAACTTCACTACTACCATCTACACATCTCTTTGTCATCTTCACCAGTCTGCCATCAGGTAATAATTCTGTTAATAACACTTCGATAGTGTCCCCTATACAATCCTTATATCCACCTCCTGTCCTTATCCGTGACAATACGACTTCTTGTTTCAACTCTGCTTCTACAACCAAATAAACCTTTCCCCCGGATCCTTCTCACTTTCGTCAGTAGCTAGTTTCTTCTATTATTCCCTTTTCTTTCTTCTATCCTCTGCATTACCCTCGCGTTCAGATTTTTACAAAAACCCTATAATCAACCTGATTCGTATACTTTTAAAATTTGTTCTGTTTTTTTTTCTAATCACTCTACGTACATAATTTAATTCTTAACTCCACTATGACTCTTTTCTACCAATTTCTTTAAGGTATTCTTTTTTCACGTGCAGCTATGATCCCTCCTTGCAAAACCATCACTTCTTATACACCACCTATCATGTTATCTTACTCTTTTTCTTCTAAATTTCCCTTTACCAGACAATTAAACATTCCCTGGTTTATAACATACTTCCAACATATTTGCAATAGTCACTTCCGTTACCAACGTCTACTTTCCAGTCACTCTCTACACAATGCTATATTACTGTTATACTTTGTATAGTTGTGATTGAGCCCTGGAGACGGGCCTTGTGTAGCCACAAGTAAACCCTCCCCGACACGAGATCGGGCTGCAGCTGTTTCTCTAAACCATCCACTGGTTATATTAACGCAATGATGATATTTCTTTTATAAAATAGTTTTATTTTCAAGAGTTATTGTAGATCTATTGAAATGTAATGAAAAATGGAACCAAAATCAACTATATTATATTTTAAAATTAACCGTTAACATCTGATAAATAGAAAATGTGTATTCGTTTTCCATTATTAAATAATTGTTTTGACCGATTATGCTTTTAATTCACACTGAATTTCAATCAACTAGTAATAAAAATAGGTATCTATAAATTAAAATGCATTAATCAAGCGGGAATGCTCCCACGTTGACTTATCTCTGTGCAAGTCAATGGACACAACGTATTAGTGTGAGTAATATATAGTCAAATAATAAAATACTTGTTAACACTATTGTCAAGTTTGGAATCATTTTCCGTAACATTCTTCAAACATGGCATATGACATGAAAATAATCATATTATGATTTATAAGTAAATTTTGATTATAGTAAGACTACCGTTAGGTAGCGAAACAGCTGCTGCCCGATCCGAGACAGGACAGGTTTGAAGGACGCGTGTAGTCCCTGTTTCAGGGGTAAAAAATATATGCTCTATGCAAATACCATGAGAAATCTATTTTAAATCTAGTATAATATACAAACATTAGGAGGACGAAAAGCCTATAGTGATTGTCTAAAATGATCTACATGAAGATGAAAGAACAAAGAAATGAAACTAGAATGGTCTAGATTAATTTGCGTATAAAATGGATACTAGAATGACATAGATACTGGAAAGGTAGATAGAAAAAATATAATTGGAATCCAAAGAGGTTGAGATGCTGATGAAAGACAACAAACGCAACCACTATATTCCTTGGGCTGGAAGACGGATAGCATGGACTAGACGAAATGAAACACACACACCAGAAACTTGGACAGCCTTAATTCAGAAAGGATTATAATGGAAATAGGATGAACTATACGAAGATAAATCACAGATAATTAAAATATGGTCTAGTTGCAAATTAAAAAAAAAGCTTATGTTAACATGTCTAGTTGCAGATATCATTAAAATATTAACAAATTAGCAGATGGGACGATAAAAAGTAGGAACTCCATTGATCTATTTCCAAACAGAAGAGGATATATGTTTAAGAAATGGAGATTAAAGATAACAAGATGATACAATAAGCATAAATCTTTCATATATGGCGACTTTTTTCAATACGAAATTTAATTACAGATTTGTAAAAACTCTTCAGCTTATAGAAGCCATGGTTTCAGATATTAGTTATAAATGGGGAATACATTACAAGGTTTGTATTCAAATGAATAAAACCATAATTTCGGATTCCGCGAGGGAATTATTTTACGTAAACAAACTTCTCTTAGGTTATAAATATTTCAACTTGTGCACCTCGACTGCCACCAAAGCATGACTGAAGCAAAGTCTAAGGATTTATTCAGAATGATTATATAAAACATTTGTTAAGTATAATTTTCCTGAAATATTTTTACTAAAGACGTTATTTACACACTAATTAATACGTTTTTAATTAGCGTATCTCTGCGATAGTTAGGGGCAGAGTAACAGAGATATAAAGACAACTTATATACATGATTAATTCGACAAAAATATCGAATCGTGACGAGGTTGCGACAATGTTTTTACTTTGTTGTTAGAACCATCTCGGTTTACAGTCGTATTTATTTACAACGAGCGAGCAATAATTACCCGCGCCTTGCGAGCAGTACCAGTTGTTATTATTGAACTTGGTGTGTATATACAAGCCACAAGTCGGGTGTTTTTATTACTGGGTGACGTGTGAAAGATATTTTTAAAGTGAGACTATGTTTTCCTTGCGTTGGGGTCTAGTAGTAAACCCCTGAGGATGATGTGGCAGGGTGTGATGTCAGCGCTTCTCCCGAAGAAGGATTATCACAGCTGCAAGGAAGTAATATAGCTCAGTAAATGGAACTACACACTTGATTACATATCCTTTCTGCCTTTCCTAACTTTCTAATATTTTCCTCTGTTGACGCGTTTCGGAATGACTTCATTTTAGAAACCTAATTCCTACTCTTTAATAATGAGTGTACGATTTAAGTTTTTGGAATGAAGTCGTTCTAAAACACGTCAACACAGAACAATATTGTAAAGTTAGGAAAGACAGAAAAATGTACTCAAATGTTTACATTAATTACAAATGAAGATGATTATGTTAGGAATATCAAATGAAACCTTGTTTATATAACTATAATGTTCAAAATACGACGTCATACAGGTATTGGTACTTTAATGTATTTGTAAGCTCAAGTTGTTATTATATGCTTCTCACACCCTAAAGCAAAGTGAAACATATCTAATCGCGTAAGCAATTTCCATAAGAATGCCTAGATTCCGACGTCCGTCCAGACGCAAGACAGGATAACACCATGTAAAACCTCTCAAAATACTTTGTTTAAAACTGTCTGTGCAAAACTTTAGGTCAATAACCGAGCGATCAATATGGGTAGTACAGTCCTTTCATGTTACATAATTACTGCTGAGGAATATCAAAGGCAGCGGAAATGCGAACAAACATACTGCTCTGGTCAGCGAACTGGAAGTAATTATGTTTACATATAGGCGCTGAAACATTGAGAACCGGATGAATTGATTATATATAAATTCAGAATTACGAAATATATATTCTCGATGCTGGACCAGTGCAGTGCAAAAATATATTTACACTAGAAAAAATAAAGTATTAAAATATACAAAAACAGCCAAAGTATGATCTTATAGATCAAACAAATTTGCTACTAATATAACGACTTGAAAAAATAATAATTGAAGCAAATTTTTAAAAAATTCTCTATTGAATGTTTATTAAACGTTTTAAAATTAAGTTACTGATCTGCAACGGTTTTAGGCTATCCAGTTTGGTCCAGCTTTATAACAGGCTTAACAACTTGGCAAGCAGAAGCGCCTAAAAGAAGATGGGATCTGATCTTAATATACAAATCCAACATCAGTGGTCTGCCAAGGGACCTCTTATTTGCTACCTTTCAGATAACGATAGACAATTACTATCTCCAGAGCTATCTATATATAATGGGCTTTGATGCCCCTCTCCTCACTGCCTAGATGATCTTTAGAGCTCTGGATCACTTCGTTAGTGAGGAGACCTTGCAAGGACTGGCTGGACTGCAATGCGAGGCACGGCGCTCTGACAGAGTTGCACGGATGGGCTTTGGCTGGGTAAGAGTAAGTAATATTTTTGAAGTGTGTTGCGATGTGGTTTTCCTTCTAGCGTGAGTAATATCTAGGTTATGGTTGATATTAGTGTGTGTATGTGTGTGTGTGTGTGTGTGTGTGTGTGTGTGTGTCTGTGTCTGTATATTTTGTGATTTGCAAAAGACAGTCGATGGCATATTAATTAGAGTGTATGTGTTCAAGTCTTTGTTTAAAGTCACAGTTGCTTGCCCAATAAAAGAATTGATAAGTTCTGTACATAGGAAATAACAATAATTAGTTTAAAAGTCAAACATATTTTTTTTCAAAAGAATAGAAATAAAATATTGAAGAATGTTTACGTTTAATGGTCTACGTTTGTTGTTTTTTCTAAACCGATTTTATTATGTCTTTTTTATAGTTGTATCGCACTTCATCGTGGTGAGTCTATTGTAAACAATTTGGATTTTCCTGCTCTTGATCCAAACATTGGCAAAAGTACCAAAAGTTGTTTTTATCTTGTTCCTTGTTAGAATCATTTCCAACTAAATTCCAGTGTTTGTCTTTGAAGCAAAACTAAAAACGTTTTAAATAGTAAAAATGTAAATTATAAATAAATTACTCTTAAAGCTTACTCATGATGTAATGTCGAAATGGTAGTACATTTGTAGTAATAATCCTGCGTACATTTATCAATCTTATGAACCAAAAATAAGAATCAAAAGACATCGGCGCTGCTTGGAATAGAAAGCTACTCGATATAAATATCTATTTTGTAGATGAAAATATTTCGAAAAACGTTAATAATCCAGAAAGCATTATGGTTTTAGAAATAATATGTAATTAATAGAATAAATACTATATATTAAATTATAAATACTATAGTAAATACTATACAGCAATAAAATAGTATATACTAAACGATAATAAATTTTTTTTTCTAATAAAGTTTGCTGTAACTATTTCATATGTATTTTGATTCTACTTTTACAATGTCTTAGAGTACTGTACAAGGTTGGTAAGGAATATCACAATTCCATTATTTAACTAGATATTAGATACAGAGGAAGTACCTTCCTTAGTGGTTTATTTATGAAATATCTAGGGTTGAGATATATCTATTAAGTTTTGAGAGTCTGAGCTATTACTTTTCAACACTTTATCATTACGAAAGAAAACAGAATCTTCCCTGTTACTTAACTAATTAACGCTAAACATTTGTATTAGACGATAAAAAGTATTTGTTCTTTGAAAATCTCAAAATAAATGGTTTTAGAATAAATGTTGTACCAAGTGATAAAAACGTCTTGAGGAGCTGATAGTAAATTGTATTACATATTCTCAAAAAAAACACACTCCAGAATTACTCACAAAAACCTACAAATAGAGCTCTATGTTGTACTTTGTTGAACCACAATCATGTTTGTAGATGATAGTAGAAAGATTGCCGTTATAGTATGTATAGGTGAAATATTAGTATAATAAATAAAGTTTCCTACCGTAAACTAACCGGTTGATTTATGAAGACCAAATCATCTTGAGCCGGGAATATACTAGTCGTAACGTAAATAGTTCTAAAATAAAGTATTTCTTTTTGACGTTGTAGCCTAAGTTTCCCAGCTTCTGTACCAGCGTTTAGGAGGTCTTCGGGGAGGTCTTAAGGTGTTCGGATTCTCCTTTTTTGGTACTCGATTGTCAAGCGCAACGGAAAAATCGTGGTTTCCCAATTTTTAGACCATTTTTTAACTTTATAAGAGATGGCATTTGTGGCAGATCTTTGCCACATCACGTGACTTACTGTGTAGAAGGGAACGTGACCATATATCGTAATAATTTGAGATCAAATAGTTTGGGAATTTAGGTAAGAATATATTTATATTAAGAGAAAAAAATATTTAAAGTACAAGAAATATTCGTTTTATTATTCGAAATAATTATGTGTATTAATTATATAACAAGAAAACCTATCACCATATTTTTTATATTTATGTAACAGCTATACGTGATAAACATAAGGCGTGTAAGCCCTTATAAAGATGTGTCTGTCTGTAGTCCCAGATAATAGTGATACAAAAACATAAAAATTAAATAAAAACACTAGCCACCTAATCGAGGAAGTATATTAATCATAATGACGACGGAACGAGAAATATTCAAGACTTGTTCTTCCGGTATATTAAAGAGGAAGGTAAAGAAGGAATCACCTTTTTTAGTTCGAAGATGATCCGCCAGTGAGACGTATTGTAAATGAAGAACAAAAAATACCACCTCCTGGTAAAAGTTATAAGAATATGATTGAAAACACGTACCTGACTTACTTTGTATTAGGGTCAAAAAGACGTGTCTACCAGTTTCACCTCCTTAGAAAAAGAATAATAAGAAAGGGAATTAGAATTGATAGAAAAAAAAAAATACGTAGGGATAAAATAACGAACAAACATAGGGATGCCAGCACCACTGAATAAACATTTTTTGACTTATAAACTAACAGGTAAATTAGGAATTCTTGTTGGTCCAGAAATTAAGAAACAAGCTTTCAAAGAACATTCGTTTAGAAATTGAGCACTTCCACTTAAATTGTGGGTAAAAAAATTAGTTTAGGGCAGATCATTTTGTTTATCTTGTATATACGTGCACACTTGTAAAAATTAATTTTAAAAATCTTGTTCTAATGAAATTATTATAAATAAATATAGCTTCTGAAAAGTTTGTCTCAAACTACAAATGGGTAACTTCATTATAAAATCTAGGCGAAACAAATATTCTTTAGATTATTACAAAAATCAAAAATTTTAATGAACTATGTCTTGATCTCGGGTCTTAAAACAATGGAAGATTCTCTGTTCCGTTACGATTGTATTAAGAGGCAAAAGCATCAAAGTGAAACCAACTCGCGGCAAAACCACAATACCTTGGGGAACCCAGTAAATACGAGATCAATGCTACTACAATATAAGCTACATTACTAAGCCTATACGATATACGTTATTATAACACAGTTATCCTCAACATAGACGTCGTATATAGTTTTAAGTGAAATATTGTTTCGTATAAATAAAGTTCTCAGTTTTTAATTATTTTTATAACGACGAAATGTTGTAGTCCCTCACGAAAGCAATACCTCTGTACCAAAAGTACCTAAGTACCAAAATCGTCCCATAACTATACTGAAGAGATTTTGTCTTTTTCTAAATAGTTTCCAGAGAGAAAACATACATAGAGCCTACCGTTCAGTGATGGATAATTTCGCCTCAAAGTTTTATTTCTTTGCTACATTTGGTTTTAAATTATGTGAATAACTTACAATACCCTATTAAATCACTACCCTTATGGACCACCGTATGAAAATCGTAAAGATGTAACATCATGATGTCAGGATAGTAAGTGGATGCGTCTTTCACTGGTGCCAGAATATCCGAATCTTCATACACTGTGTCAAAACGCGAGGATTCGACTGCTCTTTCTAAACTACTTCTTTGTCGCAGACAATGATAAGATAATTGTAAAAGACAAAAACCGTAAATGCTCTAGAAAAAAATGCACCTAAATGGTCTAAAATAAGTGTTGTCTATGTTATAGAAATCAAGCACCTTCGGTAGTTGTTAAGGGTAACAAACCAAACAAAGTAAATTAGGTTATAGCTTTATTGAGGCTAGATATTACTGCAAAATATAAGTGTAGTTACACGTCTGTTTTCCCCTAATACAAGTGGAAAGTAGCAAAGCCTATTGAATACATTAACTCCAACTATCTACTGTTTATACTTACACATATTTCCATTGCCTCCCTTTTTTATCACCTGAATATGACACACATATATAATAGTTTTTTGCACTTTTTCGATGATTTCAGTAGCTACGACTATTACTTGAAGTACTCTTGTGGTACATAAATATACCAGGTGTAGTATATTGTGTCTCGTTCATTTCACAACTTTATAAACAAGCCATATAGAGAGAGGAGACATAGAGGGGGACCTTATTAGGCATGCATAGCAGACACTGTCTCTATTAGTGTCCAGTAGCATTACCGTATGACAGGTCACGTGATGTCACAGAGCGTGACAGATTGACATGAGCAACGGTGTAGGATTTAGGAGCCACTTAATGGATCCACAGCCTCCCTGATAATACAGGCACACTTACTTCATGTTTACACATAGATGTCAACATTTATTATTCCTAACACTTTACTAACATAAAATTACCTTAATTATCAAATCATATGTTCTCACACTTTTGACATAAATGGGAACAAATAACTATATTGCATACCTTGCTTTATCTTTGTAAAATGTTTATCTAAAACTCTCTTCATTTATAACTGAAATCTCTACATTAATAAATTTCAATATGAAATTAGTATTTTAAATAACCGTATTAACGTCTGTCAGACATTACAATTTAAATAAAATTGTGTATGAACGTAAGTGGGTGAAGAAAAAGTAAATAACAAATAAAAGATTGAAAATTTGAGATAATTTAAGGAGAATGTGCATTATTAGAAGGAATTGCAAAAGGAATAAATGCAAATGCGTGTGTATAGAGACAATGCTCATAATATGAGAACCTTTTTGTTTGAATTAAATAAGTTGAAAGGAAAAGGAAAAAATAGGTTTAAATTGTGTAAAACTTTTAAAACCTATATTACCTATTATAATAATAACTCTTGTTTTTCAGAGAAAGAATTTAGGCAAACAAATTATTAAAAGCAAAAACAAAAAAAGGAAATACTATACTTAAAAAGGGTGTCTGGAATATCATATCGTTTTTATATTCAATTTTTTGCAACTAAATCCTTTTACTTGAATAATTTCTAAACACTTGTTTCTTATTAAGATACCTTTATAATGAAATTACTAATTGATAAATATCCTATAAATATTTTTAGCGGCTTTACTGGTACAGATATTTTCATATTTTCTTTCTTTTTAATGTCAAATTCCAAATCTGAACTGTCGCCCATTCCAGGTTCATCTATGTCAGTTTGACAATTTCCCAATGGAAGCGAATACCTTCAGTTAGACCTAATATATTCCATTTGCTCAGATAAACAAGAAGTTGAACAAGCCATTAGCTCCCTAGATGTATAACATAAAGATTTGGCCGCGGTAACACACACACACACACATACATTCTAATATTCGACCTACGTTTTGTAAAAGTTTGTATAAGTAAAACACCTTAAAGTTTTCAAAGATTTAAACTAGTTTCTTAGTTTTGTTAGCTTGGTGGCATCTTTGCCTGGTTTCTAAATCGGTATAATAACAGACTTCTTCCATATAATGGGCAGTTTGCCTGATTTCCAAGATAAGTTGAAGATTTGGAGAGGTGTAAGCTTGGCAGACGCTTTAAAGTATTTAACCATTTGGCCGAAGATAAGATTTATACCTGGAGACTTTTTGGGGTCGAGGTTACGGATTGCGCACTCGAGTTCTTCCAAAGTGAGCGCATCAGTGAAGATGTCTTTTTGCTCAAAACGTTTGCTTTTTTTGTATGGCTTGCTTGTAGTTTCTCCTTTGTTTTATGTCTTCGTTTTGGAAGCTCAGTCTGCTTGCTTTCTCGTAGTGTGTGGTCAGCATGTTGGCTGCGTCTTTGTCAGTTTTGAACGGTTTTGCTCTCGGGGAAGCCTGTAACCCCTAGAGAGCGCGTCCCCAGGTGGCGGATAGGGGAATGCCTTCAATGGGAGGAGTGAAATAAAATAGCTCCCGCAGACAAACAGGTATAAGTCCAACCTCTCGAGGCAATGGCACTCACCATGACAAGTGCAATGGACATATGTGATATTAATGCTACCGCGTTCGGGGCAGCCGACGAGCCGTGCCCTGCAGTCCGGTGGCACGCCGACAAATATGCTACGAGGACAGCGACTCTTAAACAAGCCAATGCTACCGCGTCTGAAACAGCTGACGCGTTGTGTCCTGCAACTTTAAACATCTTACAGTTGAACGTTAACGGCACACAGACAAAGATGGACTTACTCTCATGCCTACTTCACGAAAATAATATCCACATAGCCTGCCTACAAGAGACTAAACTAAATCCAAATCTAAGCCTCAAGATCAAAGGCTACACGGTTATTAGGAAAGACAGAACAAAAAATCTCGGAGGTGGAATTGCCTTCCTTGTGAAAACTCCTATTGTCAAGTATGAAGAATTCTCACCAGCTCACAATCTATCTGATGATTCCAATACTGAAGCACATGCTATCAATTTTCCCCTACCCAAATGCAAAATAACAATTGTCAACGTATACCATCCCGACAAATTCTGTACTTGACTCGGACTTCATTAAACATCTCTTCCCCTCCTCTTCTGACATCAAACTACTTCTTGGCGATTTCAATGCCAAAAGCCCCTCATATAGATGCCCCCAACTTAACAGCAAGGGAGAAGATGTTGAGGACCTACTATTGGGCTTAGATCTCTCAACTTTTTGTTAGCTTTTACCGGCATATCGTAAAATCGTTTTATGCTGAAAACTACGTTTTATTAAAACATTTAAAATACAGACAATAACTGACATCTGTAATACACTAGGGGCTCCTATTAGATATCGGTGTATTTTAACCAACATTACCTATGTTTTACAGTATTGTTACAGTGTATAACAGTACCATATGGTGAATTTATCTCCTACTCGGGTATTTCATAACCTATTTTATCGACCTATTTAAACAATTTTACAATTAACATAAAGCAACCAGAAAACAAAGCGCTCAGTTAAGAATAACCGTACTCCTTGGAAATTTCAATGAATGGAGGCGGTTGTAATATTATTAGAAAGGTATGTAGCCATTTACATTCCCTCGGTGCCTAAATTATTTATTTTAATCTCTGGAGAACGTAAGGAAAACATAAAAACAAATGTTTGTCTTAGTAGCTGCTTGTAGATATCAGGTTGTAACAAAACCAACAAGTATGTACATGTGGGAATAAGGGAATCGGAAATATTCATCAAGGTGAGTCAAGTGGAAGTCGAGAAGGGAATTATGCTCACCAGGCTGCAATCTTTACTACACAATTAATGGGGAAAAAAAATTTCATTATAATTACTGACGTGTTATAAAACCTTCACATTTCTGTAGATCAAGGTGATGTCTTATTTTACCTAATCATTTCACTTGCATTCTACTTCTATCTTTTATCTCATCCTTTCGTAACATTATCTTTGCCTTATTAGTCGCAAATCGCATCCTCTTTCTCTTTCCAACTTCATGAATAATATCGAGTGTTTTCTCTGCTTTATCCTTTTTCCTTTCTCGTATTTCTTTTCCACTAAGACTAGTCCATCTTATAAGCTGGGTTCTTTACTGCACCTCCCAACGCCAATTATAAAACTATTAAAATAACAACCAAATTGTTGTTGGCCCAGGACTGAACCTTACGGATATCCTTTAGTCGGCCCTTGAGTTCTAAAGTAATCCTTTAAATAAACCCCAATCTTTCTGTTCTCAAAAACATTTCTTACAACTCTCACAAGATTATTTGGGTATTTCATTTTTCTAAATAGGGACATGATCTCGGGCAAACATTCGTGATCGAATGCTTCCGATATATGTAGAAAAACTGTCATGACTTATTTCACATTTGACATCTTGACATTTTCTGCCAGGGCATCCACTGCACCTCCTCCTTCACTAAATCATTGCTTTCTATGGCCTATAAACTGCAATATATGTATTTGGGGTAGTGTTACCAGTCTATATGACTTTGCATATTTTGGATATCTACGATCCTATTCGGAAATATTTTAACACTTCCCTCCTATACATCAAAGAAAATTCCTTCCCTTAAGATCTTGTAAGCAGTATTCAACATTGCTCCTCTTTTTCTTCACCACGTCATTTTTACTATTTATCCTTCCATTTCATTCACCCTGTCATTTTAACTTCCTTGACGAAATCAATTTTAAAATCCTTCTCACCCGCAATTTCAATCGTATCGTCCACACATCTACTCATTCTTCTCATCACCCTCAGCAGTCTTGCCCTTAGTTAATAATTCTGTTAATGCCACTTCTGTGCCCTCTATATCATCCGTATATCCACCTTTTGAGGATCTATAGTCTCTTCCATGATTCTTTTTTCTAACCTCTGCAATACTGTTCTTTGTTCGCTTGTTATAATATAAGCAACGATCCGATCCCTTATTTTCTCCCTCAATGTTCTACTACAAACTGTCACATATATGTTACTTTCGTTTCACTAAAAGTACTCATGTTCCTTGGTTTATTACATACGTACAACATATTTGCAATAGTCATTTACGTTATTATTTCTCCGTTCTAGGCACTCTCTACACTATCCTGTATCACACTTATAACATGCTAAGTTTTGATTGAGCCCTGGAGACGGGCCTTGTGTAGCCACCTCCAATAAACCCTCAACGACTCGATAACGGAATGCAACTGTTTCTCCAAACCTCCTAATGGTTATCTTAACTCAATGATGATGTTTCATTTATAAAATATTTTTTATTTTCAAGGGTTATTTGAGTTCTATTGATATGTAATGAAAAATTCTAACAAAATCGACTATATAATATTTTAAAACTAACCGTTACCACATGATAAATAGGAAATGTTTATATGTTTTCCATTATTAAATAATTGTTTTGACAGATTAAACTTTTCATTCACACTGAATTTCAATCATTTAGTAATAAAAATATGTCTCCAGATATTAAAATTCAGTAATCAAGCGGTGATGCTCCCTCGTTGACTCATCTCTGTACAAGTCAATGGACGCAACATACTAGTGGGAGTAATATATAGTCAAAAATTAATATACTTAACACTATTGTCTAGTTTGGAATAATTTTCCGTAACATTTTTAAAATATGTCATATAAGACATGAAAATAATTATAATATGATTTATAAGAAATATATGCTCGTAGTAAAACTTCCGTTAGGTGACCCACTAGCGAAACTGCTGCCGCTCGATCCCAGTCAGAGCAGGTTTGAAGGACGCGTTTAGTCCCAGCTTCAGAGTTCAATGTAATGTGCACGAAGCAGACACCATGAGAAACCGTTTTTAAACCCAATATAATATACAATCATTATGACGACGAAACGTCATGGTGACTATGGACAGACGCAGTCAGGACAAACTACACGGTTTCAATTCAAGTGGAGGAAGAAATATCTAATCTTAGATGAACTTACAAGTAAGTGAAACAAGAGAATCTAAGATGACATAGATGAAAATAAAAGGACAAAGAAATGAAAACTAGGATGGTATAGTTTACTTTGATGGTAATGAAATGGATACTGGAATGACATAAAGGCAGATAGAAAAAACCGAATTGAAATCCAATGTGGTCGAGATGCTGATAACAAACCTAACTACTTTATTCCTATGGGGGGGGGGAGGATAAAATGGGCTAGACGAAAATGAAACACACAAACCGGAAACTTGGATGGCCTTTATTCAGAAAGGATAAAAAATGAAATAATATTATCTATACGAAGATAAAAGACAGAAAATTAAAATATGGTTTAAATGCAGTTTGAGAACGAAAGCTTAAATTAACATATCTGGTTGTAAATGTCATTAGAAGGTTAACAAATTAGCAGATGGGACGATGAAAAGTAGGAACAGCATTGATCAATTTTCAAGCAGAATTGGATATATGTTTAAGAAATGGAGTTTAAAGATATCAAGAGGGTGCAATAGGCATTAAGTGTTCATAAGTGACGACTTTTTTACAAAAGGAAATTTAATTACAGGTTTGTAAGAACCCTTCAGGTTATAGAAGTCATGACTTTAGTTATTAGTTATAAATTGAGAAAACATAAAAAAATTTGTGTTCGAATAAACAAAGCTATAATTTCGGATTCCTTGATGCAAACCGTTTACGCAAAAAAACTCCTCTTGGATTACAAATATTTCAACTTGTGCAGCGCGACTGTAACAGAAACATGATTGAAACAAAGTCTAAGCATTTTTTTCAAAATGATAATATAAATCGTTTGTGAAGTAATATTTACCTGAAATATTTCTACTAAATACGTAGTATTTTTTATATTTGATTTGGTAGTTACACACTAATTAAAACGTGTATAATTAGCGTATCTCTGCGATAGTTAGGGACAGAGTAACAGAGACATAAAGAGAACGGATATACCTGATTACACTTGAAAATAACATCGCCTCGCGACGTTTTACGTGACGCTGTTGCGACAATGTTTCCACTTTGTTGTTACAACCATCTCGGTTTACAGCCGTATTTATTTACAGCGAGCGAGCAATATTTACCCGCGCCTGGCCAGCCGTACCAGTTGTTATTCTTGTACTTGGTGTGTGTATACAAGCCACAAGTTGGGTGTTTTTATTACTGGGCGACGTGTGAACGATATTTCTAAATTGATACTATGTTTTCCTTGCGTTGGGATTCAGTAACAAACCCTTGACGATGACGTGACAGGGCGTGATGTCAGCGCTTCTCCCGATAATTCTCACAGCTGCAAGGAAGTGACATAGCTCAGTAAATAATGGAACTATAAATTGGATTCATATTTTCTGCATTTCCTAACTTTCACATATTTTCCTTTGTTGACGCGTTTCGAAACAACTTTATTTTCAAAACCTAATTCGTACTCCTTATTATTGAGACTACGATTACATTTTTGGAGATGAAGTTGTTCTAAAACGCGTCAACATAGAAAATTATTGTAAAGTTAGGAAAGGCAGAAAAATTTACTAACATATATACAAATATTTCTAAGAGAAATGAAGATGAGTATTATAGGAATTTGATATTGAACCATGTCTAATTAACGATAATGTTCAAAATACGACGTCATACAGGCATTGGTACTTTAATGTATCTATAAGCTCAAGTACTTATTATACGCTTCTCATACCCTAAAGCAAAGTGAAATATATCTAATCGCGTAAGCAATTCCCATTAGAATGCCTTGGTTTCCATGTATTTCCAGACGCCAAACAAGATAACACCATTTAAAACCTGCCATAATGAGTGTGTAAAACTGGATATGGCGAGAAGTACCGTGCTTTCATGTCACTTAATTACTGCTGAAGGAATATCAAAGGCAGCGGAAATGGGAACAAACATAGCTGCTCAGGTCAGCGAACTGGAAGTAACTATATTTACATATAGGCGCTGACACAGTGAGAACGCGATGACTTGGTTAACTACAAATTCAGAATTACGAAATATATATTCTAGCTGCTGTACCAGTGCAGTGCAAAAATATTTACACTAGACAAAATAAAGTATTTAAATATACAAAAACAGCCAAAGTATGATCTTTTAGATCAAACAAATTTGCTACTAATATAACGACTTGAAAAACTAATAATTGAAGCAAATTTAAAAAAAAAATTCTCTATTGAATGTTTATTAAACGTTTTAAATCTAAATTAGTGATCTTCAACGGTGTTTTAGGCTATCCAGTTTGGTCCAGCCTTATAATAGGCTTACCAACCTGGCAAGCAGAAGCGTCTAAAAGAAGATGGGATCTGATCGTAATATACAAATCCAACATCAGTGGTCTGCCAAGGGACCTCTTATTTGCTACCTTTCAGATGACGACAGACAATGACTATCTCCAGAGCTCTCTATATATAATGGGCCTTGATGCACCTGTCCTCACTGCTTAGATGATCTTTAGAGCTCTGGGTCACTTCGTTAGTGATGAGAACTTTCAAGGACTGGCTAGACTGTATTGCGAGGCACGGCGCTCTGATAAAGTTGCACGGATGGGCGTTGGCTGGGTAAGAGTAAGTAATATTTTTGAAGTGTGTTGCGATGTGGTTTCCTTTCTAGCGTGAGTAATATCTAGGTTATGGTTAATGTCAGTGTATGTGTGTGTGTGTGTGTGTGTGTGTGTGTGTGTGTGTGTGTCTGTGTCTGTATATTTTGTGATTTGCAAAAGACAGTCGATGGCATATTAATTAGAGTGTATGTGTTCAAGTCTTTGTTTAAAGTCACAGCTGCTTGCCCAATAAAAGAATTGATAAGTTCTGTACATAGGAAATAACAATAATTAGTTTAAAAGTCAAACATATTTTTTTTCAAAAGAATAGAAATAAAATATTGAAGAATGTTTACGTTTAATGGTCTACGTTTGTTGTTTTTTCTAAACCGATTTTATTATGTCTTTTTTATAGTTGTATCGCACTTCATCGTGGTGAGTCATCCTGTGTGTGTGTGTGTGTGTGTGTGTGTGTGTGTGTGTGTGTGTGTGTGTGTGTTTGTGTGTGTGTGTGTGTGTGTGTGTGTGTGTGTGTGTGTAGGTGTGTGTGTGTGTGTGTGTGTGTGTATTTGTCTGTGTGTGATAAGTCTGTATATTTTGTGATTTTCAAAAGAGATATTTTTTGAATTGCATAATATTTTGTGCCTTATTTAATATAGAGTATATTCTAGTATTTGTTGAAAATCCCAGCTGGTTACCCAATGATGAATTTGTTAAATTCTGTATAGTTTGGTTTTTATCTACGTGTCACTGGTCAGCAAACTGGAAGTAATTATGTTTACATATAGGCGCTGACACAGTGAGAACGCGATGACTTGATTAAATACAAATTCAGAATTACGAAATATATATTCTTGCTGCTGTACGAGTGCACTGCAAAAATATATTTACACTAGACAAAATAAAGTATTATAATATACAAAAACAGCCAAAGTATGATCTTATAGATCAAACCAAACAAGTACTTTACACTATTGAGTGTCTATTAAACGTTTTAAAACTAAATTACTGATCTTCCTCAGTGTTCTCGTTAGCCGCTAAGAAGGGTTTTTGAGCTAAACTGTGGAGGTATTAAAGCAGATTTTGTATTATACGAATAGATAGTGTATTTGTTTCAATTTGCTAAGTATGGTCTTGTTTCGTGTTTTAGTATGTTTCTACATTTCATATCACTATAGTATCAACCTGCAACTGATTGAAAGAGTCTTTCTTACTTCCTTAACCTCTGCACTGCATGTTTTTGCCTATGTACTATAACAAGAAGGCAAAGGTGTTGTAACCGCAAGGTGCAAAGCCTATTTCAACACCTGGCCAGAAAAGAGATTGTTTTACAATAGCTACTTAGACATTGTGGCCTTGATGGCAACCAGCGTGCAGGTTGTGACCTACCTCAAGTGGATCCTCCTTAAGATATCCAGTGATGTCCAGCCTCATAAAAGGTTTAACAACTTGGCAAGCAGCAGCGCCTACAATAAGATGGGATCTGATCCTAATATAATAATCCAGCATCAGTGGTCTGCCAAGGGATCTCTTAGTTGCTAACAGACAATGACTATCTCCAGAGCTATCTATATATATAAAGGCTTTGATGCCCCTGTCCTCACTGCCTAGATGATCTTTAGCACTCTGGACCACTTCGTTATTGATGACACCTTGCAAGGACCGGCGGGACTGCATTGGGCGGCGCAGCGTGCTAACAGAGATTATGGACGGGCGTTGGCTGGGTAAGAGTAGGTATTATTTTTGAAGTGTGTTGCGATGTGGTTTCCTTTCTAGCGTGAGTAATATCTAGGTTATGGTTGATGTCAGTGTGTGTGTGTGTATGTGTGTGTGTATGTGTGTGTGTGTGTGTGTGTGTGTGTGTGTGTTTATGTGTGTGTGTGTTTGTGTCTGTGTCTGTATATTTTGTGATTTGCAAAAGACAGTCGACGGCATATTAATCAGAGTGCATGTCTTCAAGTCTTTGTTAAAGTCACAGCTGCTTGACCAATAAAGGAATTGTTAAGTTCTGTTCATTGGAAATAACAATAATTAATTCAAAAGTCAAACATATTTTTTTCAAAAGAATAGAAATAAAATATTGAAGAATGTTTACGTTTAATGGTCTACGTTTGTTGTTTTTTCTAAACCGATTTTATTATGTCTATTTTATAGTTGTATCTCTCTTCATCGTGGCGAGTCTATTGTAAACAATTTGGATTTTCCTGCTCTTGATCCAAACATTGGCAAAAGTACCAAAAGTTGTTTTTATCTTGTTCCTTGTTAGATTCATTTCCAACTAAATTAAAGTGTTTGTCTTAGAACCAAAACTAAACATTTAAAAAAAGTAAAAATGTAAATTAGAAATAAACTACTCTTTAACTTACTCATGATGTAAAGTCGAAATAGTAGTATATTTATGCTAATATTCCTGCGTACATTTATCTATCGTATGAACCAAAAATAAGGATCAAAAACATCGGCATAGCTTGGAATAGAAAGCTAATCGATATAAATATCAATTTTGTAGATGAAAATATTTCGAAAAACGTTAATAATCCAGAAAGAATTATGGTTTTAGAAATAATGTGTAATTAATAGAATAAATACTATATATTAAATTATAAATACTACAGTAAATACTATACAGCAATATAATAGTATATACTATAGTATAATAAAAAAAAAAATTTTTGATGTAGCTGTAACTATTTGATATGTATTTTGATTCTACTTTTACAATATTTTACAGTACTGTACAAGGTTGGTAAGGATTATCACAATTCCATTATTTAACTAGATTTTAGACACAGAGGAAGTACATTCCGTAGTGGTTTATTTATGAAATATCTAGGGTTGAGATATATCTATTAAGCGTTGAAAGTCCGAGCTATAACTTTTCAACACTTTATCGTTACGAAAGAAAACAGATTCTGCTCTGTTACTTAACTAATTAACGCTAAACATTTGTATTAGACGATAAAAAGTATTTGTTCTTTGAAAATTTCAAAATAAATGGTTTTAGAATAAATGTTGTACCAGGTGGTAAAAACGTCTTGAGGAGCTGATAATAAATTGTATTACTTATGCTCAAAAAAAATTTAACCAGAATTACTCAAAATGCCCCTACAAATGAGCTCTATGTTGTACTTTGTTGAAGTACAATCATGTTTGTAGATGATAGTAGAAATATTGCAGTGATAGTACGAATAAATATAATAATAGTATAATAAATAAAGTTTCCCACCGTAAACTAACCGGTTGATTTATGAAGACCAAATCATCTTGAGCCGGGAATATACGAGTCGTAACGTAAATAGTTCTAAGATAAAGTATTTCTTTTTGACTTTGTAGCCTAAGTTTCCCAGCTTCTGTACCAGCGTTTAGGAGGTCTTCCGGGAGGTCCTAAGGTGTTCGGATTCTGCTACTTTGGTACTCGTTTGTAAAGCGCTCTATCGACATGGTTTTCTAATATTTTAGACCATATCTGAACATCTCGAAGGTGATATAGGGATCTAATATCGCTGCTTCTCACTCTATCGCTAAGAGGTTTGCTCATAATTAATCCTTCATTTCTAATATTCTTAGCAATTATCTAGTAGCAGCACTTTCGCCGTATCTCTGTGCCGTAGGTAGTGTATAGATCTTATAGATACGCGTTTTGCTTTCGTTACTCCTAATTTATATCCCCACATTATATCCTGGAAAAATCCTGATACCTAGGCTCCAGTTATAGATCCTGAAGGTATTCCCTCCCACACAGCTGACTTAGGTCGGCAGCACATGAATAAAGTGAAGGTACGCAGCAAGGTAACAATAGTCAGTCTTCGTTCTGAAAGCTGCAACACTAACAGATCGGGGCGTGGTACAGGTTTCCTGTTCGCAGAGATCCTTGCGTAATCTAAAATATCTGCATATTATTTTTTGAAATGCTGAAGGTCTTTATTAGGACAAACTCTTACAACTTAAACAAAACACTCTACATCTCTTTTAATGTAATACTAAATAGTGGTATGGTTTTTACAGAAACATTAAGTGTATAAGGTTTATTGTACGTTTTGAAATTGGAGACTTTTTTTAAAAAAATATAAACGTTTTTGGCTTTTCGCACAATAAACCATAGTCCAGACGAGTAACTATCAGATGAAAACATATTCAGATGAAAACCAAACTTTAGCTGACAAATCCATTCTAATTCCTACTATCCACAAACAAAGAGACGCCGTTTTAATTTTTTTTAAATCATTTATTCTTTTTAATACTGTATACGAATTACCACATTGTGGATGTACTATTCGCAGCACATGTCACCAGGCATGTGTAACTATTCTGTGCTACTGCAAATGCCTTTGTCGAATGATCGCACAATTGTCTCACTGCTACATTACGTGCATATATTGTGCGTAACGATTACAGAATACAAACACATGTCCGGCTGTAGCGCGGGAGAATAGGTGTCAGACGGGTAAATATTGTACCATTACGCCGGCATCTACTGTGTGTATCAAACACTCTCCCGATTCGTCCGTAGTGTCAATCTGTCATGCCATTGTCAATGCGTGACGTCATTAGTGTACTCCCCCATCCAACACTCAAGTTCACAGTCAGTGTTAGACTAATTAAAGACTTAAGAAAAAAATATATCAAGGACAAAATTCCTTTTTGTAAATTGTAAAAGGTATTTGGAACCCACGAGAATTATCTGAAGCCGAAAGCATTCTTTTCAGTAATCAACGACCCCACACCATGAACTGATAGCGAGTCGTTAGGAACAAAAACAATTAATAACTTTAGAGTTCACAATTGTGTAAATATAATTAATAAACAAATACAAAATGTTTTAACAAATGTTTACACAACCTTTATGTACATAAAGACAAATTTTTCATCAAAAAGGTTTCAAAGAATCAAATTTCTTTATTAACCCTTTTGTGATGCTAATTGTGTTAGCGAAATATATATATATATATATATATATATATATATATATATATATATATATAAGGGTATGTATATATTTGTAACAAGAATTTATATTTGTTTTTAAAGAACACATAAACATTTTAAGTGAAATATTTAAAACATTCAGACGCGAACGCTTAATTTACCGCAAATTGAGAAATACCACTAGAGGCAAAGTATTAAAATCCTCCAAGGAAAAACGACCAGAGGAAGAATAGGCTATATGGGCAATGTGCGAATGTGGTTGAACATAAATATTTTGAATTACAAAGCCGACAAAGCTCCTTTCTATGAGGAGAAGAATACATATCAGTTTATGCGAACATCAGACAAACTGACTGTAAAACATGACGAAGCTTGTGTGTGCGAGCTTTGTTAATATCCGATCTAATAAGGCGTTGAACTAATTAGGAACTGTAATTAACATACTTAACGTCGGGATTAGTGATTTCAGAATGGGGATAAGTTTTACGTGCTCCATCACTTTGATTAAAGCATCTAGCTACGCTCCACTAACCGCGCAGATAAACCCTGGCAAGATTAAATACACAGCATTAACGTTCTGTTGCAGACAAATATTAAGGCGATGCTGTAACGGGCGCGTAGTTTGAGGTTTGTGCCCTAGGCAGTGCTAGGCTACCCTAACTTTATAAGAGATGGCATTTGTGACAGATCTTTGCTACATCACATGACTTAGTGTGTAGAAGGAAACGTGACCGTATATCGTAATAATTTGAGATCAAATAGCTTGGGAATTTAAGTAAGAATATATTTATATAAAGAGAAAAAAATATTTAAAGTACCTGAAATATTCGTTTTTAATTCATTTGTTATAAATGTATCTAATTCATATATTTTTTATATAACTTATGTACTTGAAATAATTATGTGTATTTATTATATAACAAGAAAACCTATCACCATATTTATATATTTATGTAGCAGCTACACGTGATAAACATAAGGCGTATAAGCCCTTATAAAGATGTGTGATACAGCTAATAGTGATACAAAAACATACAAATTTAATAAAAACACTTGCCACCTAATCGAGGAAGTATATTAACCATAATGACGACGACGAAACGAGAAATATTCAGGACATGTTCTTCCGGTGTATTAAAGAGGAAGGTAAAGAATGAATCACCTTTTTAGTTCCAAGGTGATCCGCCAGTGAGACGTATTGTAAATGAAGAACAAAAAATACCACCTCCTGGTAAAGGTTATAAGAATATGATGGAAAACACGTACCTAGCTTACTTTGTATTAGGGTCAAAAAGACGTGTCTACCAGTTTCACCTCCTTAGAAAAAGAATAATAAGAAATGGAATTAGAATTGATAGAAATAAAAAAAATACGTAGGGATAAAAAAACGAACAAACATAGGGATGCCAGCACCACTGAATAAATATTTTTTGACTTATAAACTAACAGGTAAATTAGGAATTCTTGTTGGTCCAGAAATTAAGAAACAAGATTTCAAAGAACGCTAAATTAGTTTAGAAATTGAGCACTGGCACTTAAATTGTGGGTTAAAAAATTAGTTTAGTACAGATCATTTTATTTATCTCATATATAAGTGCACACTTGTAAAAATTTGTTTTAAAAATCTTGTTCTAATGAAATTATTATAAATAAATATAGTTTTGAAAAGTTTGTCTCAAACTACAAATGGGTAACTTCATTATAAAATCTAGGCGAAACAAATATTCTTTAGATTATTACACAAATCGAAAATTTTATTAAACTATGTCTTGATCTCGGGTCTTAAAACAATGGAAGATTCTCTGTTCCGTTACGATTGTATTAAGAGGCAAAAGCATCAAAGTGAAACCAACCCGCGGCAAAACCACAATACATTGGGGAACTCCGTAAATACGAGATCAATGCTACTACAATATAAGCTACATAACTAAGCCTATACGATATACGTTATTATAACACAGTTATGCTCAACATAGACGTCGCATATAGTTTTAAGTGAAATATTGTTTCGGATAAATAAAGTTCTCAGTTTTTAATTATTTTTATAACGACGAAATGTTGTAGTCTCTCACGAAAGCAATACCTCTGTACCAAAAGTACCTAAGTACCAAAATCGTCCCATAACTATACTGAAGAGATTTTGCTTTTTCTAAATAGTTTCCAGAGAGAAAACATACATAGAGCCTAGCGTTCAGTGATGGATAATTTCGCCTCAAAGTTTTATTTCTTTGCTACATTTGGTTTTAAATTATGTGAATAACTTACAATACCCTATTAAATCACTACCCTTATGGACCACCGTATGAAAATCGTAAAGATGTAACATTATGATGTCAGGATAGTAAGTAGATGCCTCTTTCACTGTTGCCAGAATATCCGAATCTTCATACACTGTGTCAAAACGCGAGCATTCGACTGCTCTTTCTAAACTACTTCTTTGTCAATGACAATGACAAGATAATGGTAAAAGACAAAAACCGTAAATGCTCTAGAAAAAAATGCACCTAGATGGTCTAAAATAAGTGTTGTCTATGTTATAGAAATCAAGCACCTTCGGTAGTCGTTAAGGGTAACAAAAAATAATAATAAATTAGGTTATAGCTTTATTGAGACTATAAATACTGCAAAATATAAATGTAGTTACTCGTCTGTTTTCCCCCAATACAAGTGGAAAGTAGCAAAGCCTATTGAATACATTAACTCCAACTATCTATTGTTTATACTTACTTGCCTCCCTTTTTTATCACCTGAATATGACACATATATATAATTGTTTTTTGCACTTTGTCGACGATTTCAGTAGCTACAACTATTACTTGAAGTACTCTTGTGGTACATAAATACACCAGGTGTAGTATATTGTGTCTCGTTCATTTCACAACTTTATAAACAAGCCATATAGAGAGAGGAGACATAGAGGGGGGCCTTATTAGGCATGCATAGCAGACACTGTCTCTGTTAGTGTCCAGTAGCATTACCGTATGACAGGTCACGTGATGTCACAGAGTGTGACAGATTGACATGAGCAACGGTGTAGGATTTAGGAGCCATTTAATGGGATCCACAGCCTCCCTGATAATACAGGCACACTTACTTCATGTTTACACATAGATGTCAACATTTATTATTGCTAACACTTTACTAACATAAAATTACCTTAATTATCAAATCATATGTTCTCACACTTTTCACATAAATGGGAACAAATAACTATATTGTATACCTTGCTTTTTTTTCTGAAATATTTATCTAAAACTCTCTTCATTTATAACTGAAATCTCTACATTAATAAATTTAAATATGAAATTAGTATTTTAAATAACCGTATTAACGTCTGTCAGACATTACAATTAAAATAAAATTGTGTATGAACGTAAGTGGGTGAAGAAAAAGTAAATAACAAATAAAAGGTTGAAAATTTGAAGATGCTTATAAGGGGATTGTGCATTATTAGAAGGAATTGCAAAAAGAATAAATGCAAATACGTCTGTATAGAGAAAATGCTCATAATATGAGACCCTTTTTGTTTCAATTAAATACGTTGAAAGGAAAAGGAAAAAATCTAAAAATTAGGTTTAAATTGTGGAAAACGTTTAAAACCTATATTACCTATTATAACAATAACTCTTGTTTTGAAGAGAAAGAATTTAGGCAAACAAATTATTAAAAGCAAAAAAACCGGAAATACTATACCTAAAAAAGGTGTCTGAAATATCATATCGTAATTATATTCTATTTTTTGCAAATAAATCCTTTTACTTGAATAGTTTCTAAACATATGTTTCTTACTTAAGATAACTTTATAATCAAATTACTAATTGATACATATCTTATAAATAATTTTAGCAGCTTTATTGGTACAGATATTTTCATATTTTCTTTCTTTTCAGTTCCATTCTGATTATAAGTAATGTAGGGAGGACGCACTAAGTTGTACCACAAAACTCACGAGACTATCAATGGCTTTACGTACACTGTATTAATTTGCCACTTTCTTTACCATTTGAATACAGGCAGAAGCGAAACAGACAATGATCATCTCATCATAATGGTCAAATTCCAAATCTGAACTGTCGCCCATTCCAGGTTCAACTATGTCAGTTTGACAATTTTCCAATGGAAGCGAATACCTTCAGTTAGACCTAATATATTCCATTTGCTCAGATAAACAAGAAGTTGAACAAACCATTAAAAGTATACAGACACACAGAATCGTAACAAATATATCAAAAACGCTGTAAAGGTCACGTTTTCATAGTAGATAATAATTTGTAAGTCCCAGCGTGTACTGGGATCCTAGTGTCCAGTACTTTGCATTCCGGAGAGCAACCACTTCCGAAAGGAGAACAAGCCGTGGAGTATTTTCAAAGTGATTCAGGAGGAAAGAGGCGATCTATCTGCATCTATAAAGGATTCTTGGTCTATAATTTAACCTAAAATAAAACTCAATGACGAATAACGTATATTTTAGTTTCTGAAATCTGTTTATCTCTTCTTTCACCAACTTCCTTCTCTCTCTCTCTCTCTCTCTCACTCTCTCTCTCTTTCTCTACATCTCCCTCTTTTTCTCTCTATACTTGTTTGTCTATGTCGCTGTTTCTCTCTCTGTTTCTGTTTCTCTCTTTCTTTATCTTTTCCCTCTCTCCATAATCTCCCTCTCTCACACATAAGCACCACACACACACACACACACACACACACACACACACGCTCGCGCGCGCACACACATACACACACGCACACACACAATTACAAACACACACACACCCACCAAACTATCACACATAAACACACACACACACACACACACACAAACACACACACACACACACACAAACACACACACACAAAACACACACACACACACATACAAGGCACTCACACACACAAAAACACAACCCACACACACACACCCACACACAAACAAACACACACACACACACACACACAAAACACACACACACACACACATACAAGGCACTCACACACACAAAAACACAACCCCCCCCCCCCCACTCACACACACACACAGACACAAACACACACACACACACACGCACACACACACACACACATACACACACACACACACTCACACACACAAACACACCACACACACACACACACACACACACACACACACACACACACACATATACACACAAACATACATACAAACACAAAATAAATTTTCACAACTACCACAAAAAATAGTAATCAAAAAAACGGCCATTTGTAGTACGATAAATGTACTACGTCTACTCCATTTAGAATGTCCTACCTTCTTCAATATAGCGTGACAGTAGGTAATTTCGACTTAGTGCAGAGTCTGTCGATTGATTGCAATGCCCCAGCAACCAATCATTTTATCGAGTGTAGCGTCAAGGTTTCAGCTCGTAAAATGTCTAGCAAAATCTAAACACACTGCAATACCGTCTTTAGTCTTTTCAATCTTTATTGTGTTTTTTGTAGAACATTAACATGCAGTTCATAACATCTCGCTCCTCCCCAGCTGTCTCTATATGTATCTATCTTGATACTATAAAAACACGAATAGAAGTCAGCCAATGTGAGCCTTCAGTCTCCTGTTCTCAGTAATGGATATGGTCAAGATATAGATGAGGATCCGGTGTGTAGAGAGGTATCAGTAGTTGTAAGATGATCCCTTTACGTCACGCAACTAAGTGCATGGTAGTATGGCTGTCAACACTAATGGATTAAGATAAAATCATTGCATTCAAGGTCGAATACTTGAGTATTTAAGAGAAATCATATAATAAGACAGATGGACAATGTAGAACCTGTTAAATATTTGTGTCATTCACATAAATTAAAGGCATACAATTTGATGAAATACAAGAAATTTCTTGGAATGTATAAAAATAATCAATACATTTCATTACCAATAGGCTACTAAAGCTCTAAATTCCATTGATATTACAGAAATAAACGTCTGAGGATTTAAAGTAAAATGTAGTAATGACGTAAGTGCAGTACTAGCGACGGAGTGCAGGCAAGGTAGAAGAGCAGCATGTCATTTTTTGCAATTTTCTTTTCGACATATAATTACTTATATAACATATTTTTCCTTGCAATTTTTTTTTCAAATTTATTATTGGGATACATTTCTTATTGGTTTTGTTTGTACATATAAGATTTTGTTAAAGCATTATTTTAACTCTTCCTTATACCAACATTATATTTCTTAGTTTTTAAAAAGCCCTTATGTTCTCAGATCAGAAAGTTTGTTTATTCCAATTTCTGGTCTTCTAGAATTTTCGTAATTTGTATTGTATTTCATATTGTTCTTATTGGTTTCATTCAGGCGTATACTCTATTTGTTTAGGGTATTTACACTGTAATACCTTTCTCTCTCTCACTCTTTCCCTCTAGTCCTATTAAGTTATGTCCATTTAGTGTTTCGTATTCCTCCTTCATAATACATCTTATAAGGAAAGATGACATCTTAGTACGTATAATGACATCTTAGTAAGAAATATTATATCTTAGTAGGTATAATGACGTCTTAGTAAGCATCTAAGTACGTATAATGTCATCTGTAAGTGTACAGTCATTTTATTAAATTTAGTATCATTTATTAAGTATATTGACATTTTAGTAAGTATAATGACATATTAGTAGGTTTAATGTCATCCAAGTACGTGTAGTGGCATTTTAGTAAGTATTTTATCATTTTGTAATTATAATGACATCTTAGTAAGGGTAATGATATCATAGTAAGTATAATGTAATTTTAGTAAGAATAATTGTATATTAGTAAGTATTTTGACGTCTTAGTAAGAATAGTGGTACATTAGTAAGCATGATGGCATCCTAATAGGAATAGTGACCTATTAGTAAGTTTGATGATATCCTAGTAAGTATAATACCGTTTTAGTAAGTATAATTACATCTTATTAGATACAATGATTTCTTAGTAAGTATCATGACATTTTAGTAAGTATAATTGAATTTTAGTAAGTATAATGGCATCTCACTAGGTATAATGACATCTTAGCATGTATCAAAACATTTTAGTAAGTATAACAACATTTTAGCAAATATATTGGCATTTTTTTAAGTATAATTGCATCTTAGTAATTACCATGGCATTTTACTAAGTATAATAGCATTTTAGTAAGTATAATAGCATCCAATTTATTTAATGACATCTTAGTAAGAATAATGGGTTCTTAGTAAGTACAATGGCCTAAAAGTAATTACTATTGGATTTTAGAAAGTATAATAGCATTTATGTAACTATAACGCTATTTTAGTAAGTATAGGGATTTCGTAGTAAGTATAATGGCATCTTAGTAAATTAAATGTTATCATGTTATGTACTTATCTTCATAATAAGTATAGTGGCTTATTAGTAAATTATAATAGCATCTTAGTAAAGTATCATTGCATAGGGGCAGTGATAACTTAGTAGATATGATAGCATTTTAGTAATTGTGGTTGCACATCATAGTAGATATCTTAGTAAGTATAATGGCATCATAACTTATAGAATGGAATCTTAGTACGTATTTTGGCGCATTAGTAAATATCGTGGTAGGCCTACATATAAATGACAAATTTAAAACAAGTGAAAAATGTATCCTTTACGAAATAATGAACGTTATAAAGTCTAATATACGGTCTACATACTGTAACAGTTTATTTAAGTAAAACACCTTAGAGTATTCTAGGAATTAAACTAGTTACAAAATAAACTACTAAGTAATTAATTTATTAGCTTTTACCAGCATTCCGTGAAAACGTTTATTGCTGGAAACTATGTTTAATACCGAAATAAAAAATACAGATAGTGACTGACATCTCTCATACACAAGAGGCTTCTATTAAAAATCATTATATTCTACCAAACATTACCAATTTTTAATAGTTACAGAGCATACCAGTAACATACGGTGAATTTATCCCCCACTCGGGCACTTTATAACCTATTATATCGACCTATTTAAAAAATAAAACAATTATTAACACAAGCAAATGCAGGTAATATTTCAAAGCCGAGATTTCTGACTGTCAGCGATTTGATAGTGGCTCAATGCAATCATATTGTGTCCCATGTTGGCACAACTGTATGCTAAGGGTTATGAGTCACGTAAACCAATTCCGTTTATAAGCCAACATTACTATTACAAAGCGGGCGTTGAGATTTATGTATCAGGTACTTGTTGGCAGACAGCTGTACTTTTCTCTTCAATATTTCGGCTGTAATAGTCGTTGATACAATGAGTAATCGCCCACAATGCATCACTGCGTACGTGTTTAGGTTTATACGTTATTAAAACCAAACAAAACCAAATACTTTACGAACGTTCCAAATTGCACACTTTTGAGTGTTAGTTAAGAAACAAAGTTAGGATTTTTTACACAGAAACGAAAACAGGTGAAGCAACTAAGGTGAAAGAAAAACGTATTTCAGAAAATGGAATGTGCTCCGAATCGTATGGCTAAAGCAAGCAAAAAACAAAGCGTTCCGTTATGAATAGCCGTACTCGTTGGAAATTTAAATGAATAGATGCGGCTGTAATATTATTAGAAAGCTGTGTAACCATTTACATTCCCTCGGCGCCTGAATTATATTATTTTAATCCCGGGAGATCGTAGGTAAAACATAAAAACAAATGTTTACCTTAGTAGCTGCTTGTAGATATCAGACTGTTTGTAACAAAACCAACACAAGCAGTGTGTTCTTGTGGAAATAAGGGAAACGGAAATATCCTTCATGGTGAGTCGAGTGGAAGTCGTAGAGGGAGTTATGCTCACCAGGCTACAATCTTAACTGCACAATTAAAGGGGAAATGAGTTATCATTAAAATTACTCACGTGTTGTAAAAGCTACACATTTCTGTAGATCAAGGTAATCTGACTATTATCACTTCGATGAGTAAGACACTATTGTGCATAAAATACGATTAAGTTAGCGACACAAGCGCCTCTCTTAGGTAGAGGACATACGGAGGATCATAGTTGCAGGGAAGTGTGTATAAGGTAGTCTCTAATCGACAGAGGGGGTATAAAGTGTCCATTTCCTTGTAAGAAGAACGCAAATGGAATTAAATAGGCTTATTCACTGTATACGTGTTTGGGAGATCACCCTCGACGAGTCTCCCTCCACCCCTGATGTGCAGAACCTGGACCACTGGATTAGTCTCATCTTACCTTTCTTCATTTTTATCTAATTTTACTACTTATATACTTTTAATTTTTATTCCACTTTGCAAGTGTAGTACTATAAGGACCTGATCTGTCCTTTCGTCATTATATTGAACAATTGTCGTCATTATGGGAATCTTTGGATATTATCGGCTTTTATACCATCCCCTCTTTTCACTTTCCTTTCTATTCCTTATGTATCACTTTTTGAATTCTACATATGTTACCGGATCTCTTACAAAACCCCTAATCTTTCCATTTTACTTCTAAATTTCTCTTATATTTTACACTCAAACGTAACAAGGTATGGAATATACTCCATTTAACATTCTCTATACACGTTTACTTGAGGATTGTTTGGGCATTACATTTTACTAAATTAGGAGATGATCTCGGACGACCATGCGTGATTGAATGCTCCTGATATATGTACAAAACTGCCATGACCTATTTGACATCTTTTATGAGCCCTGCCAGATCATCCACTGTACCTCCTCCTTCTCTAAATCCATATTTTCTATTGCTTAAAAACTGCACTTTGGAACAGTGTCACCGGTATGTACGACTTTGCTTCTTTTGGATATCTACGACCCCTTTCAGGAATATTTTAACACTACCCATCTCCTATACATTATTGCCCTTACCTTACCATCTTGTAAGCAGTATTCAAGATTGTTTCTCTTTTTCTTCCCCACGTCATTTTTACTATTTCTCCTTTTACTTCATCCATTTCAGGTGACGTGCCATTTTTAACTTCTTTGACGATATTATTTTTAAAATCCTCCTCACCCGCAACTTCACTACTACCATCTACACATCTCTTTGTCATCTTCACCAGTCTGCCATCAGGTAATATTTCTGTTAATAACACTTCGATAGTGTCCCCTATACAATCCTTATATCCACCTTCTGTCCTCATCCGTGACAATACGACTTCTTGTTTCAACTCTGCTTCTACAACCAAATAAACCTTTCCCCCCGGATCCTTCTCACTTTCATCAGTAGCTAGTTTCTTCTATTATTCCCTTTTCTTTCTTCTATCCTCTGCATTACCCTGCGTTTAGCGTTTTTCAAAAACCCTATAATCAACCTGATTCGTATACTTTTAAAATTTGTTCTGGTTTTTTTAAATCACTCTACATACAGAATTTAATTCTTAACTCCACCATGACTCTTTTTCTACCAATTTTTTAATTAATTTTTTTTTCACGTGCAGCTATGATCCCTCCTTGCAAAACCATCACTGCTTATACACCACCTATCATGTTATCTTACTCTTTTTCTTCTAAATTTCCCTTTACCAGACATTCAAACATTCCCTGGTTTATAACATACTTCCAACATATTTGCAATAGTCACTTCCGTTACCAACGTCTACTTTCCAGTCACTCTCTACACAATGCATTATCACTGTTATACTTTGTATAGTTGTGATTGAGCCCTGGAGACGGGCCTTGTGTAGCCACCAGTAAACCCTCCCCGAAACGAGATCTCCAAACCATCCACTGGTTATATTAACGCAATGATGATATTTCTTTTATAAAATAGTTTTATTTTCAAGAGTTATTGTAGATATATTGAAATTTAATGAAAAATGGAACCAAAATCAACTATATTGTATTTTAAAATTACCCGTTAACATCTGATAAATAAGAAATGTGTATTTGATATCCATTATTAAATAATTGTTTTAACCAATTATGCTTTCAATTCACAATGGATTTAAATCAACTAGTAATAAAAATATGTCTCCACAAATGAAAATGCACTATTGAAGCGGGAATGCTCCCACGTTGACTTATCTCTGTGCAGGTCAATGGACACAACGTATTAGTGTGAGTAATATATAGTCAAATAATAAAATACTTGTTAACACTATTGTCAAGTTTGGAATCATTTTCCGTAACATTTAAAAATTGCATCTAAGACATGAAAAAATCATAATATGATTTATATGAAAAATTTGATCATAGTAAGGCTACCGATAGATGACTTATTGGCGAAACAGCTGCTGCTAGATCCGAGTCAGGGCAGGTTTGAAGGACGCTTGTAGTCCCAGGTTCAGGGGTCAAAAATATATGCTCTATGCAGATACCATGAGAAATCTATTTTAAATCTAGTATAATATACAAGCATTATGAGGACGAAAAGCCTATAGTGATTGTCTGAAATGACCTACATGAAGATGAAAGGGGAAAGTATTGTAAATAGTTTCACCTGAATGTTTGTAGTTAATCTAGCTCGTAAGTTTTAACGGATGCAAAAGATATAAATTTGAATACTTTAATTATTTAGAAAATTCTGTTAGGCCCGGTTCCATATACGTCAGACTGATCAGGTGACATGTCAGGTTCTGTACGTTCCTACGTATAAAAGATTAAGCGATAACAAGTTCTTTATAAAACGGTTTTGCTATGTGCTGCTCCCGTGTAGCAATAGTGGGAGCTAGCAATGAAATTCCCTACTATATTTTATTTTATTGGGTGAGTTTTAATTAAATTATGCTTATATATATAAGGGAACTCATATATTTCCAACAGACACATTGCAGGAAACAAAAAAAGAGTTTGTTTTAAAAATGGTTATTACTGAGTAATACAAACATGTTATACACTAAACACGGAAGCGATTAGACCCACACATTATAAACAATAACCCATTAACAAACACTAATACATTGCTCCTATTATGTGCTCCCTATGTAACACTAATGATCCTTCACGTCCCTCGCTCTGGCAGAAACTAATTACAACTGGAGATGTGCCCCGCTTAAACTCCAAGCTAGCATTATCTACACACTCGTAGTAAATTGTTATAATAAAACCAAAGATACATCTGCAACGTATTCATACAGCTGAATGTCTCAATAGCGGCTTGTCAGTGTGTAGTATTAATCTAAGGAGTTATGTTTAACTGTTTCAAATATAAAAACCACGAATAGAAAGGAGTAAAGATTAACAACTGCTTTCATTGCATATCAAAAAATGAACATAAGGATATATTTGTCGTATTTAGGTACAACGTAGGATTATCTTGAGATCGAGATGCAGGAATGACGCGACATCCTCCATATGTCCTTCTTGAACTTCACTCATATCCCACCTTATCGCTCTCAAATCATTATAATAGTGAGATTATATATATATAAACAAAAATTATGTTAATGAAAAACAGTAAAGAAAAGTTCAGTGAACATATAAAACACGAATCAAACAAAATGTTCTTTTACAAACATGGTAGCATGTGTGAGTCGGACACCACAATAAAGTAGATGGATATATATATATATATATATATATATATAGAGAGAGAGAGAGAGAGAGAGAGAGAGAGAGAGAATACAATGACGGCTTTCTAATATTTTGAAATAGAAGAGCTCTTATCAACTGATTACCCTCTAATTTAGTCGATGATTATCGACTGATGGAATTATTTGATTTTGGAGATATTACTTAGTGAAATGAATTTCTTGTAATTAACCGCACCATGAGCGTCTCTGATGCTTATAGAAAATACTAAAGTTTTTAATATTTCTTAGAGGTATCCAAATTTGATCAAGCAATTCATAAAACTATTGTTACATACATTAAACACAGATAATAGAAAATAAAGTTAAATTAATAAATTATATTGCTGTATTCAGGTGTGAGGGATGTATTACACTTACTAATAATAATTCACATAAAGAATTAGGATTAAATTTAAAGAATTAAATTATAAAGAATAATTAGCAAAATTATGATAAATCGCGAATGATTTTTTACGATCTCACAAAACAAAAGTAAGATAAAGTGCATAATTTAATCATTAAGGCGCTGTATAAGCAAAAACAACACACAACGACACTGCCAGTGTAAGGTTTGAGAAAACAATGGTTTAAACTGTAAGGACCTGTTTAATAATGTATGGCTTGAGCATTAATCTCTATGGAAGAAATACGGTAAGCCACAGATTAGAGTAAAGTTAATGAAACTCATTGTAGGAGGTTAGATTCCGTTGTGAAAAGGGGGCAGTTATTTAATCTGTGTTACCGTCCATGAAGCCTCGAATTTCATTTATATATTGCTACATGAGCGTATAATACGTAATTTTTAGATACAATGTAAATTCATTAGAAGCACATTTTATAAATATAAAGAGGTTCAATCGGTGTCTGTAAAATATCCTACCCAAGGTAACCTTCGTGTTGTTTGAAAATACACGCTGAAGAAAATAAATAAATTCAAAATAGTCAATTTTTACGAATTTAGTTACTAAGTCAATCAGCTAATTGACTCAATCATTTTGAAATGACTGAACTCGTTTAAGGTCAGTAGAAAACATATAAAGAACACATAAAGAACTAAGTCAAAATACAAATACAAGGATTATAATTCTTATTGTATTTTGACTTAGTTCTTTATTAATACACAAGAATATATATTGCGATATTTATATATATATGTGTATATATATATATATATATATATATATATATATATATACACATATATATATATATATATATATATATATATATATATATATATATATATATATATATTAGGTTTTCTTGTAGTATATTAAATATATATATATATATAATTATTACAAGTACAAGAAATATATAAAATATATTAGTTAAAAACAATTCTTGTAGTTAAACTATTTTTTTTTCCTTTACATAAATTGTAACAGTTGAGCCCTTTTTCCTGGAGTAAGTATTTATCAGGGCTTTATTAAAAAATGTGTGTTACTTACTAATTAACAAATTAATTAACCTTACTTACCAGGGGCTCCTAGTTCTCCGTTTCATCCAGGCATAATAATGTCTTTCTGTAAACGATCTTCTGATATCTTCGGAAGGTAGGACTAGGTTACTTGGGAAATAAAAATATAAAATTTGTAACGTTCTAGGTTACTTGTGAAATAAGAATTTAAATTTGTAAAATACAAAGTCATACAATTTATTAATCAGTGACAAATTACAGTAAAAACAAAAGACAGCAATGTGTCGAGTAATTATCTTTTAATTATTGCTAATTATTCCATACATTTTAATTACTTATTAACCTTTAAAATTATATTTATCGAGAAGATAGTAACTCAAGTTTTCCAATTTTAGAAATGAATATTCAAAGGACAATTAGGCGATGATAACCTTGATAGGTTTTTCGCCTGGAAAAAAAAAAAAAAAAAAAAAAAAAAAAAAAAAAAAAAAAAAAAAAAAATCAAAGGACAATTTCTACCGTTCATGTGTTAACCGTTTATCAATTAAAAAATTTTTAACTTAGTTAACATTAAAATACATTTTCTTTATTATCATCTAAAACGTACCTGATTGTGCACATCACTTGTAAAACACTTTAAACACATCATTAATTATTGCACATTGATTTTGTACACTTATTACTTAACACATAGCTCTTGCAAATCAGCGCTTTTAAACAAAAATTATATTAACTTTTACTCGTTTGAAACACATAAATAATCGCTTCTGACTCCTTCTTTAGTTGCGTTAAATAAATTTGGTACCGGCCTTGACATCTTAAATTTTGAATACTGGAAGCTTATAAATTTCTAAGTTACGTCCAAAAATGCCATCACGTGCGTCTCGTTCGGAGACTTTTTGAGAAGTGGGGGTCTTCTGTAAGGGCACGCCAACGGAATTTCCCACCCTTGGTTATTATTTTGAATTTTTTGATTGGTGCTTTGGATCAGGCGATATCAGACCACGCTTACGTCACATGGAGTGATATGGTAATTGGCCTAAGTTACTCACTCGTACGATATTGTACATTTTTACCCGCTAGGGGCGCTACTATCTATGCTAGCTTCACAATGTGCATCCATAAAACAAATTTTTTTTTTATATTGGGAAGATATAATTATTAAATAAAAATTAAATATATAAATGAATTTATATGTAACACCTTATTTTTAAGAGTGTTACAAAATATATATAATCTCGCCTAAATTTCCCAATTTATTTGATCTCAAATCATTACGTACGGTATACGGTCACGTCCCCTTCTATACACTAAGTAACGGGATGTGGCAAAGATCTGCCACAAATGACAACCCTTATGAAGCTAGGGTCGCCTAGCAGTGCCTAGGGCACAAACCTCAAACTACGAACCATTTACAGTATCGCCTTGTTATTTGTCTGCAACAGAACGTTAACGCTGTGTATTTAATCTTGCCAGGTTTTATCTGCGCGGTTAGTGGAGCGTAGCTAGCTGCTTTAATCAAAGTGATAGAGCACGTAAAACTTAACCCCATTCGGAAATCACTAATCCCGACTTTAAGTATGTTAATTACAGTTCCTAATTAGTTCTTTATTAGATAGGATATTAACAAAGCTCGCACACACAAGCTTCGTCATATTTTACAGTCAGTTTGTCTGCTGTTAGTGATATTCCGCATAAACGTATATGTATTCTTCTCTTCATAGTAGGGAGTTTTGTCGGCGTCATCATAGTTTTGTTGATCGTGATTCAAAATAATTATGTTGAACCACATTCGCACATTGCCCATATAGCCTATTCTTCCTCTGGTCGTCTGTCCTTGGAGGGTTTTAGTACTTCGCCTCTAGTGTTATTTCTCAATTTGCGGTAAATTAAACGTTCGCGTCTGTATATTTTAAATATTACTCACTCTTCTCAGTGCCTTCGTATTATTACTGTAATTTCTAGAACATTTTCCTAAGTAGTCTATACTATTTCACTTACAATGTTTATGTGCTCTTTAAAAACAAATATAAAAATGTGTTACAAATATTTACACAACCTGTATGTACGTTTCGGTAACACAGTTAGCATCATCGAAAGTTTTAAAAAAAATGATTTTCCGACCTTGATGATGCAAATGTTCTGCAAGAGGTGTCGTTTATAATTGAAAAGAATGCTTTGTTGCATTTGGGTTTTCGGCTCCATATAATAGTCGTGGGCTCAAAATAACTTTGGCAATCTACAAAAAGACATTTTTGCTTGATGCATTTTTTTTTCTTAAGTCTATTTCGCTCACGGCCACTTTCGCAGACGACACAGCAAACGCAGCGACAGCGAAAACCGTTCAAGAATCGACAACACGCTTACAAAGATCAAACGATTCAGTTGAGGCTTGGACCAAGAAATGGCGCATCAAACTCAACGACCAGAAGGCAGTCCATGTGAACTTTACAAACAAGAGGATCCCAAACCCTCAGAGGGTCGAAATGAATGGAAGTGTTATCCCATATCATGATTCAGCTAAATATCTCGGCATGAATCTTGATGCAAAAGCCAAATGGGTCGAGCATGTCAAAATAAAACTCACAGAACTCCAGACTCGCTACAGGCAAATGTATTGGCTACTCGGTCGAAATTCACGGGTATCAATATACAACAAGCTACTGGTATATAACCAAATCCTCAAACCGGTTTGGACGTATGGTATACAGCTTTGGGGCTGTGCCAGCAAATGTCACATACAAGGGATACAACGCTTCCAGAACAAAGTACTAAGAAACATCGCCAACGCTCCTTGGTATGTGCGTAACAGTGACTTGCATTGCGATCTTGGTGTACCCATGGTCGAGGAAGTCATAAAACAGAACGCCATCAAACACGTAAATCGGCTCACTCAACACGAAAATCCTGAGGCACTGAGACTTCTCGACAACAACCACCTGACAAGACGACTCAAAAGGACAAAACCATTTGAACTCGTTGAACGACAAGAGTGACAACAATACTCTTCCTCACGCCGGTTGGCTTCGAACATCAAACAAGATACAATAGATATCAATGGATTCTTTGTAATAAAAGCTAAAATCTAATTATCAAATGTAAATTAATGGTTGGTCAGAAATGGTCAGTTTTAATAAAAAAAAAAAAAAAAAGTCTATTTCGTCTAACACTGACTGTGAAATTGAGTGTTGGATTGGGGAGTACATTAATGACGTCACGCATTGACAATGGTGTGACAGATTGACATTACGGAAGGATCGGGAGAGTGTTTGATACACAGTAGATGCCGGCGGTAATGGTACAATAATTATCCGTCTGACACCTATTCGCCCGCGCTACAGCTGGGCAAGTGTTTGTGTTGTGTATTCGTTACGCGCAATATATGCACGTAATGTAGCAGTGATATAATTGTACAACCATTCGCGAAAGGTATTCGCAGTAGCATAGAATCGATACACATATCTGGTGACATCTGCTGCGAATGGGACATCCACAATGCTGTAATTCGACAAGAACCATTTAAAAAGCATACATCCTTCTTAAAAAGTTTTAAAAAGAGGAATTTTTGTGTGTGGTTATTAGAAAGTAGGCTAAATTGCCCGTTAAAGTTTGGTTTTTATCAATTAGGTTTTCATTTGATAATTTATCGTATGGACGATTTTTTGTTGTAAAGAAAAAAATGTTACATTTAAAAAAAAAACATCTTCTCTTTAAAACCGTGTACTCCTAATGTGTCTGTAAAAAACAGATCCCAATTTAATATTACATTAAAAGAGGTGCACAATGGTTTTTTTAAATTGTAAGAGTTTGTCATAATGAAGATATCCATCATTTCAAAAAAAATATTCCTAGGCCTCTAAAAAGCCCTGAGGAACTGTTCATTGTAAGGTAGTTAAGGTAACACGTTAAGATGAGCAGGTTTACCCGCGATACCATGTACAGTCCCCGTGAGCAGAAAATCAGTACCACGCCACGAATTGTTAATGTTCCAGCTTTCAGAATGAAGACTGACCGTGGTTACCTTGCTGTGTATCTCCACTTTATTTATGCGCAGCCGACCTCTGTCTGCTGTGTGGGAGTGAATACCTTCAGTGTGGAAATCATCCGTCCATCTTCAGAATTGCACCGTCTTGGATCATACTCAAGAATAACAACTGTCTCATCTTCATTGAAGCCTGTCTCTACTGGTCAGCGAGTATGGTCAGGATAACCCAACTGCCAAGGTTGGGCGTTAGCTAGTAAGTATATTGTAAGAGGTATATTAAGTTATAGCCTAAAAGTGTTCTATTCGGAACAGTAACAAAGGAATGAAAAATTATCATCTCTGCCCCAATCACGCAGACTCTGACAAATATAACAGAAGCTAGAAGATGTGTGTTAGCGATCTATAATAAAAGCGTAGAACAGGCAATGACCTTCAAGTGCCGAGGCGTTAATATTACAACTTATAGAAATCTAAAACACGAATCGCAAGCACAAACTATAAAGGAGCTCAGGTATCAGTATTTCTCCGTAATGTAATGTGGTGATATAAATTAGGAGCATCGAAAGTAAAACGCGTATCTATAGATCCTGTATACGACTCACACCAAAGAGACACAAGGAGAAACTGCTGCTACTAGACAATTGCTACGAATATTATAAATGGAGGAATCATCAGCAAACCACTTAGCGATAGAGAGATAAGCAGCGATATTAGGTCCCTTATTAGAAAACTTTATTTAATATGTTATTATTTAACCTATACAAACTATAGCTGCATTTTTTCTACTATCATATACAAACATGATTTTAGGTTAACTTAGTTCAACATAGAGCTCTAGTTTCGCAAATGTAGAGGCTTTTTGAGTAATTCTGGAGTGAGTTGTTTTTTTTTTGGCATCAACAAAACATTTCAATATCAGCTTCTCAGGACGTTTTTATCACCAGGTACAAAATTTATTCCAAAATCATTTACTTAGAGAACGACCAAAAACAAATAGTTTTTATCGTCTAATACAAACGTTTAGCGTTAATTAGTAAAGGGAAAGAGCAGATTCTATTTTCTTTCGTTATGATAAAGTGTTGAAAAGTTATAGCTCGGACTCTCAAGGCTTACTCGTAGATTTAGTTTAAACCAATAATGATTGGTTTACATTTGAAAAAATATATTAATAAAATAATGTGAGTTAATTAAAGAGGAATATTAAAGAGGAATTATTAGGACTTTAAAATATCAAGCAATCTGAATTGCTCGAGCACACACTGAATTCACTAAACCTTAGACACAAGCTTTAATATCACGTCCCACTAGGCTTACATTACCATAAGCTACTTAATCACTTGGCCAGGTCTAAGTGAATAAAACAATTTCCATGTTTCTGCCCAGAATATTTAATCACGAGTAAATTAAAACCACTGCCACCCTGATCTTTTATTCAAAACTATCTCGTGACGCAATTTAATACCTCGTTGAAGATTTTGGTGGTAGACGTTAGCCTAGTTTAGTAGTAAATTCCCTAACTCTGTATATACAAACAAACAATCAAAAGAACACATACACACACACACACACTTATGTCCACTTATGTAAACATTGATGAGATTTGTGAACGTTCGCTAAAGGTTGCCATTCAGGCGGAAGTGCCTTCTCAACCCTATTTCCGGGCTCACAATAAAACCATGATTATGTTTTTGTTTTCGGATTTAGTTTGGTCGAATCAATGTAAACATAAAACAATACGTAATAAATAATAAAAATTCTAAAATCTAGCAACTCATCGCAGGGGATAACTGTTCTAATTTTGTGATTGTTTTTAAATATATTTTTGATGTATTAAAGTGGGCAGTCAGTTTGACTTTTACTTTATGAAGACTATGATAAGGGTTTTGAACAATAGATATTTTAGGGTGGGGAGAAACATCTTTAAGTCTAGGATAAAGGGAAGGTTCATGGTAACGTGTGCATTTTTGAGAGGTTTTAGTTTTTTAATTAAATTGTAAGCCGCCTCTTTTGTATCACAATTGGGTTACGATGGTATCCCAAAGCTAGAAAAGGGATCAATACCCGTTGATAAATGCTAACCGTAAATCTTTTTGAAACTATTGCTACCATCGTGAGCAATGGTGTGAGTATTGGATGGGAACTGAACACCATGAGTAAACTGAACTGTTTATTGTTGCCCGAACGAATCATTAAGGAAGTGTAAAACTGCATAGAATGGCTTCACACGTGACAAACGTAAGGAGTGTAAAGATGTGTGTGTCAGTAATCCCACCTAATAGTGCTAGAAGAACACCTACACATCAAATAAAAACACTGACAAAACTAATCGAAGACGTATAATACCCATAATGACCATGATAGAACGAGAAATATTCAGGACATGTTCTTCCGGTGCTTTAAAGAGAAAGGTAATGAAAGAATAATTTTTTTAGTTCCAAGATGATCCGCCAGTGAGACTTATTGTAAAGGAAGAACAGAAAACTAATGGGAACATAAGTAGGGTTAAGAAGGAATACACCCCCTCTTGGTAGAAGTTATGGGGTTATCAAGGGAAACACGTACCTGACCTACTTTCTATTGAGGTCAAAAAGAAGAGTCTACCAGTTTCACCTCCTTAAAAAAGCAAGGATCAGAAAAGGAAGTAGAATTCGTCGGATTAAAAAAAAATTGTAGAATACCAAAAAGGAACTAACATAGCTACGCCAGTGCCACTGAATAAAGATTCAGTTAGTTCTTTGGCTTATCAACTAACAGGTAGATTACGAAATTTCGTGGTTCAGAATTTGCGAAACAAGCTTTCAAAAAAACGAATGCCTCTCAAATTGTGTGATAAATATTCGTTTAGGGCAGATCATTTTTTTAATCTTTTATATATACGTGCACATTTAAAAAAGGTTAAAGTTTAATTTTGAGAATCCGTTTTAAAAGAAATTATTATGATTAATAGTTTTGAAAAGTTTGTTTTAAATTACAACACGGACAACATCATTTATAAAATCTAGACGAAACAAAAATTCTTTAGTTTATTACAAAAACCCAAAGATTTTATTAAACTATGTCTTGATATCGGGATTTAAAACAATGGAAGATTCTCTGTTCCGTTACGATTGTATTAAATATAAGAGTGAAATACAACAAAATGATACCATCCCCTCAGCAAAACAATATATTAGGGAACTCCTAAATTCGAGATCGATGCTATTAGAATATAAGCTACATAACTAAGCCATTTACACGTTATTATAACACAGTTATCCTCAACATAGACGTCGCATATAATTTTAAATAAAATACTGTTATGGATAAATAAGGCTCTCAATATTCAATCTTTTTTACAATAGCGAAATGTTGTAGTCCCTTACCAAAGTAATGCAGAGGTAACAAAATCCTCCCCTAATTATACCGAAGATATTTTGTCTTTTTCTAATTAATTTCCAGAGAGAAAAGACGTAATTAAAAACAAGTAATAAAAAAAGAATATCTTATGAAGTCAATTACTACTTCAATAAACAAAGAAACATTTTGTTTTAGTTACCGTTTATTAAATAATTGTATTTAATATAAATTAAGTAGCATAACTTTAAAAACGTAGTTTTAAAACAGATTTTCTACCATATTACCGATAACATAAAACCACTTGGAATATCAAATCTTATGTTATCACACCTTTTACCTAAATGGGACCAAATAACTATATTGCATACCTTTCCTTTTTTGTAAAACGGTTTATCTAAACAACTTTTTATTTATAACTAAAATCTCTCCATTATTAAATTTAATTATTAAATTTGTATTTTAAAAAAACGTATTACCGTCTGTCAGCAATTACATTTATAATAAAATTGTATACGAACTTGAGTGGGTAAATAAAAAGTAAATAACTAATAAAACATTGATAATTTTAAAATTCATATAAGGAGATTGTGAATTGTTAGAAGGAATAGAAAAAGGAATAATAACAAATGTGTGTGTGTGTGTGTGTGTGTGTGTGTGTGTGTGTGTGTGTGTATGTGTGTGTGTATGTGTGTGTGTGTGTGTGTGTGTGTGTGTGTGTGTGTGTGTGTGTGTGTGTGTGTGTGTGTGTGTGTGTGTTTGTGTGTGTGTGTGTGTGTGTGTGTGTGTGTGTGTGTGTGTGTGTGTGTGTGTGTGTGTGTGTGTGTGTGTGTGTGTGTGTGTGTGTGTGTGTGTGTGTGTGTGTGTGTGTGTGTAGAGTAGATGCTCCTAATATGAACCATTTTTGTTTCAAATAAATACGCTGAGGAAAAAAATTGTTATTGGTGTCAAACGTTTACAACCTATATGACTACCTACTACATACCTACTATAACAATAACTCTTGTTTTTTCAGAGAAATAATTTAGACACACAAATTATTAAAAGCTAAACAAACGGATAAACTACAGGCCTCTTGAAAAAATATGTCTTTAATATGGGGCCCTAATTATATTATTTTATTGCAGATAAAACTTTTTATTTTAATTAGTTCTAAACATATCTTTCTTATTTCCTTTTTTAGTTGAATTTATTATCGATACAAAATCTATAATGATTTGAAGGGGCTTTATTGAAACAATTATTTTGATATTTTTTTTGCTTTTAGTTGTATTCTGATTATTCTTAATGCAATGAGGACACACTAAGTAGTACCACAGAACTTATGTGCCAATCTATGGCATTAAGTACACTGTATCAATTGTTAACCTTCCTTATCGATCGAATACACTCAGGGGCAAAACAGACAATGATCGTCAGTATCATTGACCAATTCCAAATCTGAATTGCAGCACATTTCGGGTTCATCTATTTGTTCATCAAACTTGTCATCTCTGTACCTAATTCTTATCTATTCTAAACAACTTACTTTTAACCATTGTCTTTTCTTTTTTTACTTTCGGTTTTTTCACACTCTCTTCCAGTTCATCTTTGTATTACTATAATTATGCATGACTTACCAATTTATCTTTTTCTTTTTCCATTCACTTGTTTAGTGAACTGTTGTAGTGGTCTGATGTCACCTGGAGACACTGCACTATTTTGACCACATTTATTACTGTATTACTAGTTTGGTGGTTTTGATGTTAACTGCAAATTCGTATTTTTCGAAAATGTTCCTATTGAGTATAACTAACCCAGTTTTTCTGAAGCCAATAATCAAATTTGCATTCTAGTCACCTTGGTTTTAGGCATTGCCAAATATTTTCCGCAAAACACAAGGAGTCAAAATTTGCAGAGTATGGTCGTATAGCCAGGCCTCAGTTACAGAATCGTAGTAGCTTTTTAAAAGTTCCATAAATGCAATGTCAAGTGGTTGCAACTTAGGATTGCTGTGTAGAGGCAGGCAAATGATACGATACGTGATTTTTCCGTACTTTTTGTTCATCAAGTAAAAGCAAAACTGGGTCTTCTTGTGTAGATTTTGTAAAATTAATGAAAGGAGCATACCAGATGCAAAATATGTCAATTTGAAATCACCCTCATACATGTCAAGTTCTTTGTATAGTGATGTCAAACACTGTGTATAGTTCACCAGGTTTGATATATGTTTGTAAATTTATGCTTTATGGACATACGTAGTTCCGAAACGTTTGAGTGTTACGTTTTGTGAGTGATTATATATGTTAATTGTAACGTCTATGTTGCAGGTGAGGCGATGGTTTACATGGTTATTATAGACACTCCAGAAGGTTCCGTATATGTTTTTTTCGAATTTCTCAAGTTTACGATGACATTGCTAAAATTACCTTCGGTAAGGCCTAATATATTCTGTTTGCACATTTAAACAAGAAGTTGAACAAATATATAAAAGTATGCAAACAAATAGAATCGTAATAGATCTTTACAAAAACGCTATCAAAATCACGGGGAACTAGCCGTGGAATATTTGCGGAGTGTATCAGAAGGAAAGAATAGATCCATCTGAATCTAATAAAGGATTATTGGTCTACAATTTACCCTAAAATGAATTTCAATTATAGCGTAACATACCTTTTAGTTTCTGAAATCTGTTTATCCCTTCTTCCACCTTCTCTGACTGAAAGGGCAAGGTTATTAGATTTCTCTCTCTCTCTCTGAATATCTCCCTCTTTTCCCCTCTATATCTGTTTGTGTGGATCTGTATTTCTCTTTCTCTGTTTCTTTCTTTCTTTGGTTTCCTCCCTCTCTTCCTATTCTCTCTCTCACACACACACAACAAAAACACACAAACACACAGACACACACACATACACACACACACACACACACACACACACACACACACACACACACACACACACACACACACACACACACACACACAGACACACACACATACACACACACACACACACACACACACACACACACACACACACACACACACACACACACACACACACACACACACACACACACACACACACACACACACACACACACACACACACACACATATATATATATATATATATAAAGAACTAAGTCAAAATACAAGAACACATATTGCGATGTATGTATATATATATATATATATATATATAAACACAACATAGGTTTTTACTAGGACCACAGAAAAGAGTATTCAAACAATCGGCCATTTACAGTACGAGAAATGTACTACGTCTACTCCATTTAGAATGTCCTACTTTCTTCAATATAGCGTGACAGTAGGTCATTTAGACATAGTACAAAGTCTGTCGATTGATTGCAATGCGCCAACAACCAATCATTTTATAGAGTGTAGCGTCAAAGTTTCAGCTTGTAAAATGTCTAGCAAAATATAAACAAACTGCAATACCATCTTTAGTCTTTTCAATCTTTATTGTGATTTGTACAACATTATAATGGAGTTCATAAACTCTCTCCCCTCCCCAGCTGTCTCTAGATGTATCTATCTTGATACTATAAAAACAAGAAGAGAAGTCAGCCAATGTGAGCCTTCAGTCGCCTGTTCTGGGTAATAGATAAGGTTGTGATACAGATGAGGATTTGGTGCGTAGGGAGGCATCAGAAATTACGTGGGTTGTAAGAAGAGGCCTCACGTCACATCGCTAAGTGGATGGTGGTACTGCAGTCAACACTAATGAGTTGAGAGAAATTATTGTGTTCAAAGTAATTAAGGGAAATCATCCAATAGGATCAAAATAGTAGACGGTCAATGTAGAACCTGTTAATAATTGTGTGATTCACATAAATTAAGGGTATACAATTTGATGAAATACAAGATATTTCTAGAAATGTATAAAAAATTGAAGAAACGACAATACTAGCGACAGAGCGAAGATAAGATAGAAGAGCAGATGAGACGGCAATGTCATTTTTTGCAATGTTCGTTACGATCTATAATTACTTATACAACCCATTTTCCTTGTAATGTATTTTCAGATTTATTATTCTAATACAGTTCTTATTGGTTTTTGTTTGTACATATAAAATTTAATGAATTGATTATTTTAACTCTTCCTTATACTAACATTTTAATTCTTAGTTTAGTAACTATCTTAGTAAGTATAATAATATCTCAGTAAGTATAATAGCATCTTAGTAAGTATAATAGCATCTTAGTAAGTATAATAGCATCTTAGTAAGAATAATAGCATCTTTGTAAGTATACTACCAGCTTAGTAAGAAATACAATATCTTAGTAAGTACAATGGCATTTTAGTAAGTATAATAGCATCTTAGTAAGAAATACATTATCTTATTAAGTATAATCAAATCTTAGTAAGAATAATAGCATCTTAGTAAGTATAAGAGCATCTTAGTAAGAATAATAGCATCTTAGTAAGTATACTACCATTCTAGTAAGAAATACAATATCTTAGTAAGTACAATGGCATTTAGTAAGTATAATAGCATCTTAGTAAGAAATACAATATCTTAGTAAGTATAATCAAATCTTAGTAAGAATAAAAGCCCCTTAGTAAGTAAATTAGTATCTTAGTAAGAATAATAGCAATTTAGTAAGTAAAATATCATCTTAGTAAGTATAATAGCATCTTAGTAAGTAAGATAACATCTTAGTGAGTATAATAGCCCATTAGTAAGTATAGTATGATCTTAGTAAGATATATATCTTAGTAAGTTTAATGGCATCTTAGTAAGAATAATAGCACTTTAGTATTTATACTACCATATTAGTAAGAAAAACACCTATTAGTAAGTATAACAGCATTTTAGTAAGTATAATGGCATCTTATTAGGTATAATACCATCTTAGTAAGAATAATAGCTTCTTATTAAGAAATATAACATCTTAGTAAGTTCAATGACATCGTAGTAAGGAAAAAACCACTTAGTAAGTATAATAGTAAGCATATTAATGTGATAATAAGTTTAATGACATCTTATTAGGTACAATGATATCTTAGTATCATGGCTTTTTAGTAAGTATAAGTGCATTTTAGTAAGTATGATGGCATCTTATTAGGTATAATGACATCTTAGTATCAAGGCATTTTAACAAGTATAACAATATTTTAGCAAATATAATGACATCTAATTAGGTATAATGACATCTTAGAATCAAGGCATTTTAATAAGTATAGCAATATTTTAGCAAGTATAATTACATCTTATTAGCTTTAATGGCATCTTAGTAAGTATCATGGCCTTTTAGTAGGTATAATGGCATTTTATTAAGAATAATGGAGTCTTAGTAAGTAATATGGCCTCTAAGTAATTACAATTGAATTTTAGTATTTATAATAGCATTTCAGTAAGTATAATGCTATTTTAGTAAGTATAAGGATTTCTTAGTAAGAATAATAGCATCTTAGTAAGTGTAATGTTATCTTAGTAAGTATAATGGCATCTTAGTAAGTATAATGGCATCCTAGTAAGTATAATGTCATCTTAGTAAGTATAATGGCATCTTAGTAAGTATAATGGCATCCTAGTAAGTATAATGTCATCTTAGTAAGTATAATGGCATCTTAGTAAGTATAATGGCATCTTATTAAGTATAATGGCATATTAGTAAATTAAATGGCATACTTTCAAGTACTTAGCCTCATAGTAAGTTAAATGACGTTATAGTAAGTATAATGGCATCCTAATAAACTAAATGGTATCATGTTAAGTACTTAGCATCATATTAAGTATAATAGCATCTTAGTAAATTAAATGGTATCCTGTTAAGTACTCAGCAACATAGTAAGTTAAATGTTATCATAGTAAGTATAATGGCATCTTAGTAAACTAAATGGTAACATGATAAGTACTTAGTATCATAATAAGTATAGTGCCCTATTAGTAAAGTATAATGACATAAGTGCAGTGATAACTTAGTAGGTATAATGGCATTTTAGTAATTGTGGTTGCACATCATAGTATATATCTTAGTAAGTGTAATGGCATCATAATTTATAGAATGGAATATTAGTACGTATTTTGGTGTCTTAGTAAGTATTGTGGTACATATAAATAAAAAATTTTAAACAAAATTTATCATCCTTTAAAAAATAGTTAACATTATAAACTTTAATATACGGCCTACATACTGTAACAGTTTATTTAAGTAAAACACCTTAGAGTTTCAAGGTTTTAGACTGGTTACAAAATAAACTACTAAGTAATTAGTTTATTAGATTTTACCAGCATTTCGTAAAGCCTTTATTGCTGAAAACTACTATGAATACACTTTTACTGACATCTGTAATACAAGAAAGGCTCGTATTAGAAATCATTATATTCTACCAAACATTACCTATTTCTAATAGTTACAGATCATACCAGTAACATACGGTGAATTTATCCCCCACTCGGGCACTTTATAACTTATTTTATCGACCTATTTAAACAATATTACAATTATCAACACAAGCGAATGATAAATGCACGCTTGGTTTTATGTAGGCAAGCTTTCCAAGCCGAGATTCCTGGCTGTCAGCGATTTGATAGTAGCGCAATGCAATCATATTTGGTTCCCATGTTGGCACAACTGTATGCTAAGGGTTTTGAGTCACGCAAACCAATTCCGTTTATAAGACACGCTAGCTAACATTACTATGACAATGCGGGCGTTGAGATTTATGTAGCAGGTACTTGTTGGCAGACAGCTGTACTTTTCTCTTCAATATTTCGGCTGTAATAGTCGTTGATACAATGAGTATTCGCCCACAATGCATCACAGCATACGTGTTTTGTTAGTTTAAACTTTATAAAAATCAAACAAAACCAAATCGTTTATGAACGACCCAAATTACTCATTTTAATGTTAGCTAAGAAACATTGTTAGGATTTTTTACACGGAAACCAAAACAAGTGAAGCCGCTAAGATAAAAGAAAAACAGTTAAAGAAAATAAAATGTAATCCGAATCGTATGTCTAAGGCAACCAAAAAACAAGGCGCTCCGTTATGAATAACAGTACTCTTTTGAAATTTAAATGAATAGAGGCGGTTGTAATATTATTAGAATGGTATGTAACCATTTACATTCCCTCGGTGCCTGAAGTATATTGTTCTAATCTCGGGAGGGCGTAAGTAAAACATAAAAACAAATGTTTGTCTTAGTAGCTGCTTGTAGATATCTGATTGTTTGTAACAAAACCAACACAAACAGTGTGTACATGTGGGAATAAGGGAAACGGAAATATCCCTCAAGGTATGTCGTGTGGAAGCCGTAGAGAGAGATATGTTCACTAGACTGCAATATTTACTGCACAATTAAAGGGGAAATGAATTATCATTATAATTACTCCCGGGTTGTAACGCCTTCAGATCTCTGTAGATTAAGTTAATCTAACTATTATCACTTCGATGAGTGAGACCATATTGTGCATGAGATACGATTAGGTTAGCAACATAACCCCCTCCCCTAGGTAGAGGACATACGGAGGATCGTGTATGCAGGGACGCGTGTAGGGACGCAGTCTCTAATCGGAGGAGGGGGTATGGAGTGTTCAATTCCTCGTAAGAAAAACTCAAATGGAATTATACTCTGTATATATGTTTGGGAGATCACCCTCGACGAGTCCCCCTCCACCCCTGATGTGCATGACCTGGACCTACTGCATTAGTCTCATCTTACCTTCCTTCATTTTTATCTAATTTTACTACTTATATACTTTTAATTTTTTCCCTCTGTGCCACTCTAGTTCTATCAAGACCTGATCTATTTTTTGTGCCTTTTCGTCATTATGTTGAACAAATGTCCTCTTATCCTATATGGGAATCCTCGGATATTATCGGGTTTTATCTCATCCCACTATTTTTCTATTTCCTTTCCAATCCTAATGTTTAGCTTTCTGAATTCTAGATATATTACCAGATCGTTTACACAAAAACTAATCTTTCCATTTTTACATCTATATTTCTCTTATATTTTACACTCAAACGTAACAAGATGTGGAATCTCCTCCATATTACATTCTCTATACACGTTTACTTCAGGATTGTTTGTTCATTACGTTTTACTAAATTATGACTCTCGGGCTACCATGCGTGATTAAATGCTCCCGATATATTTATAAAAACTGAAATGGGCTATTTAACATTTGTCATCTTGGCATCTTTTATGAGCCCTGCCAAATCATCAACAGTACCGCCTCCTTCTCTAAATTTATATTTTTTATTGCTTAAAAACTACACTGACGTAAGTCTTTGGAACAGTGTTTCCGGTCTGTACGACTTTGCTTCTTTTGGATATCTACGGCCCCTTTCAGGAATATTTTAACACTACCCATCTCCCATAGACTAGGGCCCTTAACTTACCATCTTGTAAGCAGTATTCAAGATGGTTTCTATTTTTTCCCCACGTCATTTTTACTATTTCTTCTTTTACTTCATCCATTTCAGGTCACTTGCCATTTTTAACTTCTTTGACAATTATTTTTAAAATCCTCCTCACCCACAACTTCACTACTATCGTCCACACATCTCCTCATGATCTTCGTCATCCTCACCAGTCTGCAGTCAGGTAATAATTCTGGTAATAACACTTCGATAGTGCCCTCTAAACAATCCGTATATTCACCTTCTGTCCTCATCCGTGACAATACGACTTCTTGCTTCAACTTTGCTTCTACAACTTCAAAACCTTTCCCCTCGGATCCTTCTCTCTCATCAGCAGCTAGTTTCTCCTATAGTTCTCTTTTCTTTCTTCTAACCTTTAGAAAGACGAAAGCAACATAGATGTGGAAGTTTGTAGTGAAACATTGGGGAGAAATTAAGGGATAGGAGGAGTAGGACTACCCATAGAATAGCGCAGCCACCCCTAAACTCGGCCGCTACGTAACCTAGGACTATAGGGGTAGTTTTGGATGATGCTCAAGGTCATCCCGCCCGTGACCCCAGACCAAGGGGTGGTTTCGACCACGTTCAGGGGGGTAAAGGGTAGTTTTTCGAAAAAAAAAAAAAAAAAATCGGCCGCTACGTAACCCAGGACTATATGGGTTGTCTCGGATGATGCGGGCGAACGTCGTGACCCTGACCGTAGCTTTGGGGGTGGTTTTGAACACGTCCAGAGGGGTGGGGGGTAGTTTTTCGAAAAAAAATAAATTCCAGCCAACTAACCTAAGCTAGCCAAAATGGATCTAACCTAACCTAACCTACGTGTTGGGGGTGACCTCGGCCACGTTCAGGACCATCTCCGGGGGAAGCCCCGGGGGTGGATTGGGGGGTGGGGGGTAGTTTTCGAAAAAATTTTGGAAAATCGTGTCTTGACCGATAGGGTATGTCTAGAGTGTATTATTGCGTCGGTAGGGGTAGTTTCACCTAGGGGTAGTTTTTACAAAAAATATGAAATTGCCGAAAATCGAACGGTTTGATCGAATGGCTGTACGGGATATGTCTAGAGTCCAATAAGGAACGCTGCGGGGGTGGATTCACCGAGGGGTAGTCATTAAATAATAAGAAATCGCCAAAAATAATCGGGGTCCAAGGTAGAATCCACACGGGCATTAGTTAAACCCGCCAAGGTAGAGCCAATATGGAGCACGCTATCGGTTAAAGCCAATCAGAGCCTAGCCACCCGGCAGCTAGGCCTTAGGTAAAGCTAACACGGAGCTAGCCCTCGGGTAAAGCCATCTCAAGGCCGACCCTTAGGTAAAGTAACCCCGGAATAGCTCCGGTGGTGGGGGTAACGTTTGGAAAGATTTAACGGTTATCTGATGACGTATCAGCGCTTGAGCGAGTCTAGGCAAGTAGTAGGCATACCCTAATTAGAGTGGTCTACCCTAAATAAATTGGCTGATGCAGGGCAAGGGCAAACCTGCAGAGTTAACACACTATCTTGGAGGTAGACCCACCCAAACCTCAGGCATAGCATCCCTGCAGCGGGGATTTAGCCAACCCAAGGCAGGCCCTTAAGTAAAGCCCCCTGAAGAAAAGGCTTAAGGTAAAGCTACCTTGGAGCCTGGTCTTAGGTAAAGCCTCTTTGGAGGTAGACTTTAAGTAAAGCTACCCCAAGAGTCTGGCCAGGATGGTTGCTATATCAATTACAACCTATCGACCAAGACAAACACCTCCACCAAGTCCTAGGTAAAGCCATCCAGGTGTCAGACCATAGGTAAAGTAACCGAGGAGTCGAGCCTGAGGTAAAGCCAGCCAGGCCCTAGGTAAAGCTACCATTGAGGCAGACCATCGGTAAAGCTACCATGGAGTCGGGGCCTAGGTAAAGCTACCATGGAGTTAGACCATAGGTAAAGCAAACACAGAGCAAGGACTCAGGTAAAAGCCATCTCGAAGCCAGCCGATAGGTAAAGTAACCCTGGATTCAGGCATCAAGTGGGGGTGGTTATCAAATAATATATGAAATTACCAAAAAATGATCGGTTAGATCAAACTACCAACGACCTACATAGAGTTCAAATAGTCAACAAGTTGAATCAACCAATCACAACGCAGGGGCCCGGTAGGCCTACGTAAACGGTCAATGTAAGACGAGAAGGCCTATATAACGTGTTAAACCAATATATATATATGACAGCCCACATAATGTGTTAAACAAATATGCAAGCTTACATACATACTATGCTAGGCCGACATACTATGTCGGTAAATCACCGGCCAAAGCCTATATGAACAGAGATAGTTTCACCCCATATATCAGATAGAACCACGGGTAGGCAACCGCATAATATGGGGAGTACTATAAGGTATAGCTAAACCAATATATACGATAGCCCACATAATGTGTTAAACAAATACGCAAGCTTGCATACATACTATGCTAGGCCTACATACATGAATCCCTAAAAGCGCCTACTATGTCGGTAAATCACTGGCCACAGCCTCTATGAACTGAGATAGTTTCACCTCATATATCAGGTAGAACCTGGCAATCGTATAATATGGGAAGTACTATAAGGTACATCTACCAATGCATAACCTATCAAGCCCACGTAAAGATATAATATATCTGATGACGTACGAGCGACATGCGCACCTATAACCAGAGTGGCCTACCCCTAAATAACATAGAAGAAGTAAGGATATGGACAGATAGGAGAAGCAAGGACCTGGACCGATAAAAAGAGCAAATACCTGGACAGATAGAAGAAGCAAGGACCTGTACCGATGGAAGAAGCAAGTACATGGACTGATAGAAGAAGCAAGGACCTGGACCGATAAAAGAAACAAGCACCTGGGCAGATAGAAGAAGCAGGTACTTGGACAGATAGTAGAAGTAAGCACCTGGACAGACAGAAGAACCCAAGGCCTACATATATAATCAGAAATCAATGTAAATAATCAAATAGCCTCAATGGATATATCCTATAGCTGCAAATGTATCTAGATATAAAAGTATATATGGAGAAACACTAAGAAAGAGGCCCATCACAAAACGTGAATAAATATATGTTATAAAACGATCCTAAAACGGTGCTAAACCAACATGCATGCCATCATACATATTCGTATATACCGTGTTAAGCCTACATACGTGATAGTCCACATAATGTGTTAAACAAATATGCATGTAAACCTGCACACATACTATGCTAAGCCGACTTACATGTGCCTACTATGTCGGTAAACCGCCGGCCAAGGCCTATATGATCTAAGCCTGACACACATTTACACCTCGTCTATCAGGTAGAACCAGGCAACCGTATAATAAGGGAAGTACTATATGGTATAGCTAACAATGCATAACCTATCACGCCCATCACGGTCAACAAATATTAAAAAAAAAAGTCGCGCAACCTCTATACATACAGTGCTAAGCCAACATTCAGGCATATATACTATGTTAAAACAGCGTGCAATATACTCTAAATAGCCAAATATACGTTGTTAAACCAATATGCAGGTTAACCTATATACATCCCGTTACCCACATATGCCTATATAATATGTTAAGCCTGTATAAGTGATTGCCCTTATAGTGTGTTCAATAAATATGCGTGTAAACCAAATAAATACTCTGGTAAGCCAACATGTATGCTATCATAGATAGGCGTATATACTATGTTAGGCCTACATATCGCGTTAAACAAACATGTGTAAGCCACCATACATATTATGCTAAGCCGACAAGGGCCTGAACACATTACATCCGCTGCATAGCTTAGCTAAACGGCTATCACACACTATCCTACAGGTAACACATAATACCTGATCAATAACACATAGTATCCAATGCATAGTCTGACGAAGGTTTAATATATAGTATCCAGAGGCCCCGCTAACGATTAACACGTTGTATCCATAAGGCCTACTATGTCGGTAAACCACAGGCCCAAGCTTATATGATCAGAGCCCGACACACATTTTCACCCGTCTATCAGGTAGAACCTCGGGCAGGCGGCTGTATAATACGGGAAGTACTATATCGTATAGCTAACAATGCATAACCTATCACGCCCATGACGGTCAGCAAATACTACAATATAATTAAAAAAAAGTCGCGCAACCTATATACATACAGTGCTAACCAATATAGGCATATATACTATGTTAAACCAGCATGCAATATACTCTAAATAGCCATATATACGCCGTTAAACAAATATGCGTGTAAACCTACATAAATACTATGGTAAACCAACATGCATGCTATCATACTATGTTAAGCCCAAATACATAATAGAATACATAATGTGTTAAACATATGTGTGTGTGTGTAAGCCAGCATAGATATTATGCTAAGAAGACATGGACCTACAAAGTATAACACATTATATTCGGTGTATAGTTTAGCTAATGGATATCACACACTAACCTACAAGCTGCCCACAAATTACCACATAATACCTGATACATAGCCCGGATAATCATTAACGCATAGCGGCCGATGCAAGTCATGACTAGGTCTAACACAACATATTCAAACCATAGCCTGACTAGGGCTAACACATAGTATCCGATGAGAAGTATGAATACAAAGTAACACATAATATCCGTTGCATAGCTCAGCTAAAGTTCGTCATATAGCACCCGAAGTATAGCTTGACAAACACACAGCATTTCATGAACGGCGTGATATAAGGTAACACATAGTATCCGATACACAACCTAGGATCGAATATGACGTCATTCAGGTGGAGAACAAGATGGTGGCAATGTTGATACCGACTTCAAAAAGGGCTATGGCCTGTGTAGGCTAGATCAAATAACCAACGTTTCAACCAAACTACTGTCATACGCGTAATTTAACCAACCAACATACGTGAAGTTCAAACGAACAGCATTGACATCAGGTCCAAATAGGCTATGGCGGCTATGCCCAGATCAGCGTTTCAGCTAATCAAAATGAAAAACTCACGCTAATCAACCAACATCCACACCGAAGTCAAATGGGTTATGGTTAGTGAAGGCACCGGCAAAAGCTTTAAGCCCTAGACATAATTATAGCTATCAACGCGTACCAAAATAGCTATGCAGAAACCGTCAAGGCCATTACACATATTGTCCAGGTATGTTCTCCATCAAACCGAGACTTTAGACACCATCTCTGTAAAACAGCTAACAAATTATACTCTACCACAATAGGTATGTCAAAACTGTTACCGGCTCATAATCTAAGACAGTGGTTACGTAACGCCCTTTATCAATTTAAGACCTTAAGAGATATCTTCGTAAAGACAGCTACCAATCCATACTATATCACAATAGTTACGTTAGAGCTACCGCTGCTCACCCTACCATAATAGCTACGTACAGACGGTTAATATTGTATAACCTATCACAAGACTTATGTAAAAAAAGCTAGGCATAACCCGTCACACAATAACTGCGTAAAGGCAGCTAACAAGGCCTACCCCATTAAAATAGCTACGAAAAGATAACATCCAATACATACCCCATCATATTAGCTATATAAAGACAATAAATGCGTAAAGGCAGCTAACAATGCCTACCCCATTAAAATAGCTACGAAAAGATAACAACCAATACATAACTTATCATAATAGCTATGTAAAGACAGCTAAAGATGCATAACCTAACTCAGTAATGATTGCTATTAAATAATCAACCATTACACTAGCCACGTAAAGACAGCTACCAACATCACAATAGCTACGTAAAAACAGTTATCGATCCGTGACCAAGATAATACTTACGTAAGATCTATATCAGTGCTAAGACAATAGCTCCGTAAGGAAAACCTACCACTTCATGAACTACGACAACAGCAAGGTGTGGACGGCTACCAATACATTACTTATCACAGCTACCAACACATAACTCGTCACACTAGCTAAGTAAATAGCGCTACGATTGAATAGCCTATCACACAGGCTAATTGAGGGTCACTAACTAAACCATCACAATATCTTTGTACATGGGAGATGGCGTGATGATCCTCATCTTTATCGCACACCTAACAGTAGGTTAGGTTAGAAGCACTCTGGCTAGCTTAGGTTAGTGGGTTGAAAATAATGTTTCTAAAAACTACCCCTCTAGACGTGGTTGAACACCCAACAGTAGGTTAGGTTAGAAGCACTCTGGCTAGCTTAGGTTAGTGGGTTGAAAATAATTTTTTCTAAAAACTACCCCTCTAGACGTGGTTGAACCCTCCCCCAAGGCTACGATCAAGGTCACATCGACCGCCTGCATCATCCAAAACCACCCCTAACTTCTACAACCACAGGTCAGTGATGCCCGTGATGGAGATACGACCAACCTTTGAAAGTTAGGGGTGGTTTTGGATGATGCAGGCGGTCGATGTGACCTTGATCGTAGCCTTGGGGGAGGGTTCAACCACGTCTAGAGGGGTAGTTTTTAGAAAAATTATTTTCAACCCACTAACCTAAGCTAGCCAGAGTGCTTCTAACCTAACCTACTGTTAGGTGTGCGATAAAGATGAGGATCATCACGCCATCTCCCATGTACAAAGATATTGTGATGGTTTAGTTAGTGACCCTCAATTAGCCTGTGTGATAGGCTATTCAATCGTAGCGCTATTTACTTAGCTAGTGTGACGAGTTATGTGTTGGTAGCTGTGATAAGTAATGTATTGGTAGCCGTCCACACCTTGCTGTTGTCGTAGTTCATGAAGTGGTAGGTTTTCCTTACGGAGCTATTGTCTTAGCACTGATATAGATCTTACGTAAGTATTATCTTGGTCACGGATCGATAACTGTTTTTACGTAGCTATTGTGATGTTGGTAGCTGTCTTTACGTGGCTAGTGTAATGGTTGATTATTTAATAGCAATCATTACTGAGTTAGGTTATGCATCTTTAGCTGTCTTTACATAGCTATTATGATAAGTTATGTATTGGTTGTTATCTTTTCGTAGCTATTTTAATGGGGTAGGCATTGTTAGCTGCCTTTACGCATTTATTGTCTTTATATAGCTAATATGATAGGGTATGTATTGGATGTTATCTTTTCGTAGCTATTTTAATGGGGTAGGCCTTGTTAGCTGCCTTTACGCAGTTATTGTGTGACGGGTTATGCCTAGCTGTTTTTACATAAGTCTTGTGATAGGTTATACAATATTAACCGTCTGTACGTAGCTATTATGGTAGGGTGAGCAGCGGTAGCTCTAACGTAACTATTGTGATATAGTATGGATTGGTAGCTGTCTTTACGAAGATATCTCTTAAGGTCTTAAATTGATAAAGGGCGTTACGTAACCACTGTCTTAGATTATGAGCCGGTAACAGTTTTGACATACCTATTGTGGTAGAGTATAATTTGTTAGCTGTTTTACAGAGATGGTGTCTAAAGTCTCGGTTTGATGGAGAACATACCTGGACAATATGTGTAATGGCCTTGACGGTTTCTGCATAGCTATTTTGGTACGCGTTGATAGCTATAATTATGTCTAGGGCTTAAAGCTTTTGCCGGTGCCTTCACTAACCATAACCCATTTGACTTCGGTGTGGATGTTGGTTGATTAGCGTGAGTTTTTCATTTTGATTAGCTGAAACGCTGATCTGGGCATAGCCGCCATAGCCTATTTGGACCTGGTGTCAATGCTGTTCGTTTGAACTTCACGTATGTTGGTTGGTTAAACTACGCGTATGACAGTAGTTTGGTTGAAACGTTGGTTATTTGATCTAGCCTACACAGGCCATAGCCCTTTTTGAAGTCGGTATCAACATTGCCACCATCTTGTTCTCCACCTGAATGACGTCATATTCGATCCTAGGTTGTGTATCGGATACTATGTGTTACCTTATATCACGCCGTTCATGAAATGCTGTGTGTTTGTCAAGCTATACTTCGGGTGCTATATGACGAACTTTAGCTGAGCTATGCAACGGATATTATGTGTTACTTTGTATTCATACTTCTCATCGGATACTATGTGTTAGCCCTAGTCAGGCTATGGTTTGAATATGTTGTGTTAGACCTAGTCATGACTTGCATCGGCCGCTATGCGTTAATGATTATCCGGGCTATGTATCAGGTATTATGTGGTAATTTGTGGGCAGCTTGTAGGTTAGTGTGTGATATCCATTAGCTAAACTATACACCGAATATAATGTGTTATACTTTGTAGGTCCATGTCTTCTTAGCATAATATCTATGCTGGCTTACACACACACACATATGTTTAACACATTATGTATTCTATTATGTATTTGGGCTTAACATAGTATGATAGCATGCATGTTGGTTTACCATAGTATTTATGTAGGTTTACACGCATATTTGTTTAACGGCGTATATATGGCTATTTAGAGTATATTGGATGCTGGTTTAACATAGTATATATGCCTATATTGGTTAGCACTGTATGTATATAGGTTGCGCGACTTTTTTTTAATTATATTGTAGTATTTGCTGACCGTCATGGGCGTGATAGGTTATGCATTGTTAGCTATACGATATAGTACTTCCCGTATTATACAGCCGCCTGCCCGAGGTTCTACCTGATAGACGGGTGAAAATGTGTGTCGGGCTCTGATCATATAAGCTTGGGCCTGTGGTTTACCGACATAGTAGGCCTTATGGATACAACGTGTTAATCGTTAGCGGGGCCTCTGGATACTATATATTAAACCTTCGTCAGACTATGCATTGGATACTATGTGTTATTGATCAGGTATTATGTGTTACCTGTAGGATAGTGTGTGATAGCCGTTTAGCTAAGCTATGCAGCGGATATAATGTGTTCAGGCCCTTGTCGGCTTAGCATAATATGTATGGTGGCTTACACATGTTTGTTTAACGCGATATGTAGGCCTAACATAGTATATACGCCTATCTATGATAGCATACATGTTGGCTTACCAGAGTATTTATTTGGTTTACACGCATATTTATTGAACACACTATAAGGGCAATCACTTATACAGGCTTAACATATTATATAGGCATATGTGGGTAACGGGATGTATATAGGTTAACCTGCATATTGGTTTAACAACGTATATTTGGCTATTTAGAGTATATTGCACGCTGTTTTAACATAGTATATATGCCTGAATGTTGGCTTAGCACTGTATGTATAGAGGTTGCGCGACTTTTATTTTTTTAATATTTGTTGACCGTGATGGGCGTGATAGGTTATGCATTGTTAGCTATACCATATAGTACTTCCCTTATTATACGGTTGCCTGGTTCTACCTGATAGACGAGGTGTAAATGTGTGTCAGGCTTAGATCATATAGGCCTTGGCCGGCGGTTTACCGACATAGTAGGCACATGTAAGTCGGCTTAGCATAGTATGTGTGCAGGTTTACATGCATATTTGTTTAACACATTATGTGGACTATCACGTATGTAGGCTTAACACGGTATATACGAATATGTATGATGGCATGCATGTTGGTTTAGCACCGTTTTAGGATCGTTTTATAACATATATTTATTCACGTTTTGTGATGGGCCTCTTTCTTAGTGTTTCTCCATATATACTTTTATATCTAGATACATTTGCAGCTATAGGATATATCCATTGAGGCTATTTGATTATTTACATTGATTTCTGATTATATATGTAGGCCTTGGGTTCTTCTGTCTGTCCAGGTGCTTACTTCTACTATCTGTCCAAGTACCTGCTTCTTCTATCTGCCCAGGTGCTTGTTTCTTTTATCGGTCCAGGTCCTTGCTTCTTCTATCAGTCCATGTACTTGCTTCTTCCATCGGTACAGGTCCTTGCTTCTTCTATCTGTCCAGGTATTTGCTCTTTTTATCGGTCCAGGTCCTTGCTTCTCCTATCTGTCCATATCCTTACTTCTTCTATGTTATTTAGGGGTAGGCCACTCTGGTTATAGGTGCGCATGTCGCTCGTACGTCATCAGATATATTATATCTTTACGTGGGCTTGATAGGTTATGCATTGGTAGATGTACCTTATAGTACTTCCCATATTATACGATTGCCAGGTTCTACCTGATATATGAGGTGAAACTATCTCAGTTCATAGAGGCTGTGGCCAGTGATTTACCGACATAGTAGGCGCTTTTAGGGATTCATGTATGTAGGCCTACCATAGTATGTATGCAAGCTTGCGTATTTGTTTAACACATTATGTGGGCTATCGTATATATTGGTTTAGCTATACCTTATAGTACTCCCCATATTATGCGGTTGCCTACCCGTGGTTCTACCTGATATATGGGGTGAAACTATCTCTGTTCACATAGGCTTTGGCCGGTGATTTACCGACATAGTATGTCGGCCTAGCATAGTATGTATGTAAGCTTGCATATTTGTTTAACACATTATGTGGGCTGTCATATATATATATTGGTTTAACACGTTATATAGGCCTTCTCGTCTTACATTGACCGTTTACGTAGGCCTACCGGGCCCCTGCGTTGTGATTGGTTGATTCAACTTGTTGACTATTTGAACTCTATGTAGGTCGTTGGTAGTTTGATCTAACCGATCATTTTTTGGTAATTTCATATATTATTTGATAACCACCCCCACTTGATGCCTGAATCCAGGGTTACTTTACCTATCGGCTGGCTTCGAGATGGCTTTTACCTGAGTCCTTGCTCTGTGTTTGCTTTACCTATGGTCTAACTCCATGGTAGCTTTACCTAGGCCCCGACTCCATGGTAGCTTTACCGATGGTCTGCCTCAATGGTAGCTTTACCTAGGGCCTGGCTGGCTTTACCTCAGGCCCGACTCCTCGGTTACTTTACCTATGGTCTGACACCTGGATGGCTTTACCTAGGACTTGGTGGAGGTGTTTGTCTTGGTCGATAGGTTGTAATTGATATAGCAACCATCCTGGCCAGACTCTTGGGGTAGCTTTACTTAAAGTCTACCTCCAAAGAGGCTTTACCTAAGACCAGGCTCCAAGGTAGCTTTACCTTAAGCCTTTTCTTCAGGGGGCTTTATTAAGGGCCTGCCTTGGGTTGGCTAAATCCCCGCTGCAGGGATGCTATGCCTGAGGTTTGGGTGGGTCTACCTCCAAGATAGTGTGTTAACTCTGCAGGTTTGCCCTTGCCCTGCATCAGCCAATTTATTTAGGGTAGACCACTCTAGTTAGGGTATGCCTACTACTTGCCTAGACTCGCTCAAGCGCTGATACGTCATCAGATAACCGTTAAATCTTTCCAAACGTTACCCCCACCACCGGAGCTATTCCGGGGTTACTTTACCTAAGGGTAGGCCTTGAGATGGCTTTACCCGAGGGCTAGCTCCGTGTTAGCTTTACCTAAGGCCTAGCTGCCGGGTGGCTAGGCTCTGATTGGCTTTAACCGATAGCGTGCTCCATATTGGCTCTACCTTGGCGGGTTTAACTAATGCCCGTGTGGATTCTACCTTGGACCCCGATTATTTTTGGCGATTTCTTATTATTTAATGACTACCCCTCGGTGAATCCACCCCCGCAGCGTTCCTTATTGGACTCTAGACATATCCCGTACTGTCTGTTGATCCATCCGATCGATTTTCGGCAATTTCATATTTTTTGTAAAAACTACCCCTAGGTGAAACTACCCCTACCGACGCAATAATACACTCTAGACATACCCTATCGGTCAAGACACGATTTTCCAAAATTTTTTCGAAAACTACCCCCCACCCCCCAATCCACCCCCGGGGCTACCCCCGGAGATGGTCCTGAACGTGGCTGAGGTCACCCCCAACACGTAGGTTAGGTTAGGTTAGATCCATTTTGGCTAGCTTAGGTTAGTTGGCTGGAATTTATTTTTTTTCGAAAAACTACCCCCCACCCCTCTGGACGTGTTCAAAACCACCCCTAAAGCTACGGTCAGGGTCACGACGTTCGCCCGCATCATCCGAGACAACCCATATAGTCCTGGGTTACGTAGCGGCCGATTTTTTTTTTTTTTTCGAAAAACTACCCCCTACCCCCCTGAACGTGGTCGAAACCACCCCTTGGTCTGGGGTCACGGCCGGGATGACCTTGAGCATCATCCAAAACTACCCCTATAGTCCTAGGTTACGTAGCGGCCGAGTTTAGGGGTGGCTGCGCTATTCTATGGGTAGTCCTACTCCTCCTATCCCTTAATTTCTCCCCAATGTTTCACTACAAACTTCCACATCTATGTTGCTTTCGTCTTTCTAAAGGTACCCATGTTCCCTGGTTCATTACATACTTCCAACATATTTGCAATAGTCACTTCCGTTACCATGTCTCCTTTCCATTCACTCTCTACACTCTGCTATATCACTCTGTATAGTTTTGATTAAGCCCTTGAGACGGGCCTTGTGTAACCACCCCCAATAAACCCTCCCCGAATCAAGATCGGCTTGCAGCTGTTTCTCCAAACCTCCTACTGGTTATGTTAACCCAAGGATATTTCTCTTATAAAATATTTTTATTTTCAAGAGTTATTTTAGTTCTATTAAAATGTAATGAAAAATGGTAAAAAAATGGACTTTATTATATTTTAAAATTAACGGTTAACATCTGATAAATAGGAAATGTGTATATGATTTCAATTATTATTTAATTGTTTTGACAGATTATACGTTTAATTCACACTGAATGTCAGCCAAGTAGTAACAAAAATATGTCTCCACAAATTAAAATGCATTGTTCAAGCGGGAATGCTCCCACGTTGACTTATCGCTGTGCAAGTCAATGGACATAACATATTAGTGTGAGTAATAATCAAATAATAAAATACTTGTTAACACTATTGTCAAGTTTGGAATCATTTTCCGTAACATTCTTCAAATATGGCATATGACATGAAAATAATAATATTATGATTTATAATAAAAATATCTTCGTAGTAAGGCTACCGTTAGGTGACTCAGTAGCGAAACAGCTGCGGCCAATCCGAGTCACGGCTGGTTTGAAGGCCGCAGGTAGTTACAGTTCCAGGGCTGTAAAAAATTACTATTATTCTTTAATAAAAGGAATAGGGCACGGTCACTCCCTGGAAGAACATCTATTCTCAATCAGGATGAAAAAAGGATACCTCGCTAACCGGATTTTGCTTAATTTTTGAATAGTGTACCATAATTGATTCTCTGGTTCCAGGTTCACGCGTGATAAACAATTTGCTTCCTCGCATCCTGAGTCTTTCCATTCATTTTTCTGAGTAAGGATTTCTTTCCTTCCTTGTGTAGTTCGTTATCTTTAGGTGTCCTTCCTATCTATCACATACTTAGCGTACGGATTACTCTCACGTTTTTCTTTAACATAAATATTCTCCTCGGGGTATTGGAGAGAATTGCAGTAATATTACTGTGGAATTTTCTTTCCATACAGGAATATTTATCTCCCTATCCCAGCCTACGTGTCCCACGTTTATTTTCAAAGTACTTCCTACTCTGCTATATTTGACTTAAGCCTCAGTCAGATTTTGAATTTCTAATGATCTTTCAATCAATCTAAAAATGGTCGTTTCGGAAATAATTAACATTTTCATATTTTTCCGTTACGAGAAATACTTTGTCATACTTATTTATAATTTACCGTTCGTTTTCTTCGTTCAGCTTCTACAGGTATAAAAATAGGAACAAACCTATACTATGTAATGATTCTTGACAACTCTAAACTTGTGGAAATCTCTCCATACTAACCACATCTTGTCTTCGTTGCTAATATGTTATTTCTACAGTAATGAGGGTAGATAGCAGCACTGTATTAACTTGAAGAAGCCTCTTCAGTTTCAAGCTCAGCATGAGAGTTAATTAAGTTGCACTTGATGCCTGGAAACTTGGCAAACTGCCAAACTATGTAAACATTGATAAATTACAAAATCACCCATCCTGACGTTGTACGCTGCGTAACCGAGCAAAATTACACTGAACGCTTTATATAAATGATTGCTTTCTAATACAGCCAGAATCATGGGACCACCTTACTAATTTGTGCATATATAGGCTGGTTATACTCGGTCCATGTACGTGTAAACAAATTAGAAGAGTTTGGAAATTAAGGTGATTGGTCAAAGAAAAGCTGAACCGAAAGTCTTCACATGGTACAAGCTGGTTGGAAAACCTTTTCGCCGAAAGTATTGGAATAAAAATACAAGTAAATGTGATATTTATAACACATTAATGTAATGGGTATAATGATATATATTGAGTAATATCAGAATGACAGAAACATTAGAAACAGGAGGAAAACAAAACCATTAGAAAAATTAAATATTATATAATTAAGTAAACAAAACGAATTAAGAGAATATTAAAGAAGTGAAGAGACACCTGTATAAATTAAGATAATAATTAGTAAAGATAGGAACCGGTTCACATTAGTGAATAAAGATATACAGGAAGAAACTACGAGAGGGAGAAATCATCTGTAGGTGTCAAAATACAACAAAATATGTTGTTTGAGAGCGAGAGAATATGAAAAGTAAACGAAGGTAAGGTAAGACATTGTACGAGGACAAAGAAAAAAACTGAAAACCAACATGAGATTGATAAAATAAGAACACATAAAAGGAAAATAATAAAAGAACCGAAATAATTGGTCTTCAAAGGTAGTAGAAATTAAGTGAAATATATTTGAAAATTTTGAAGAATATGGGAAATGTGAAAGAGGCTGTAAAAGGGTATGGTGGAGAACTTTGGAAGAATGAATTATTAATTTTGAAGTATTCATTGTTATAAAGATAAGATCAACGCTTTTAAAAAAGAAAAGTAAAGAAATGTTTTATTATAAAAATAGACATATTCTTTTCTAAAATTAAAAATAATAAACTATTAAAATTATATGAAATTGTATTAATATTTCGATAAGGAAATTTATTTGCGTTATTCCTAATTATTTATGTTAAAAATAAATTGTTTTAAAATATCAAATCATTAAAATACCGGAATTACATTAAAATTTCGTTATGGAAATTAATTGGCGTTATTCCAAAATTATTTGTTTAATCTAACTTGCTTCGTAAAATTGGTGTAAATAACAAAACAATTAAAATAACGGAAAATTTTATGGAAATTTTAAACAACTAAAATATGTTAACATTGTTTAAAAATTTGGCTTTGGAAATTTATTTACCTCATTTCGAAATTTTTGTATACTTAAAATAAATTGTTTCGTAAAACTGTTTTAAAATATCAAACAAATGGAAAACCGTGAGTTGTGATAAAATTTATAACAATACCTGTAAATTGTTTTATAAATGTCGTATGAAAATGTATTCAAGTTATTCCAAAATTAGTGTTTGATAAATATAAATTTCGAAAAATTGTTTTAAAATACCAAACAACTCAAATAAAATTGTTTTCAAATTTTGAAAGGAAATTCATTTGCGTTATTCCAAAACTAATTTATGTTAAAAATAAAATATTCTGTAAAATTGTTTTAAAATATCACATAACTAATTACTGAAAAAGGTAATTCTATTAAATCCAGACGTTACAGTAGTCTAGAAGTAGGACGCTTCAACTTTTTCATTTTGTTTTGAAAGAGACTTGGTGTTTCAAAGGTCCGGATTACCGACTACAGTTAACTCTCGCCCGCAGTTTAAATACATCTCCGGACTTCTGTCGGTGACATTTGATAAGGCTTTGTTCGCCCTCATATGTCACAAACCCTTTATACATTTTGCTATACAAATAGAGACTGTGGGATAAAAGTGTCAATGGAGCTCTTCAATTTTCCAAATATTAAAAGTGTAACCAGGGAGGATTAACTTCGAGCATGGGTAAAATTATATGTCGCATGTTTTTTAATATTGTTTTTTTGCGTCTTTTCATTTTTTTTTTTTTACTGTTATGGGTTATGCTGTGATATGTTGAATTACATGGGAAGCCATCCTGGAATATTTAGTACTTCACTTCCTACTTTACTCTCTTCCAATAAACATCCGTCGAATGTGGAGAAGAGACACTTTCTTGCCTATGAAACAGCTGCTTCATAGAAACCAGTCCCAAAACTTTACCCCCTGGTTGAGTGCCCAAGTTCATCCCTAAGACTAGTGATTTTGTGTCACGATTCCACGGTAGCAGTATCTAACAGTTGAAGGCTTTACTGTAAGGTTGGCCATCCCTTCCTCTTTGTCGAGGCTAGTTCTACACTTAGACTAACTCCAAGGGCAAAATAAAACCTTACAAACAACCAGGTTTTCCATTATACTGTCATGTCCACTTCAGGCTGATAATAACATGACGTATAACGTATAGAATGAAAGCCAGCTCCGTTTTCACAGCATTCTACCACTGGCCCAAATTAATAAATACTAACCATACTAAAAACATTTATCTATGACATGAGGTAGGCTTTATTAATGTGGTATGTTAGATATAAATAACAACCTCATTATTTTTTGTTCCAATTAAAATTTTCGAAAGTTGATGATTGATAGTACCGTATTGATTAAGGTACTATTACCAATTTCTATTAGTAATGAACCGGGTTGAAGCACGCGAAGGAGTAGTATCGAGTTACCTCATCATTTCGTTAGCTGCGACGTTTCTAACTTGTGTTCACGGTTTATACTTTGAAGTAGAGACAGGCAAAGGAAGCCTATTTCATTCGGAGTTTCCGCACTACTAGCCATTCTACTGACATTATTGGCAATGATGACCTGCAATGGTTTATCGGCAGGACAAAAAATGTTTGCAGGTTACTTCGCTGCATTTTTTAAAAATCGATGCCTCATATATATCATTTGTTATAGATGAAACCAATAATTTTATAAATAAAAGGGTTCATTCAATTAATTAATTTTTTTTTCGTTTATTCTTAATACATTTTATTTTAATAGAGGTTTATTTTTGGAACAACAGGTCTAATATTATAAACTAGACCGTGTCTCTTACCTTGAGATCTCTAGGGTGGACTGGGCTGCAGTGCGGGGTCAAAACTTAACACTTCAGAAAACATCAGTATCGTGTTTAACGTGTAAGCAGCTTTAATTAACTAAGTGATAATACAGTAATAGTTTGTTGTAGACTATGATCTTTAAATGTGTTGTTCTGCTTCTGCAAGGAAAGAGTCGCGATTACGAAAATGACGATATATGTATTTCACAATGTTTTCAGTTAGGCTAGTAGTCAAATGCTAAAGCAGAACGAGGAACACCGTTAAATCTCACGCGCTGTATGAATTAACTACAGTGCATCTAGAGGAAAGGAACATTTATCTAACACACGAGATATTTTCAGTTTGCATATTAGCGGGGAAATCCTCGATAAGCTGATATACTTCCAAGTAAACTCTAAACGTAAGATAATTATAGATATCTTTGCTCGATGTCATTGTTTCAGTTCCACCAATGGTTTGGATACAGAACCCGTCAGCAGTAGCCAAATAAATAGAACGCATTGACTCTAGAATGCAGCACGAAAACCTGTTTCAAAACAATCAATAAAATAGTTAGAAAAGGGCTTTAAAAAAATTACAAAAAAGCATCTATTAATTACATCGTTTATCCGAGTGATACAGTACCAAAAACCGCATGTCAAAAACATGTAAAAATTATGACAAAAATAGTTAAAATGGCCATGAATAATTCCGACTAATAAAAAGCTAATGAACTATATATTTTCATGTTTCTGTTTGCGGATATTAAGGAATTCACATTTTATATGCTCTTTGTCTGACAGTTAAACCAGAGTTGTAATACTTATTTTTTTAAATATAATATTCCTTTAACACTTATAACTACGTTTGACGTAAATGTGTCTAAAACAAAATAACCTGATTTTGTGAGACGAGATGTTTTTAGTTTGTGTAGTAGCGTATGTAAACTCTATAATGTCACGTACTGCCAATTAAAGTGCAAACAGAGAGTAGTTTTAGCCTATATGCAGGATTTCGATCTGTATTCCTCGAGGATACACTATTTAGTTTTTATTTATAGCTGTACATTATGCAGCAGTTATATTTGTACAATGCGTGGTAATATTTAGTTCGTGCTTCAGCATATCAAACAACACAAATCTTTCTTGTCGATAATTAACTTCTTTAAAACTTTCAACTTTACATTTACAAGAGCAATAAAGCATCACCAGTGCGCTCAAACCGTGGTGAAGGCAAAACTAAACAGAACACAGTTCAGAAAATGTCGTCGTGAAAACTTCAATAACGGAAACAGTTACAGCTCTCTCCAAATAAATATGGCCAAAATAAAACATCACTTCGCCGATTGAGTTAAATGGGGCTGGAGCTGCCTGCATGGATTGAAGCTGCCATTGATTAATGGCGGTGAAATTTACGCGCAGTTTGTTCACAACGATGGGACGATATCGATAGGAACATGCTGACTTGATGTAATAAAATGTTCAACGTACGTCTGCATATGTAAAATCAATGTTGCTCTTTTAGAATTAAATCGGATTATGTTAGGTAAATATATTTGATGTAAATCCTCTTACTAAAATACTACTCTATCCATTAGTTTTCTCTATTTATCGTTTGCTGTTCCATTATCCAAGAACCTTGTATTATAGAATCCTATGCTAAACAAATGTGTATTCAATTTTTGTATTACTTTTATTTCTTTATTTAAAAATACAAATCATACAGTATTTTCTACCCTTTATGTTTTAGTTATCATTAATCGAAAAAATTATATAAATGTAAGATTAAAATGAAATAATTAGCAAAATATAAATTTATTTCATAGTTGTTAACTAAAACTTTAAAAAACAATGTTTTATGGGTTAGGTACCTAATAACGTACCTAAACCCGAATTAATTAATTCTAATATGAGGGTTTCTGTAGATTTTAGGAGGACAGTTAAATACACACTTCTTTGTATGAGACTGACTTTGAGTCTTAGTATGTTATCCCTCTGAGGATAGTTACTTTGTAACTGAAATGTACATAAGGGTAAAATAAAGAAAGTTTGTGGTTAAGAGGTTTTTGTGTATTTATTATTAATTTCAACCACAGTATATTCCTAATAAATAGTAAAAGACATGACACCCATATTCTGGACAGCTCATGCGTTTAGGGTAACTCATATCGGAGCTAAAGGCCACTCTGCTTCTGCCCTTTGTGTAGACAGAAGACAATGAAAGGAAATGTGGAACAGTAACAGGACTATGGGTAGGAAATCATGTTTAAGGACAAGTAGTATGTATGACCATGTTTGCCAACATAAAGTAGGAAATGTTTGGACAAATAAGTACCATTTAGGTAGGGATGTAAAAAACGCCTGGTATAAGATGTAGGAGTGGAATAATGCCTTGTGCAGGGTCACCTGAGGTATGTATTCTCTCTAACAAAGTCATACCTTTTGCACTACAACCTCTTGTAAGAAAATAACACAGGGAAATAGATGGACGTAGGTAGCACTAATAGTAATCCTATGAAACTGACAATAGAGGTATATTGTGGCTCCATGGGAACGTTTGCTGAAATGAAGCAAACGTGCTTTCATAATAGGTGAAAAGAGGTTTAAGCAAAATATCTATGTGAAAATAGTTTCCAAAGTTTATTATTTATTGTACAAGAAATGAAACAATTAAATAATGTTACTGAAAAATCTTTCTTTACTCGTGATTATTAACCTTATGTCTATATAGAACCATTTATATTTTTATAGAAGGAAACAATATGACGTTTGAGAATTATGAAACGTTTTGTGAATTATAGTGAATGTAAGATTGGGTCAGTTATAAGAGAAACTCGCCTATTGTAGGGGATGAATAAATAGCATGGTTTAGGTGGGTAAGGTGACTTTCTTCGGACAGACGTAACATCTCCTGGGTGAGTCGGTTAGGGATAGTGTGACGGTAGTGTTGGAGGGGAAAGACAATATATTGAGAAGGAATCAAGGCTTACATAAATCGGCCTATATCAGCAAGTAGCCGACAAGCTGGATAAAGCTTCAAATATAAAATAAAGATACATTTTGCTTGAACACGTGTTTAACACCTCAATTGACTCACAGCACGAACGAATGGAGTCTCTCTTAAACCAGACATTAAAACTTATTATACAAAGAATTGAGTCACTTCATTATCAACAGTATTTTTTTTTCTTAGCTTAAAGGTAACTGTTCCTAAATAACACACTGTGATTTAGAAGATTAAAATTGATTTTTCTATTAGTGTTTTAAGGTGATCACCAAAATAAGATTTTTATCAGATGGGGGATGTAAAATCTCAAGTTAACTCATTGACGAGGTAAACAAGGGACCTATTCTGGTTTGGAGCTTAGAAAAAAACTATCGTTCAATTTTGCTAGAGTTACATTTCTGGTATGCTCTCTGCTCGAGTTATAGAAGTGCGTTTATTTAACCAGAAGTTCTTTGCCGTAGATCAGCTGACCAGAAATACATTTCAACGCTTGCAATAAATTGTTCCTTAGGTTTTTCTTACTTTCCCGCTATAGTAAACTAACAAACGACTGGCGGCTTTCTTATTTAAGGACTGACGAAATGTTTGTGAATTCCCTTGCTGTTTATATATTCTGTGTTTTTATTATAGTTTTGTTTGTTTTTATGTGTGCCGATGAATACAAATGTGGCCGTAGGGAGAGATTTACAGAGCGCTGCGTCTTGATCCCTGAGGGTAGCTACCACCCCGTTCCCTACACTTGAGCGACACTTACACAGTGTAAATCTCAAACTACTACAAGTAGATTACGAGAGCAATGTACGATGTGTTCAACAGACGAATTGATATCCTCGCTTCAGCATTTCTACGTATTTAGGTTACAGCGTTTCCTGTAATGTAACAACTTTGTGACGATTGTTACATTCTTCAGTCTTCTTTAATATAAAACAAAGTTTTACATACAGTTCCATGATTACCATTGATTTTAAATTAATTTTCAACAAAATGCCATGTTTGTTTCTGTTTTAGTCTGCAATGTGTGTATTAATGTTTGCCCATGTTTGGCGATATATATATATATATATATATATATATATATATATATATATATATGTATATATATATATATATATATATATATATTTATATATATATTTATATATATATATATATATATATATATATATATATATATATATATATATATATATATATGTATATACATATATTATATTATGTATAAATAACCAGAGTACATCAGTTCATTTTGTGGTGTATAAAATCGCAGTTCCGACGATTCGCCAGAATCTTGTCTACCATTGGCGAGAGGAATCGAAAAAAAAGTTGAAGTTTAAACACCGCTGTCATATTCGCACTTCGTCTATTTTAGGGTTCACCTCGTCAATGGTAGATGGGATTCTGGCGTAATGTCGGAACTGCGATTTTATGCATTAAATTATAAACGGATGTACTACGGATATTACTATTCTTCATAATTTCCCATCTGTGAAGGAATACTTATTAACACACACACACACACACACACACACATATATATATATACATATATATATATATATATATATATATATATATATATATATATATATATATATATATATGTATATATATATATATGTATATATATGTATATATATATATATATATATATATATATATATATATATATGTATATATATATATCATATATATACTATATAAACAAATGTAAAAATATTTTAAAACCATTTTTTTAAGATCCTGTTAAGAAAGAATTCTTAAAATTAATATTTGATAGAAAATTTATTATTATTATTAGGTCATTGTACGGAAAATCAACTCAACGAAATACTTCAAAGTGCCTTATAAAACCAAACATAATATATTCACAACGATGTAATACGTTTTAAAAAAAATTTAATCTTCCACTTAAATAAATAAACCTAACAATAGTACTGTATAAAAACGGACAACATATCGTACTAAACAGATACATTTACAATAAGATAATACCTGTTTATTGTCCGTGATGCTTCACAGTTTCCAAGAATACACAACCCACGTGGGAATCAATAGAAATGTACAATCTCTTAAGTATTACGCTCAATAAGTTTTTATCCAATGAAACCTTTATATGGTTTTAATTTAATTTTGAAATATACCTCGTAAATTATATAGAGCAACTTTATGAACCTTTTTTTCGAAACCCTTTCCATGCAACGATGATATCCAGAGCAGGCATAAATTCCAATAAATCGTCCCTATAAATTTACACTGACATTGTTTAATATTTGAAGTTCTTTTACAGTCTGTGATACTTTGAAAGGTGCATTAGTGATGCCAAAGACATTGATGAGAGGCCTTAATGGATAGGTGGGTCAGCGGGTCCACGACAAGCGCCTTATTAAGGAAACTTCTCCATCTAGGGAGAGTGGCCACCTTGATAACAAATGGAACTTGTTAAAATGTTTAAGAATTAAAATTTAATTATGGTTTATTACATGAATTGTATTGTGGACTTTTGGAACGAATAAATGAGTACTTTACTCAGTAATGCCAACATTATATAGAATGGCATTATGTGTGCAAGTGTTAACCTTTTCAGTAAACAATAAGTTACAGTATTGTTCAATTATTTACATCATCTTTTAAACAAATGCTTATAATATGATACGTGTTGACCTTATCTCATATTAAAACACCTAAGGGTCTCATTTTAGGAATATAGTAACGCATGCAACAAGGTAATTGCTAAGTAAAAACCAATTGACTTCGAGTTTCATAATGAAACAGAAAGATTGTAAACTCTATTGCGACTTCATGTAAATATAATTATGTAAGTGACACTCTCCATTACGCTCAAACTCCACAAAATTTCCAAATAAAATGCCAACTATCCCCTAAGCGTTTAGAAGCATTCTAAAGAAGTCTGCCTGTCATCAGACTTCAGCACTTACCTATGTAAATAACCTAGGGTCTCATATTAGGTAAAGGTCTCATATCCGGAGCACTTATCTACTATTTTCTAACAAAGAAGGAAATAGTAGTATAATAAATATTATTTTAAAAGACTCAAAGAAAACACTAACAAACATTGCTGATATTGAATTTTTATAGTTGAAATTAATATTAAATAAAATCACGGTTGATGCTTGAGGCAAAGTAATCAATTTATTAGGAAATTGGCAATGTTTCGACAACTAAATTGTCGTCCTCATTCAGGGCTACAAGTGTAATAGACAGAAATAACATCTACGTCATAAAAATTCGCAACGAAATTACCATAAAATAAAAAACATTACAATAAGTGATTAATAATAATAAATTAACATACAACAACACAAATAATTTAAATAATTAAAAAAACATACTATAAACCGTGATAGTCCATGGTAATAAAAACTATAAACAAGTAATTAAAATGTGTCAAAATTGGTTTTTTATTATTTAATTTATTTGTGTTGTTGTTTTGTTAATTTATTAGTATTATTAACTTATTGTAATGTTTTTTACTTTAAGTTAATTTTGTTGTGATTTTTTATGACCGTAGATGATATATCTGTCTGTTATACTTTTAAGCCTGAATAAGGACGACAATTTAGTCGTCGAAACGTTGCCAAATATCTAATAAATCGATTTCTTTGACTCACGCCTCAACCGTGTTTTTATTTAACAAAATGTTATGAGTGTACAACGCAACAATTAAAATTATTACTTTAATATTAATATAAATAACAATACAACAATACAAGTTACAGCCCTAATCAGTAAAACTATTGTCAAGTTATACATATTAAAATCTTATGTACATTTCCTCAGAGGGACCAGTTTGTCATTCTCAGAGAATATGTAACATAATATTAGATAAAATTCTTAAGGAATTCATATGTTAAATATTGCAGTTATCTGTTACATGATTAATTACGTGACCTGAAATTTCAAGAATTAAATTGAATTTAAGAATGGTGCATTCAATAAATTACCAATAATTTCAATTTAAATTATATAAAAGTTTCCTTTATTATTTTTCTCTTTTCAGGAAATGTTTCTTCACTAAATATTTAACACGGGGCGAGTTTGCAAGCCAACTCGAATCCAAAATGTATAATGGCAAGATCTGATCCAGGAACCACGTTGTACACAACAATTCCAGTTCCAGATAAGTTCGAATTTTAATGTAAAGTGATGTGAAATCAAAATTTAACTTGTCAAAATTTAACTAGTACAAGTTTTTATATTTTAAAAATACGGGAAGTTGTAGTTAATTCGTATGATGCAATATCAATTTTTTAACTGTTGTATAAAACTAAATTGAAATGTATTTTATTTTAAATAGAAGCAATCTCTTTATGAATATCATATGCCAATGCCATAAATTCTAAAATAATAATGTGTTTTGCATAAATTCATAACATGTTAAACCAAAAAGTATAAACACTGTAAACGTTTCAAATGTATTTTATTTTCTTTGAATCTTTGTGTAGTTTGTGTATTAAAACTCGATTTATTTTAATTTGAAATTATTGGTAAATTTATTGAATGCACCATTCTTAAATTCAATTTAGTTCTTGACTTTGCACGTCAATTAATTACTTATGTAACAGATAACTGCAATATTCAACATCTAAATTCCTTAAGAATTTTATTTAAATATACGTTTCAAATATAGTTACCTTAAAGCTGCAAAACTATCTTGATATTTTGGTTAAACACAAGCATAAAGAGTTAGATTTATAACTTTAATGTGGTCATAGCTTCTATACATTGCGAGTTAATATTTGATAATTATCTCTTGTCTGTGGACAGCTGATTTTAATAATTAAGAAGAAGAGTTTTAAGAGAAAATCAATGAGAACATATAAATACGTTTTGAAGTTTGTCCCTACACACGTTATCAAATGCCATTCGGAATGTAGATTCAGTGTTGCAACATTCTCTTGTAGGTTTATAATGAGGCTGAGACTGTGTATGTGGGAGAGAAAAGAAGGGGTAAACTGGAATCTGAAAGAGGAGTAAGCAAAGTTGCAAAAACAACAACAATAACTGACATGCAGCTATATGGATCGCTAAGGTACGTCCACTCCACGAAAATGGAAACACACGCAGATTAAATGTTTATTTATTGTTCTTTCATTTTTACAGAATGCAGTGTTTCCTCCAAACCGCAAATCAAAAAAAACCTATTACGGCTTTAAAGGAAATTTATGGTCGAATAAAAGCACGTTTGTTTTTTAAATTGAATTTTCTTTTATACGTTCAGTGCGACCTCCCTATGCAAGCAGCGCTGATATATTGACAGCTGGGGAAATATTATGTTATGCAAGCCAAAGGGCGTAACCTGTCCTTCAACCTAGTTTCTGTATAAATAAAGTGAATTTGTTCATGTTATCACCGACGGTAGGGTTAATTCTCGACATTGAGCCCGTAACTAAAACTTACATATCCCCTTCCTAAACAAGTTTTAAATGATAACCCTCTCTGGGCAGTGGACGGTGTACATAGCAACGAGACATCAAGAACTGTAATTAATTCACATATAATTAATCTAAACAATTACCTGGATTTATAACGTTGGTCACTCGCTCTTGACTTAGATAGATTAAATGCTAAGTATCAGGTAAAACAATCTTTACACAGGTTGGTGTAATTGTTTAATCCGTTTAATTAATCTATTTTTACATTACTTTATTTATTACATGTCTATGTTTTATTATTGTTTATTTTTAATATACATAGAATAATGTCTTTCAGTGGGTGGCCTATAGGACCTTCCATTAGCGATTTTGGATCCACCATGACCCCCAACACTTTGAAATATTAAGTTTACAACTGTTTACGATAATTAAATTTAACAACTTGAAATACTATACTAATTAAGGTTTTATGAAACTGTTCTGAGATCGTACAGTTGGAATCTCAATTTATATACATTTGTTATAATACTCGCCTGGGAAACTTCGAATAAATGCCCCAAACTGGGAATGTGGCCCTAAATCTAAACTCAGGATTGCGTCTTCAAATATCCGAGTCTCAGAAAATTCGAATTCCGGAGGAACCCTAACTGTCCCCGCTTACTGCCTGATCGACAAGTCTCAGAATATCCGCAGCGTACACTGGGCAGGGGCTATACTGGACAAAGTTTAAAGAATTCTACAACTTTCATTGTTAGCACCATCCGGGACTGCGTGCGCTTTTGAAAATAGTACCTGGGTGAGGTAGCCGTGCTGCAAGTATCGCACATACATACACAACAGGGGGCGGCGGTGTATAACACACTATATTTGTTAGCAGCAACCTAATTTATCGACCAATGATTTACCGTTTTCAATAAGTTAATTGTAACTAAGTAGTTATATAATGACAAACAGGTTGAATATCGAGTCGAAGAAGTTTCTTGAAACATTTCGGCAATTACATCGTTGCCCTTATCAAGCTTTATAAGAAACCAAGTCCTTATATCTGAGGTTCAAATGTGTAATGTGAGGAGGCGAAACCCCTTACACTTCAACATAAACTTTCTTTGGGCTCTAGCTCCACTTACATCTCTTTCCGCATTACTATAACTCTTCATGAGTGTACACGACTCTAAAGTTTTCGAGTGCTAAAATAAATATGAATTATAACTAAGTAAGTTTTGTGTGTGTAATTCGAACAGAGTTAGTTGTTTATTTCAATTTTTTTCTTTTATTATCATTTACCAAGTCGTGTTTTTCCAGTGCGGGTGATTCTAACCCATATCTAACCAAGCTCGTAGATTAGGCCTCGTCTCTCCAATGTTTGAGATATACCTTTGCGGACCTTTCTTGTAGATATTTTAAAACTCATTATAATGGTCTATTTTCCTTGCGGATATTTTAGGACTGTTTCTTGTTTGATTCGTGCCCGGTTATTCTGAGGACACAAAACTCAGATATACTGTTAACGAAAGAGCTATAGTTCGTTTTAGGTAAAACAAGAATCACTTACAATTATTTTAAAGTTCATCAATACACAGTTTATGGTATGAATCTTCAAGTTTATTTGAAAACAAATAAGTTAATTACTTTACAATTATTCTAGTATTGGAAATTACTTTGCCAGAGTTATTATAAGTCACATATGATGTCGGTTGTCCCGATGCAAAAATTATATTCCTTTACTTCAAATTCAGTACGTTCCGAGGTAAGACAAAATACTGTATTTGGGAAAGGGAAGCTGGATATGGCTAACACTATCTTCATACCAAAAACATCATCAGAGGACAATTGCAGAAATTATAAACGTACTTTAATTTTACCTAAAAGCGTTAGAAATTGTTAATTCATACTTACTGATGATAATAACTTTTTCATAGAAACTAGTATGGAAATAGTTATTCTTTGCTTATGAGATGGTGTTATACACAATTTTCATTATATTATATTATTTCAAGTCAGCAACAATGCATACGGTTATTCTCTACGGTCCCTAAAATAATAATAGCATCAGCTGTTGACATACAATGTATTAGCTGTTATGTCAAACAAGTCAAAAGACAAACTGAGTGAGTAAATGAAAACGGAGTATTGACATACAATAAATATAATTATGCGTTATTGAGTACCATGATTTCAGGTATAACACGGATGTAAGCTTCGACTAAAAAGTATCTTACTTTCACTTGAAAATAACTTATCATTATTTATTTGAGTGTAATAATGAATCAGTTTTATTTAACGTTTGCTGAAAGTCTATTAACGTTACACAGTAATGAAGTCTGTTCCTCAAAATCGGGATAACACTATATTATCCTGAGTTACATAATTTTTCTCTCCGGTAAACATAAATAATAGAAGGCAAGCTTTGCTGCAGGGTATCCACCCCTAATTCTCCCTTTCTACGCCCCTTATAATTCAGACAATTTCTATTCAGGGTGAGAAATACCATTACATTAAGAAAACTAATTTGCCTTCAAGTGTAAAGTTATGCAAATTGGTAGACGCTAAGGTTGCCGGCGTTTATTTTCTTTAAAGGAAACTAAACAGATAATATCTGTCGGCGACACTGAATATTTTACTTCCTACGAAATAAACAGTTGCCTAATTTAATTCCTAATCATGAATTCGATTCGGTTTCTTTGGTAAATGTCACAAAACGTGGCTCGTACGGTTGGTTCAATAACAGCCAGTACACTTAAAAAGCTCGCGTTCATAGACCTAACAAAATACAGATACAGTATATTATCAAACACAAACATCTATTTTGTTTCACCACTTATAATGATACAAGAAACATTTCTATTCCCAAATCAGCGGCTATGTTTATCTCCAATGTAGATAGGCCTATACACAAAATCGCGTATTTGTATGAAAGTATCACTACTCTCTAGATTTTAGTTCTATTTGTCTCCACCAGGGATATTTGAAAGATTCGAGCCGTTTAGAAACCAGAACATGATAGCCTTTACTTAACGTACTTTTATGAATAATACCAATAAGGAAAAAAAAGATCGGGTTAAAGGTTTAGACTCAACTCCTGAGTTGCATTTACAATACCCGTAATCGCAAGATGCAGGCAGTTTACAAACCTGACGTATACAGTCTTTATGCACTTAGAAGGAATAGGTCTGATGAGAAATAAAACATAATTCTTTCAATAACTGTTATATACTATAACGCCTGATGGTGTGGATGTTCCTGCTCTATTTTTAGTTAGCATACTATGTGTGATTAATTAATAATTCTCTAAATTGAAATATAAAATTTATTTACTTCATTGAACTGTAAACTATAATTATTATTAAGTAATAGCCTTTGAACTTATAAACCTTAGAATATACAAGTAACATAACCTATTTATGAAAAACAGCTGATGAAATCATACAACTTAACGTAACCTAACATACGAAATTTCTAAACATATAAATGATTGAAATATAACCTCATCACAATCTCTAGGCCAAAACGAAAACAATGAGCGTCATGTAAGGCTTTCTGAAATGCTCGGGTTGATTCTACGCTTATGACTCGACGTCAATCCGTTTCAAACATTTTCTGAAAGCATACAGACGTTTTACTTTGCAATGAATAATGCAAACATAACATTAAAAGTATCTTGAAATGTAGGGGGTGTTTTCAGCCCTGTTACATATCATTATTACAAGTATTAACCTTTTGCTATCATAGCATCATCATGGAACGAGTGTTTTATGTAAATTTACTCTCAAATTTGCCAATCCTTTGTTAGGCCTATACATTTTACTTAAGCCAAAAACTGTAAAGCTTAGTGCAGCAGATTCGAGACCCTCCGGATTTGTTGAGTTAGGGGAAAGAATATATATTACGTAATCCCGGGCTCTAATAATGCGACGACGTGAAATAAGGTATCATTTTACGTATCTCTATTTCATTTTTTATTTTTTTAATTTAATAATACAGTACATGCCTTTTTCATATCTTTAACTATGTTTTCACTCATTTCATATGTTTATTATAAGTTTTCCTCTCTATTTTCAACAAAGGCCGTATCATCCGAGTTCCCTTGGTCCACATTACCTCAATTGAGCCTATATATGGATCTTTAACTTCCATCAAATGCAATAAAGTTATACTCCAACGCTGTACCTACAGAATAATAAGAGCCACATATTCACAAGTGCTAAAGTGTGTAAGTGTAAGATGGTGGCTCAAATAAGAAGTAATCAAATAATAGACCTATATGAACATGAAGTGGGTACAGTCACTTAGCACCAATACCACCTAATAGAAGCTCTATTACGTGCTACCTACCTGAAAACACTACCTCTTCTGAAAATATATTACATATAAGAATGTTCGATATATCATCAGGCTCTGCATTCGATATTTCTTCCCGTACTTTAATATTGTTTGTTACCTAATACTAATCTAATTTATCATCAAATGTGTCTAATATCGACCTTCTTATGTAAGTCAGTGTTTTCAAAGCTTTAATGATGCTTGTAGGAAAGTATTACGCTTACTGCGATCACTCAAGGCCAAGTGCACGGTTAGATGGTTTGCGCTACACCGTACGACGTTCAGAGCGTTCGAATACAACTGGTTCCTGAAGCCGAGCTTGGATGTTTCTTACTGTGTCACAGAATACTTCTTCGTTTCCCTGAACATAAAATGGTTACCACACTGATATAAAGAACTGAGACTAAAAAGAATGACTAGAAAGTGTTTTACTTCTGTTTGGACAACTCCAAGTGCAAGAACAATGCGAAAAGGCACCGATCACAACCTTTATATGTTTTACAAATACCCCTTTTAAATGACTTACTTTTCTTTTTAAATTGGTTTATTGGCAATTAAATGCAAATCTGCGGTGGGTAGTTGTGGGCCGCCTCTTAGCGTGAGTCACGCAACACCTTGGACGATATAATTATTGCATTTTGCCATATTACCTAAAGCTGTAGCAAAAAGAATCCGAGAATAAAAGCAAAGCGGATTTGTTTAACGAAAGGAATAAATTTTCTAAGTACATTTACAATTTAAAATTTACCCAACACGATTTTGAAATAAATTAGACTTATCGGTCAGGTGAGCGATGTTTCTTATAGTAGTATATTATATCTTTTACCACGCTGTCACAATTATATCTCATCACAGTCAATCAAATCTTTTTGCGTGTTCCAATGGGATAACGAAAGGGTCGGATGTGTAGATGTGGAAGGACTCCATAAAGACGCACGCTGTACATGTTGGGAATTATAACCAAATTACACATTTTCCCTGATTTATTTGTTCCCCGTAAAACTGAGTGCACACTGCAAATTTAATACCAGCTTGTTCATGGTGGGTTGGACACGAAATTATTCCTTCATCCGCACGAATGCAATTATTGCAATGTAATTGGCCTAATTAATTTTGCGACACTGCCTGTAATTCTAACGCGGACAGAATTATAATGGACGTAATGATGTGTTGTACTTGTAAATCTATTTGTCATTTATGTTCTCTTTGAAAGACCATCGATGATATTTTTCCCAAATAAATTAAAATAAAAAAAAATGTTGATACAAAATTTGACGTTTGTTGAATATGATTGTAATTTAAAACTTTAATTTCTTAATAGTAAAAATATGTGTTCATGTTGAATATGAGAGAGAGGAAGAGAAATAAAACATTTTTAAAATTTTATTAGAAAAATTAATAAAATTAGCAATTAACAAAATATAGGAAGAAAAATAATTTTACACCAGTTTATGGATAGAAATATTTTTTTAAAATATAAATGAAAATTATATTACAGAAACCTAAAATGTAACAAAACGACACATTAAGTAAAAGGAAGAAATCAAAAGGGCAAAAAAACAAAATTAAGTAATCAATCTAACAAAAAGTAAAAACTTTGAACAATACATTTTAAATTAACAATAAGGAAAAATAAAACATCAAAAGGGTCAAATCAATAACCACAAATTACATATAAACGACAAGAAAAAGAAAAACTACAAGAAGGATTTTACAAACAAAACCAAAAGAAGTGAAGAAATACAAAGAAGCAGTACACTTGAAAAAACGATAAAAAAACAACAAAAGATGAAAAAATATAATTAATTATACAATAAAACCAAAATATTATTAAATACAAAATAATGACCGATTAGAAATAAACGATAAAAAAACGTCAAAATAGAAAAAGCCATAATATAAATTATCAAATCGAAAATGAGAAATACAAAGAAACAAAACGATTGCAGGTAGTGGAAGGAAATATGAAGACAACCAAAGTAATGGTTGAAGTATTTAAATGTTTTCAAAAATTATTGTTTTCTATAAATTGTTCCAAAAAAGTTACACAAATTATTTTGCAGAATAAAATATTACAGCAAAATACCTAGCCAGTTCATGCAAGAAACCAAAACATTAAACTAACCTAACCTACACAAGTAGGGATCTATTAATTTAGAAATAACAATTAGTTTTAGGTTAACTTTGATAAGAGCTTGATTTGATTGAAGTTAGATTTTGACTGGCCGTGGCCAAAGAACTCGTCATTAGATGGGAGAATGTTGAAACCAAATAAACAAACGATTTTATGAGAGTAGTGTATAGAGCACTTTGAAAGTTACTTAATTTTTTTAAGAGTAGTGATAACTAATTATAAAATCTAAATATCGTAAAAAGCTGTTGCTTACATTAAAACTTTTAAAGGGTAATACAAGCTCTATGATCTTTTCTGTTTTGTCATTTTACTTTAGATATTCTATCGATATAATTACTTCCCTAATCTACACCTAGTTTCACAAATACTAAGGATATGGTATTGTCTATAACTGTGTATCTTTCCCACATAAAACTGAACCTTTTCACTCAGCATAATCCTGGTACAACAAATACAATATGAGGGTCAATTTATAAAAGTAATATTTTTGTTCAAATGTTTTCCTAAAGGAAAATCATGGATATTATTTTATTAATAATCACTGAATAAATCTAAATACAAAATACAAATAGGTAATAGTAGACTGTGTCTAGTTTCGCGTGAACAGCTTATCACGTTTAGGGATGGGTCAAAGAATTCAAAATTAGATTCAATAAATTTGTAATGATTTCGTAACACGTAGCAGTAAGTTACTGTATGCTTTACTTGAACACAAACGAAAGTAAATATCACTTTGATGACTTCACTAGATCTACAAATTCCCACAATAGAACTTAGTGCTTGTTTCCGACCAACTGTCCAGTAACATTTGTAGATGTGTGTGATGGTCGGAAAGTAGACGCACGCGCGTGCGTGTGTGTGTATGGGCGTGTACGGGCGACTATAGGAGAGTTATTCTCTGCTTGCATTCTGAGGCTTACCATTGCTAGACCATGCGGTGGGGAATAGTATAAGGGATATTGGAAGGGGCGTTGCGTAACTAAAGAAGGAGTATAATGATACCCTTGTGCTGGGCGTACGTATTATGGCTCAAGTAGCCATTGTCAAAGAATAAGCTCAAGTATAACTCCATGTGTTAACTCCATGTATAACTCAAGCAGCCTTTCTCCATGTGTAATTAAACTTTCTCCAAGTCTCGGCATCCTCTCCACAGATGACATCACTACGTGTACTTAGGAATATACGGATGTTATCATCCATTATGTTCGTGCCGTATTTTTCCCCATTTGTCACTATCCTTTTTTTCCTCATGCATCACAATCCTTCCTCAATCCTTTCATTATTTCTCCATGTTTTCCTATCCTTTACCTATATGTGATTATCCATTTCCAATTTAACTCCATCCTTCGCAAACGATATCGCACTTCAGGCGATTTGTTTTTCTCGCCAAAAATTCTACTTCTTCTTAAATAATGCTTCAAGATATTGTATGTATAACATCTCCCTGCTATAAATAGAGAAACTTTCACAAACTGCCTGTCGTGTACCGCTATTGAGCCATTGCCTCTTTATCCATAGTATACATAAAAAACCTTTGAGTCTGTTACTTGGTTCCCTTTGTTTCTCTTTTCCCTTATGTAAAATTTATCATTATTTACCTTTACTCCATCTCTCCTTCATGTCGCTGGGAATTCGATTTATTACCGCCCATAAATCGATTCAGTTATTAAAATAAGCATCAATAAAAAGCCAAATTTAACGTGAGTACAAAAGCCACAAAATGCTAGAGTTGCATGAGACACGCAACTACTCAGCGCTAATAATTATTTCTTATATAGTAGTGCCAATATTCACAGCCATTCTGTAATTTATATTTTGCTTTTTTATTTAAAACCGGTCTTATTAGACCTACCATGACTTTTCTTGCTTACTCCCTTCAGCTGATGTAACTAAAGTTCATCCATTTGCACTTTAGTTTTTGTCTTCACTACTCATAAAACTTCATTACACTAGCTTGAATGGCTTGATCCTCCTCGGTCGTCTCAACGTCTGCTGATTATCAAGCAGTGGGAGATACTCTATAATGGCGGTAAAGTCTATTAGTTTTTGGGTCATCTTCTTTATCTCCCCTGAAATCACTTGAGCATTCAGATTTCGGTGGAATACACCATGGAACTTAGGGGTATTCCTTAGTACTTTATTCTGGAACGTCTAAAGAGTTCCTAAAATAGTTTCCTGGAACATCAACATATAAGCCTAGTATCTGTCTATAGGGTGGTAATATAAACATTATATAAGTATTTATATTAAAAGTATCTTCTAAAACTGTTGACTTAAGGGATTAATAATAAAATAAAATGCTGCTATTTACATTACTATAACGACTGTGCAATCAGAAACAAGACATACTGAAGCATAACTTGATGAGGAAGGCGCAGAGACAACAGTTATTCCAGGAAGTACTGACAATAAAATGCCTACAAAATGGACGAAAAGAAAAAGAAGCACATTCATTACCATGAGTTGTTTTAAATCAAAACCCCTATAAATCTATAGCACAACAATTCGTACTGTTATATCAAATAAAGCAATTGATTTAATATAAAAAATTGACTCAAGCAATTGACTCTTGAAAAAAAATCGGCCAACCAATGAGAAAATTATAACGTATAACAACGCGCGTTACACGCAACCAATAAGGTTTAATTTACTTGAGATCGACTGTGAAACGCCTTTATTGAATTATCGACTGTGAAACCCTGAAGGTTTTGAAATGTATTAAGTGAAGTGACGAGGCAAACAATATGGCTGTCAAAGAGAACAAAGGCAAGTCGTAATGTGAGTGGATTTAGAGAGATAGCAAGAATTAATGAGTACGATATGAAGTGATTGCTAACAATGATCCTGCACTGACGCGACGATCTGCAAGCCTCCGTCCTTTGTACGAACAAGCCTACCTTAGAGTCTATTGATGTAGTAATACTATTGTTCAAGCAATTTGTGAAATAATTTCCCAATTATAGGCCTATACACAATTGTTTTGAAATAAGACAAGAATTAAGTCCACGTTGTCAAGTATGAACATGCTGTCAATAAATAAGTAAATATATTACAAGTCTAAATGCATTTCATCTGAATTAGATATAGGAAAACAAAGTTATGCTGAGTGGTCTAGTTTGTAGAACACTTCATGCTAATCTAAATTTCCTTGGTTCGAACCTAGGTAGTGTCACAGAATTTTTGTACGCTTTTGCGTGTTAATAGGATTGTCTATAGTTTGAGAATATTAGGCGGCAGATTTAAGGCCCCGATTAGGGATGATTACAGTTAATAAAGTTTTATAGACGACGAATTTACAATTTCTACGTAAGACCCAATCGCTATCTCATAAAATGTGACCTGTATCTAGGGCTGGACTTAAAGGGGAAAATGGACGGTTGAAGCATAAAACTGGATCTCTTGAATACTGCATGACCCAAAAAAGAGTGGGGGAGTGGCTATGTCTCGTCCCTCCTAAGTAATCCGAACTGTATAAAAGGAATCACAATTGTTAAATAAAAAGTACCTGTTAACCAATAGACAACATAGTGGTTCCAATAATCGCTCAGGGAGTCTAAATACCTATTGGAATGATATATTGAAGTATATGAAGAACCTTGTCCTCAAGGATACACAGTGGGAAAAGTGATCAGGAATTTCTTTTAGGATGTATGTTTGCTCTTGAATAATTTGTGTCAATTATTGTTGTTATTTATTTAAATAAATAACTGTTTTATTAAATACATTTACTGAAATAACCATAAGGACCGTCCACCTAAGACGCCTATCAACCAGTGCATGTCTCCGAATCAGGATTCCAACATCAAAGAATATTAAAACACATAAAGGCACAGTATCTCAGCGCTAAATTTAATAAAACCCTAAACAAAGGACATAACCTAGTAAAAAGAAATGCGTGTTTGCCTTAGATGAGAAGAGAATTATAATAAACTGTGAAGTCCTGTAACAGACGTCTCCGTCTAGGGACAGTAAATATTTTATAAACGAGGGCTCTTTATGATCTTTGTCTTTAGACATATTCTACACCGACGTCAGGGTATAATCGTAATATACTTTAAGTATTCAGATAAAATCCTACAAAGTCAGAGAATAAATTATTTTTCCTATCTTAGATTTTGTGTGTTCCATTATATATATATATACATATATATATATATATATATATATATATATATATATATATATATATATATATACATATATATACATTTTTGAATCTTGTAGTCCATTACGTCCAGTGAGTTTTAATTATTCACTTTAATATTAGTTTAAGACCATCCGAACTTTAAATTTTGTAAATATGTGAAAACTTATTGAGGCCGAACATTTTCGATTGCTATGTGGCGATCTTCATCTGTGTACTCTGCTTGGACATGTTGGATTAAGCGGTGCCGCTTTTAAAGGCAGGTTTTCGATAGTATCAAAGAGCATGTGGGATTTGTATTGTGTCTGAACGTTTTATTTTTGTGTGTTTGTAAATTTCATATTGTTTTACTGTGTTGAGATGCGGTAATTTATTGTTGATGTGTAGGATTTCTAGGTTACTTCACCTAAATATATTAGTTATATTACAATAAGGTGTTAAGTTACATATCTGTTTTAGATGTTTCGCAGTTATTTAGAAGTAAAGGACCGACCTTAAACACAGAGGAAAAATGATATGTAAACGTTGCCTATACTTGTTGTCAAGCTAGGTAAGTATACCTAATGTAAATAGGTTACACACTATTTATAGTCTACACTTTACTGGGACATCTACGCAACAGGGATATTTTACAGGCTTTTTCATATCCCCACCTTTTCTTTATTTATATTCACAATTCTTCTCTATTCCTTGTAAACAATAATAATAACATCCCAACATATCGCCTTAAAACCACAAAAAAGCCGAATACAGCTATATTCGTTTAAGCTTATTCAACCAGTTGTCGCGAGTAGTTTCCACCAAAATGCCATCTTTATTAATATCCGGCATAGGAAATTTCACCCATTTCGTAATGCTACAAAGTAACGGTTTACCTCTATATAGGCCCTCCTGCGTTACCAGAGTGTTTGTAACTGGCGAAGTTATGGCATTGCCAGTGCCGCGTTGACAAGTGTAAGCTGATAAGAAATAACAAGTGTTCAAACACTCTGGGGAATATTGCGTGTATGTCACCCTGCACGCACTCCCTCACAAAGTGCTAGCTCTACTTTAGATAAAGGCTAAACGTGTAATCTTGATACGTGACCCACAACGCTTGGGCGATGTTCATACATCTATTTTTCGGCAACTCTACTAATGTATTGCTAGATAAGATCATTTAGTTTGGTGACGAGCTGCTTGTCTTCTTTGTATACAAAACCTGAAGAGGTTAACAATCTGCCCGAGGCAGTGCTTCTATTAATCAGCTGTTTTCTGAGCGCTTGTGGGTGAGAACGTGTGTGTGTGTGTGTGTGTGTGTGTGTGTGTGTGTGTGTGTGTGTGTGTGTGTGCGTGTGTGTGTGTGATGTCTTTGTGTGTGTGTGTGTGTGTGTGTGTGTGTGTGTGTGGTGTGTGTGTGGTGTGTGTGTGGTGTGTGTGTGGTGTGTGTGTGGTGCGTGTGTGTGGTGTGTGCGTGTGTGTGTGTATGTGTATGTGTGTGTATTGCGACGGGTCCGCTCACCACCTCACCAAGGCCGATCATACGCTCACTTACCCAGCCGTCGACCCTTTCGTTGATTAACTCTCCAGCGCATAACCAGCACTCGCGCCCGCTGCAGAGCAAGAATTTTGAAACGAGCCATTCCTAGCTAAAGCTACAAACGCTGTGCAGTGCTTGCCAAAATCTGCCAGAGAACAAGTCACTGGACTTAAAAAACAAAAAAACCTAACTTGCTGAGAAATTACCCTTTACGGGTGAGTAATCCCGGGGAAGGAGTTCTTTTGAAAGGCATTCGAGTATAATCGGCGAAATGACCATATCGATTATAGGAGAGTGTAAGAAACTTGTTTAAAAGAATACTCAGTTTGTTTGCAAGTTAGTTAAAAAATATTTATTTTTTTTAATTTTGAAATCTATTAATTTAAATATGCATCACACAGTATGCATTTCTTTAACCTTGAATTACATTTATTTGGTATCTTGGTTATTTTTAGAAAACATAATATTTGTTTATTTTATTTGAAAATTTAACATTTAACTAAGGTTTTACAACTTTTGTTTACGAACTATCGGAGTATAAAGAAGCGTAAAGTTTACCCAAGTATTTTCTCAATATAATTTGTCAAACTTTAACCCTTTCAATATAAAATTTGGTTGTTACCTTCAATTTAAATATCTCTTTTCCCTTAAGTGAATCTTCAAAACATTTGACTACTTTATCTATTTTTATTTTAAAATCTCTGGTTATGTAACCTTGAAAATTTAATTGACAATATTCGTTTATGTTTACTTAGACTTTTAATTAAAAGTTACATTCTACAAATTTTCGTTTTAACCCTTTTGTTTCTGGCAAAGCTTTACTCTTCAGTACACTCCGAAAGCTCCCTAACCTTTACATTTTGTTAAACTAGTTAAAATCACTACAAAACAACTTATTTATGACAACATCCTCTATAGCCATGTATGTGTTAAAATTTGTCCTGTATCTCCATCAACTTTAATTAACGTTTCAAAGTAATTTTCTACTTCCTTTTATATGTAGAAATTAATTCAAAGGAAGAAATTGCATCTTGCGATTACGGGTATAGTAAAAGCAACTCAGGAGTTGAGTCTAAATCTTTAACCCTTCGTTTTTTTCCTTATTGGTATTATTCATAGAAGTAGGTCAAGTAAAGGATATTATATTCTGGTTTCTAAACGGCTCGAATCTTTCAAATATCCCTGGTGGAGACAAATAGAACTAAAATCTAGAGAGTAGTGATACTTTCATACAAATACGCGAGTTTGTGTGTAAGCCTATCTATATTGGAGATATACGTAACCGCTGATTTGGGAATAGAAATGTTTCTCGTATCATTATAAGTGATGAAACCGATTAGATGTTTGTGATTGATAATATATCTGTATTTTGCCAGGTCTATGAACGCGAGCTTTTTAAACATACTGGCTGCTATTGAATCAACCGTACGAGCCACGTTTTGTGACATTTACTAAAGAAAACGAATCGAATTCATGATTAGGAATTAAATTTTGCAACTTAAATTTCATACTGTGTTGAGATGCGGTCTTTATTGTTGATGTGTAGGATTTCTAGGTTATGGTAAATATATGTGTATTTGTGTCATGTATCTTTTATGTGATTTAAAACTGCTGAGTTGGTGTTGTGTTTGTGTTCCTCGACTCTTTTCTTAAAGATGTGACCTGTTTGCCCAATAGAGAATTTGTTG